>CM076579.1:1470520071-1471120071 GCA_034641835.2 Pinus albicaulis | reverse complement strand
AATAGTTTCAGTAAAACCAATCAATCTACTTAGCATGGAATTTGAGGCATATTAGAGTTTCGTCAAGATATACACATGTGAAACTGTAAAAAACACAGTCAGTTTGTCTATATAGGAAGTCAGAGCATCAAAGATGAATTCTGAGTAACATAAACAAACACCACTGCCATAGAATAGTAAAAATATGCAATTAGAACAAGAACAAACTAGAACTCTTTATGAATCTCAAGTTGGCTAAGTAGAAATCTCTGTATTAAGCTAAAAACCGGTCACTTACAATAAACACAGTCCTTTGCTCAAATGTCCAACCCTTTTCATATTCGACTTCTTGATCATTTATAAATCATTTAAAACATAAGATAACCTTATCTGATGTTGGATACATCGAACTTCTGACTCTTGACACCTTGCCTAACTATATGACATGGTATTTATTACAACAAGACAACTAATCTACTAAACAGTCCTATTACAAATAGGATTCAAACTCTTAATCACTTATCTATAACAACCTTATCTTAATTAAATTACATCATTTTCCAAGTGTACTAACACATGATCGAATATAGATGATAGGTTTCAAATCTTGATGACCATAATGCTAACCTCCATCAAAGTAGGAAACATTCCCCTGTTTTCTAGGCATAGGGTCCCTTGCAGTTTTGAAATGTTCTGACCATCATAAATTCATCATTTCGAGGTATTTTTCTGTTATAAATTGAAATAACACCTGCCCAAAATCCTCCCTAACTCCAGTTGTCCAAAACTATCATCAAACTGCTCAAATAAGCTGAAATAGACCTGCGTTATGAAAACAACACAGTTTCGTAGTGCCTTTCATAGCGCTGCTCTTTTATCCTTTTTCCTTCAATTTTTTTATTTCTTTCCTCCAGGATTATCTTCATTATCATTTAATACATCCTCCCTAGAAATTTCAAGTCATAATTCATACTCTTTCCCTTAAAAAATTTATGAGAAAGAGTGAAAAAAACTGCTACAGCAGTTTCGTAGTGCTTTTCACTCTTTTTACATTGTTTGCGCTACAAAACTGCTGAGTGAGCAGTTTTGTCCAAATTTTTTCAAAGTGAAAACTATAAATGTGCCAAAACTCAAAATAACACTGATTTCATCAAATCAAAAAGCTATATGAACTGAAAAACACAGTTTTCATGAGGTTCCTTCTTAATTTTCACTTGATTTAGCTTTTGACTTTTTAATGATTGTCATTTTTCACCTTTGTTCTTTAACTCATCCTAAATCACTTTCAGCTGCTGCTCCAAATCTTCCACTTCATCTGTAAGTGTCCTATTACTAGCTCTCAAGTGAGTATTTATTACTCTGGAAAATTTGGCTTCCTTTATTGCTGGGACTGTCCATGTGAAAAACTACTCTACATTGCTTGGAGTTTCAGAAATAGAACTAGTTTGACCTTCCCATAGTGCCTTCATTCTTTTGAATTCTGCTTTCTCAATACTGTGCTTTCTAGCCCTCTTTCTCATCACATCAATTTCTTGATTTGCTAACCTCAACTTATCTTCAGGATGTTGAAGCTCTGTTTTCCTTGTCACTTCTTTTTTTCCCTCTTTTGTTCTGTTGGTTGTATGCTTCTCTGTAGGTGTTGAGAGATCAACCACTTCTTTATGGGCTTTAGTTGTTTCAATATTTTCTTGAACTTCCTTGTTTCCTTCCTTAAGTTTCTTAGCATGCCTAGTTAAAGGCTTTCTAGCTTGAAAGATAAAAGTTGGATTTTCACCCTCAAACCCAAGCTTCTTTATAGACTTATCTTTTTCCTGTTTGTGCTCATCTTCTCCAATGAAGTCAACTTGCAAAATGGGTGTCTCCTCTATGTCAATTGCATGCAGGATGTCATCTAAGTTTCCCTTTATCACTGGGCTATCCTCTGTATCTGTAGCAATTGTTTTTCCCTTTAATGCCACTGCTTGGCCTCTTGTTACTCTTTTAATTTCCTGCTTGCGGACATCTTGTTTCTGTTTTGCCTCTTTGACAATATTTGACCTTTATTTTGCAGGTGATGGAGTTGGAGTATCAAGCAATTGTGTCTTCTCTGTACTTTTCTCAACTTTTTTCCTTGGCTTCAGTTTTGCAAATTCCTTTGGTTTTGCAACTACAGGTTGACTAGACTCTGCTACTGGTGGTGATGGAGTTCCTTTAGTTTTAGGGTTTCCAACAAGAGTTAGAGTTTCCAACTCAAAACTATTTATAAACAAAAAGGATGACCAATCCCTGCCTATCTTCTGAAGCTCATTCAAAATCAATAACTTCATCAAACCATGATGAAACAAAGATGTTTCACAACCTTCATATTTGTGTTGTACTTTATCAGCCATTTTAGCAACACTCCTATGCAGTTAAAAGGGAAAATCAAGTGAAATCTTACCTGTGAAATGTAGAAGCAGCTTGAAATGATATGTGTAGACCTTATGATATATGCCTTCACATGTAAAATATCTCTGGATGTTGAGCAACAACTTTGCATAAGTGTCTTTGATGCAGCTTCTAGGGATAGCTTTATTGAGGTCCATAGCTGCATACTCAAGTTTCATGAATTCTTTGCATGGCTCCATATCAAATTTGAAACTTTTGAACCAAGTTTCTTGACCCCTTGGTATTTCTGTCACAGCAGCAATAATCTCTAGCGTAATTGGCACACTTAGCATCCTAACCTTGGTAGTTGTTCCATTTAAGTGCAAGGAAAATTCTTTAGACACCTGTGTGTGGTAACCCTGTAGCTTTTCACAAAACCGAAGACAACCTACTTTGCTGAATGGCTCCATCAATGCTGGGTCTTCAACTATGGCCTTCATATTTTCAGGCTCATATCTTAAGTAGTGTCCCCCTCTGTTGACTTTATTTTCCTCTGCCATGCTTCACAGAAAACTTGTCAACCTCGCTTGATTAGGATGAAGAAAAACTTTGTATTAAATAGCCACAAGTTTGGCTTGACACTTCAAAGCTTAGACATTTGAATGGAGGCAAGAGAAATGTGTATGACCAATTAAGCAAGATTTTGAATTTGAAATGTCATCTCATAACTGAATTATGCCTCATTCATGCCCTATCATGACAATGATGACTGCAACATGGGTAAGTACATCGAATCTCATCATTAACTGACCTATCATACCACTAACCTACCATTTCCCAACGAATTCTGACAATTTCTAGCTTAAATGACAATACAGTTAAGAAACCGCGCTTTCGTAGAGCCGACAGTGTATTTTTCCCTATTTGTGCTACAAAACTATTAGCACTTTCGTAGTGCAAATCAACTTTTTTGAACTAGTGGCGCTACGAAAACATGGATTCTTGGCTAATTGTAGAGTTTTGACCTGAAACTTTATGGAATGACTCCCAAATGGAAATTATGGATATTTGACAATGAATGGACATTTAAAAGACTTTATTTGAACTTAATGATGACCTTTGAACTTATAAAAATCTAACCCACCCTTAACCAAATCCTAAATTGACTTCTAAACCTAATTTGAATCATAACCAAAAACAAACATGACACAATGATGTTTTGAAAATTTTAGGGTGATAACACCTACAATGAGATATGAGTTTTTGAAGTTAATAATTAATTTTTGGGCATTCAAGACATGTAGGATTGAATATAGTTATGTCCAAAAGACAAGTCTATTGAGGAATTCATGGAGCCATTATTATGTATATAAATAGAAGGTGAATGAAGGTAATTTGAACATATCCATCGTGCAACATGTTAGTGTCAGTCTTTGCATCCTGTTACCAGTGATCAAATGGACTGTTATCATGTTTTAATAGGGTCCCTAATTCAATTTTTTGTCATTTCACTAAGTCTTCAAGCAAAAATTTGGTCACTTGGTATTAGGTCTAGGACCGTTTCCACTCTTTCAAAAATTTTAAATTGTCAGTTCATGTCATTAAATAAGCTAATTGTATCATAATTCAGATGATGTCATCATCATTTCAGTCATCTCCATTGTGATTCCATTTAGTTAAGAGTCTCCATTAGTTCATTAGTGTTTCAAGGTCACCAATTTCCATTTCATGCATAAAAATCCAGCAAATTGGAAGAGTGGTAATAGGCAGGTATTTTTAATAAATTTTGATTTCAAATGTAATTTATGTTTTTATCTATAATAATTCTCCTAAGGTTCCAAAAATTGCAAAAAGGTCCTAAAGTTCAAAAGGGCTAAAAGAAAAGGTAACTTAGTGAGGTGGGCCATCCTACCTCATTAATTACTAAGACATCAAAAGAAAATTATAAAGGCCTATGGAGGAGCTAAAGTAAACTCATATTTACTCTTCATGTCTTTTTTTCCCCTTGACATCACTATGAAAATCAAGAGAAGGCGAAATTTGTGAGAAAGGGAGGGTTTTTTTTCTGCAGTTTCAGAGAGGCGCGACCCTTCTACGGTATTTTTTGTCAGGCGCAACCCTTTTGCGACCTTTTTTTGTTAGGCATGACCTTTTCGTGACCTTTCTGTCGGGCACGAACTTTTCACAACATTTCTACCGAGTGCGACCTTTTCGCGACCTTTCTGCGGAATTTCCAGGGTTTCGAAATGCAGAGTTTCTTCATGGTTTCAGGGCGAAATTCAGAGTTTTGCTAGCTTCCAAAGATTATTCAAAGGTCCATTAAGCTTCTAAAAACAAAAGTGATCATCTACACCATCTTTTCAAGCATATTCATCAAGGATAAAGTTTTTTATTTTTAGGGTTTTCTCCAGCAGATTTTTTTTCTCCATTGTTTTAGTGAAGAAAACCCTAGCTTTCACTAACCTACATTATCATTTATCCTCCATGAAAACCCTAATCTACACACTTCCTATCACTCACTACCTATTTACCATTGACCTCATTAAACCCTAGCCTTATGCTAAGTTTCCACTGCACAATTTACAAACTCCTTACCACACCATTTCATCTCATAAAATAAATTTCACCATAGCATTCCATCTCATACTCCCATTTGTCTCCTAAAAAACTTGAGGAAACTTCCATACCATTACTACATTTCCTCTATTTTCAAAACCATTGTCACCTATTATCCAAACCCTAAAATTGGTTAAAGTCTATCCTTCAAAAATACTTCATGGAGAGTGAAACAAAGAGTAAACAGAAAGTGAAAAAGGGATGACACCATTCAAGATTTGAGCCAATTAGTCTGAGTGAAATCAATGTTTCTCCATTTGTTAAATTTTTTTTGTAAATGTTGGTTGTATGAAGTTTTGTGAGATGATCACAGAGGTTGGCTCTCATGTTCCTTTGACTAGCCTCTTTTCCCATAATTTTCACATAGACAAATATGTTATAGTAGGTGTAGAGTTCTGTGTTTCAGCAGATTTAGCCATAGGTATTCCAAATCAGGGTGAAATTTTTTTCAAGGGCATGGAATTACGGCTTGATGATTATAGAATGTTCCTAAAATCTAACATCAGAGATGTTCCTGAGTATGTTATTCCTTTCTCATTTATTCGTGACAAGTATGCCCCTTTAATGAAAATAATTATGAAATATTTTACATGTGAAGGGAGGTTTTCCATATTATACAGGTATCATGTTAGGTTTCTCATCCACTTCACCTCTACAAAAGCACTTAATTTGTCCAAATTTATGTTTAGAAGTGTGGTGAAGATGACTGAAAAGGTTAATACCATGGGACAACCTCATATAACCAATATATTTCACCATATCCTAATCAATATTTTGGTTATGCATAAGCTTTCAGCCAAGAAAATCACTTGGCAGACCTTCATGGATAAACTAAAAATTGCTCCTGGTATTAGTCCCACTATTTCTCCTAGCAAAACAACACCATCAAGGTCAATGTCTACATAGCCAATGGAGCTTGGCTCATCAAGAAAAAAAGTTTATATTTCAAAGAGGCATAGGCCTGAGGCTACTCTCACCTATCAGAGAGGCAGGAGGCTTGTGTTTTCTCCTCAGAAAGAGGAAGGGGCCAAGCCTATTTCACCACAGGGATCACCATCATATTTGCATGAGACTTTCATGCATGATGAGGAGGAACATGATTTTGATTTGGTTGACCTAGAGGACCATGATGACCATGAAAAATTGTAGAGAAAAATTGAATACACAGAGGCTTAGCTCAAAGAGCTCCAAGATAACCTAGCAAGGGCTCAATTTGTCATCTCATTTCTTGAGCAGGAAAAAAATCAATTGAATACAAATCAAATAATTTTGGAGAAGAGGTTGTTTGAGGCAGATAAACAGGAAAGGGGAAAAACATTGGCTAAACCTGATGAACATGAACACCAAGTGAAGAGGAGGAGGCCAAGAACTATGGGTCTCAAGAAAGCACTGCAAAAAAAAAAATAATAATAACAAAACCCTACAGATGAGCAGTTAACTTTTGAGGAGAGGATGGCTAAAGAAATCAATAAAGACAAGGACTTTTGGCTTGACAAGGTGAAAATTCACCTAGAAAAGCTCTTGGAGAATGTAAACAAGGAAAATAAGATTCACAAATGCATGGTTTCCTGATATCAAACCAGAAATCATATTGCACAAGTAAAAATTGAGCAATTGAAAAGAAAACTGCAAGAGGTCCAAGACAAGCAAAGGGAGTCAACAAAAAGAGTTCAAGGAGTCAAATTGATGCCTAAAAATCCTTGTATGTTTAGACTATCATCCAGAGCAGTTAAGGAACAAATTCTGAAAATTTTGGAGGATTTTGAATTTTATTGAAATTTTGCAGAAAATGACACACAGAAAGGTCGCATCGAGGTGTGACTCTTTTTCCCTGTGCATCAAAATGAGCTCTTCTCTACATGGATGGATAGATAATTATTTGTACGTGCTAAATCTGAAGTGTTTTTTCCATGAAAACTTTTAATTTTGATTAAAAAAAATCAGAAAACCTCACCTTTTTAATGCTTCTGCCACTAAATCTGGATTGGCACGATGCTTTTGAGTGAGGTTGGAAAAATTAGGTTTTGGAGGCCTTCCTGTGGGTATTGTTTGGAAATTGATGGCTCATTGGAAAGTAGACACATGGGGCTACTTGAATCCGCTTTCATAATTCAAATTAGACTCCTAAAATTCATCCAAAAGAAACTCGCAACTGGCGTGACCCTTTCACGACCTATCTGCTAAATTCTTATTTTGATGTATTCCGGTGCGACCTTTCTTCATGCTGGCACAACCCTTTTTCTCCTGGTGTGACCCATCTAATATAGAAACATTTTCATGCACTAAATGATAGCAATTCGATGTCTTGTAATCAATTTAGTTTATTTTAAGCTTCTTAGTTAGTTTTTTCCTCACTATATGAGGAAATTTGTAATTAATGAGGAGATAAGCTCTCCTAAACTTTGTCTAAAATCTTGGAAATTGTTTCAACTATCCTAGTATTTAGGTGAGGACTCATAAAATACATTTATGATGAACCTTGAATAGGATTTTTGACCTAATGAGATGTCCTATGATGTATTTTCCTATAATAGATAGTTTGTAATCATTTCCAAAGGTTGGATGTTGTGGAATTTATCTTGTAACACTAGTGTATTTAGTGATTTTGGCAGGAACTAATAGACATAATTTGTAGCTATTGTGGTGGGATTCATGTGGCATGTGTTTTATTAGTGTTTATTCCTCTCATATGTTTGAAATTATTATAGCTTCCATCTTCATTTCCATGTCTTATGTGATTGATTTCTAAGTTTCATGATAAGCAAAATTCATTGTTTCAATGCTCTATTTTGGAGAAGATTTCATATTTATGTTCACTTTCTTCTTATATAAATGAATTCATGATGTCCATGCTCATTTTGAAACCCTATAAATCTACCATATTCACCAGGATACCTTTAAAGTGCTAAAGGGTGTGCCTACCTTTCCGCATTACATTTTTGAAAATCTGATTTTCAGAGCCATGACTTAGTTTTTCCTAGACCTAATTCACCATCCAACACTAAATCCAAATAAATAAAACCCTAGATCTTGCTATACCTCACCTAAAATCTCCATTATCCAATCAATTTGGTTGTGATATCATTTAGAGAGCCCTCTCAGCCTAGTAGGGCTAGATACTAGGTCAAAGTGGTATGTGGTTACCTTTGTTGGTCTCCTTCTCACCCTTCGGCGATCCGGTGGAGTGATAACATCTTGGTGAACATATTGGGGACAAAGCGATAGATATTCCCTGGGTGTACCATAATTTCATCGAATTATAGGCTTGTGGGTGATAATTCCTAGTCTTCGTGAATGCTTATCTGAAAGTTTCAAAGAACCAAGTTGTGGAAACAAATAACATTATGGCTTCGAGAATATACACTAGATCCTCATCCAAATCCTCATCCATCTTCTCCAGTTGAATATCCATAGAAACATGTTCAGAAGCAGAGATCTCAGCACCCAGAGTTTCAGTCGAATCCTTCTCCATTGGTAAGATATTTCTCATTACCTGCAAAATTGTTACTCCTGCACCACATTCAGCAGGAATTATGGCAAGATTTTCACCCCTAGTCCTACCTGCTCAAGAGTCAACTTTCACCCTTGCCATAAGGCTATGACCAGAGACTTCCTATTTTTTATGAGAATTCTGAAATTAGTGCCAAACAACACTTAGTCAAAGTCAATGATTTAATCGACCTAGAAGAGATAGATGTTGATGATGCCAAGATGAGAATCATTTCCCAAAGCTTCTCCAGAGATGTTAAAACTTGGTTCTGATATTTGACTACCCATTCTATAGGAAACTCGGAGTAGCTAACTGATGCTTCAATAGCCCAATGGGAAGTAAAGAATAATCCATTGCAGATTATTTATGAGAATGAAAACCTAAAGAGGAATACAAATGAATCAGTTCAGGATTTCACTGCTCATTTCAACCGAGTGTACAACTCAATTCCAAATGAGATCAAACCTCTCTTATGCTTGGCTCTATTGCACTATATGGATGCCTTTGATCCGGACATGGCATACCAGCTCCAAGAGAGAATTCCTGCAACACTGGAATATATGCAAAGGAATGCATTCAGTGTGGAAGAAAACTTGTCAATTAAAAAGTCAAATACAAAGGGTGAGAGAAAGGTAACAATCAAAGAAGAAACATACTCATCCTTTGAGGTAAAAATGGATACTTTGATTAGGACAGTGCAAAGAATGGTTGAAAGAATGTCCATCACAGAAATACAGCCGACAACACAGATTAGAAATCCTAATTTCAGAGGATAGCAATAACAGCCTCAGTTTAGGATCAAGCAAAGATAACGAAGGGCTCCTGATCATCCAACACAAAAGCAGATTTGGACACCTTTCCAAAAAATTATGCTCAAGGGGTTGAAGAAGAAGATGATATTGTGAATGAAAATCACTTCTTTACAGCATATGGCCAACCTATATTCTTGACAGAGGATGAAGAATATGTTGAGAAAACATATTTGCCTCAAGATGAATATTACATACTTGCTAATGATCATGAGTTGGATGTTGAGTCTGATGATTATCAGTGGGGTTATTTAAATGCACTCATCTCACAACAAAGGAAATATTCATTGAGAATTAGAGATGTTCTTGTCACTCCTATTCAAAAGAGTGCATCCCATCAAAAAGATACTCAGCCTAAGAAAAATCATCAAGGTAATCATAACAAAGGAAAGGAGCCTGCAGCTGCAAATTAGAGCAATATCAATCAGCCATCTACAAGCACACCAAGCAAAGAAAAATAAATTCAGAAGAAGGAAACTACAACAAAAGACCAGCCCGACAAGAGAGACACCACCATTAAAGAGGTAGATATGCCCAATCCTTTTAGCTTAGAAAATTAAATCTCTAAGTTAAAAGTCTTTATCCCTTTAGCTGAGCTTGTCAAAAACAATCAATACAAATCTCACGTGGCCAAAATGTTGAAAGTAGATCCTTTATCTGATATGGTAAATGTTGAAGATGACCAACCTGAGCTCATTTTTCGTCCAACCCTAGATGGTCAGTTAGAGGATAGTGAAGTTCCCCCATTTTATCTAAGTCTGAGAATTCATTAGTGTATCCTTCACAATGCCATGCTCGACTCTGGAGCTTCCCATAAACTAATGTTGAAGGCCATTATGGAAAAATTGGGCTTGGATATAACCCATCCTTACCATGATATTTATTCTTTTTATTCTGGTAGAGTTCATTATCTTGGTCTTATAAAGGATTTGGTAATTTCCCTTGATCAAATCCCAGCAAAAAATGTCTTGGTGGATGTGGTGGTAGCTAGTATACCGTCATGGTTTGGTATGTTACTGTCAAGGTCTTGGGGAGCGAAGTTAAGAAGTACTTTGCAACTGGATTTCACCTATGCCACCATCCTAGTTTTCAGACAATTGAGGAAGTTGTATTGGGAAATAAAGATGAAATACATGATTACCAGCAAAGAGAAACCCAAAAATCATCCTATTAATGTTGTACATACAGATCTTGAATCAATTATTTTGTTTAATTATAGTGGCTTGAATGATGTAGATAGTCAGCTCAAAGAAGTAGAAGAAATTCCAGAAATTTCCAATAATGTCAGAGCAATTTTAGGTGAGAAACAAGGAATCAAACTAGTTCTTCAGAGCAGCCACCAGATAAGTCAGAAAAAGGTTCAAAACAGATTGAAGAAGTGGCCCAAAATATGAGATAACACATAATGCAGAATTACAACATTTGGATGATGAGAATGGTCTTTGGACCATGGATTTCGATGGTGCCTTAGGGAAAGATGGGGCAGGCATCATAATTTGGATCTGTAGTCCTCTTCATCAGCCGGGTAAAGTTCCAAAAAGTGTAATATTATGTTCATATAAGTTTGCTTTTGATTGTTCTAATAATGAGGTTGAGTATGGGGCATTGATCACCAACCTCAAAATTCTGAAAACGTTGGGTGTAAAAAGAATTTATGTTTATGGAAACTCTAAGCTTGTGATTAAATGGGTAAAAGGGGAATACCATAACAAGCATCCATGAATGAGAGAATATAGAAATTTTGTACTGGATATCCTAACTATGTTTCCTGAATATACACTGTCAGTAGTACCAAAAAGTCAGAATCTTATGGTAGATTCTCTTGCTACAACAGAAAGTAATTTCAAGATTCCCATATATTCTAATAGGAAATTTGAAATTCATGTCAAACATCGACCAACTATCCCTGACAACTTACGGTATTGGCAAGTGTTTTGGGATGAAAAACAGGTAAACAATTTTCTGCAAAATGAAGGTGAATTTGAGAATTCCTTTATTGATGAGGTTAATGAAAAAGATGATCAAGTCATCGAAGCCACTCAGGTTGATGTATTACAGCTGAAGGATAACAACATTCCAATGGGTCTTGTACCTTTGGAAGAATTGTTTGATCAGGATGATGTTGCTAGGAAGCCGAATATGGTTCCTACTGAGAAAGGTGTCAAGGATGTGAACATCGAAACAATAGAAAATCCCAAGATGGTCAAGTTGTCAAAGTCCTTATATCCAGAGGTAAAATACAAATACATAACTTTATTTTCTGAATTTTCTGATGTATTTTCTTGGGACTATGCAGACTTGAAAGTTTATGATAAGAATATCATACATCATACAATTCTGGTCAAGCTTGACCAAAAGCCCTTCAGAAAAAAGCTGAGAAGAATCAACCCAAGGTTGTTGTCGTCGATAGAAAAAGAGGTAAACAAAATTTTCAAAGCTGGCATCACTGTTCCCATCAAATTTTCTAATTGGATGTCAAATTTGGTTCTGGTAAAGAAGAAAACTGGAGAAATTTGGCTTGGCATTGATTTTAGAAAATTAAATAAGGTGTCTCTAAAGGATAATTATCCCCTTCCCAAGATGGGTCATATCCTATAGAGAGTGGTTGGGGCCTCCCGGATGTCTCCTCTTGATGGATATTCGAGATACAATCAAATTTTAGTGCATAAGAATGATCAAGACAAGACTTCTTTCAAGACACCTTGGGGCACCTTCAAGTATGATAAAATGCCATTTGGGCTCAAGAATGCAGGGGCCACCTTTCAGCAGGCGATGCAAATAGCCTTTGCAAATGAAAAGGATGTTTTCTTAATTGTGTATCTTGATGATTTGATAGTTTTTTCTCATTTTGATGATGAGCATTTGTATCAATTTGAGAATTGTATTTCAGAAATGCAAGCAATTAGGGATTTCAGTTAATCCCAAAAAGAGTCTTTTTGCCATGGAGGAGGGCAAGCTTCTCGGTCATATCATTTCCAAAGATGTTATCCGGATTGATCCTTCTCCGATAGAGGCTATTCAGCAAATTGATTTTCCACGCAGAAAGAAAGAGATTCAAGCTTTCAATGGTAATATGAACTTCTTAAGAAGATTTATTCCAAATCTTATCGAGCATCTTCAAGAAATGACCAACATGTTAAAGAAGGACAATTAGGTAAATTGGTTTGAGGGTGCCAAATATTATTTTAATTCATTGAAGTTTTCCTTAACTACAACTCCTATTATGATCAGCCTCGATTACTCCATTGATTTCATCATATTTACATTTGCCTCTGAACATACCTTGGTTGCGGTTTTGATGCAAAAGAAGGATAAGACCAACCAGCACATTGCATTCTTTAGTCGTACCATCATGGATGAAGCCCTTAGATATAACATAATTGAGAAGAAAGCCTTTGCCCTAGTAAAGGAATTAAAGGATTTCTGAGTGTATATCCTTCATTCACATATTCTAGCCTATGTACCCAATGCAGCAGTGAAGGTTGTTCTTATGCAAACTGATCCGGAAGGTAGAAGAGGGAAGTGGATAGCAGCTATGTTATATTATGACCTCCAGAATCTCCCTTATGGAAATCATTCATACCTCTTTGGCTTCATCTTCTACTAAACAGTTTAGCAAGACACCTCCCGGGTCTTTCCAATAAAGAGCATTGTCCAAAATGCAGTATTTGGAAGCCTTCAACTTCAATGACCTACCCTTACTTTTAGACATGCTTGGAGGGGGATTAAGATGCTGAAGAAAATATATAATGTAGGAATACCAAGGAGATGAGAGAAAAATATCAGATACATGTATGAGTGTGCCATCACCTTCCTCATCAGACAAAACTGAAATGAGGTTGATATCAAGAGAATGTAAATTTGATTCGGCCATGAGCTTAGCTAATCCCTAACCTTTGATCAGCTTTGTGGGCTTGACCTCGAGGTCATACTATAACACAGGTGACCTCCAAAATCTCCCTTATGGAAATAATTCATTACCTCTTTGGCTGAATCTTCTACTAAACAGTTCAGTAAGACACCTCAGGGTCTTTCCAATAAAGAGTGTTGTCCAAAATGCAGTATTTGGAAGCCTTCAAATTCAATGAACTGCCCTTACTTTTAGACATGCCTAGAGGGGGATTAAGATGCTAAAGAATATATATAATTTCAGAATACTGAGGAGATGAGATAAAAATATCAGATACTTGTATGAGTGCGCCATCACCTTCTTCATCAGACAAAACTAAAATGAGATTGATATCAAGAGCATGTAAATTTGATTCAAACATGAGCTTGGCTAATCCCTGACCTTTGATCAAATTTGTGGGCTTGATCTCGAGGTCATACTCTAACACAACACAAAGAAATAAGGGATCTCGTTGAAGAGGGGAATATCTTTGTTTGGTCACAGATAGAAGGACTAGGACAAACAAAGAGCAAAAAGGCTTGAAGAGGCACTTTTTCATGATTGTTTAGGGACCAAAACTATCCTGCAAGAGGTCCGAGTAAGAGGAGGATTTATGGGTCTATTTTAGTGACATTTGTGGGACTACATACCTCATAAGAGGGAGCCACAGGCTATACTAAAGTCTGGAGGAGGGTCAAGTCCCTTAACTAAGGAAGAATGGGGGTCTGAGGGTCAGTTTAAGGGTTGAAAACAAGCCCAAACTTCAACAAGTAGGATCAGCTTCATAAAGGAAGGAACCTGAAGATGTGGAGAGAAATTTTGGGCAGTGAAAAAGGGCTGGAAATAACTATGGTCATGCCCTAACTATGTCATCTATAAAAATAGTGAAACAAACCTAGAATGGTGAGCCAAAAGGTATGTATTTCGTATATGTTTGCTAGTGTTGGATCCTAGTTTTTGGATCATATTGGATAAGATTTTTTGCATCTTTTGGAAGCCAAGGAGGAATGGTTGACATGGAGGTTAGAAGCCCTAACCAATGGGAATTTTCCACAATGAGGATTGGTGATTGGATTGGTCACCTTTGCAATGTTGGAGGGTAGCATGTGGGTAGCCCAAAGTAGCCCTAGAGGAGCAAACAAGAAGGACATTGATTGTTGCATGATTGGGTGAATATTGGAGCCTACTGTGTAGCTCTTTGATGGATATAAGAAGCTACTAGATTGGTAGTTGGATAGCTTGGGTATTGGCCAACCTAGAGGAGCATATTGGATCAGCCCATGTTTATTGGAGCATAAGTGACTTGCAACAGTGATAGATGGAAACCCTCCTGGAGTCTCTATGTGTTGTTCCTTAATGGAATAAGGGGTAGCTATAGAGTAGAATGGAATTGAAGAACCGATAGGATGAGATACGACATAGAATTTGTGATTGTGCATTAGAGAAGCAATATTTTCATTGTATCTTGTGTTCTTATACTTGTGGATATTTGATGCCCATTATCCCTTGTGCAGGATCCCTAGACTATTGTATTATATGTTGATAATATAACGAAGTCGAGTTACATATATTGTTTTTATTGTTAATATTATGCATGTGATTGGTTTACTTCATCATATTGTTCTGTTGTGCTAAGTACCTTTGTTTATATTCTTGGTTTGGTAGTGTCATAGATTTTAATATTCTATCCTAGACACCAGGGTCGTGAAAATTCAACAATATATCTACAAGATATTAATTTAATGTGCAACCTCTAGTGTGGAAATCAATATGTACTAATCTCTTCTACTATATAATTTTCCTCAATATGAGTTCCAAGGCCAATTGCACACCCTACTCCCTTTTTCATGAAAGAGTTTAGATAATGGAATGAAGTATTTGGTTTTTTCTCTAAAGCCAAGTTCCATGATTGGTTGTGGCTATATTAAAAATTGAAATCATGCATTTCTTTTTGGGTTCATAGATGATTGTCCCTGTGTGTACTTTTAATTATTTTTAAATAAATTATGCAAAGCATATTGGTGTATTTGATTTCTATAGTGAAATTCGTAAAGATAAATGTTTATTGGACTAATTTCCACACCTTTGGGAATTGATTGTGTGGACTAATTGCCACATTGGGAACATGGAACTAACTGCACACTCAAGATAATGGTAAGGATTTGGAAGTTTACTAATGCCTATTGGTTTTGGTTTAATGGAAAACCTCAACATTCTCACCAATATCAAGAAATCCAATTTTCATTTCCTTTGGACATGGAGCAAAGGATCAGACGACATTTACCTTATCAAGTGGTCTAGGATTTCTCTTCCAAATTCCCTAGGGGGGATAGGGGATTAAAAATATATATATATTCACTGAGGCACTTTATGTGAAGAATATTTGGCATCTCACTTATATCAAATCACTATGGGGTTGATTGATGAGCTCCAAGTATCTAGGAAATCAAGCAGTGAAATATTGGCTCCACTTGCCTATGAAGTCAACAAAGAATAGTTCAATTGTTTGGAGACTTTTTGTTGATGCTTTCCTTTTAATGATGAAATGGACTATTTCACACATTTTAAATGGGAAGAATCTCTAGTTGGGAGAGGATCCATGGATTAGCACAAACACAAACTTCACACTATCGAAGGATTTGCTGGCTTTTTTGCATGATTAGGGTTTTTCTCTTTGTGGGATTTTAACACAAATCCCGATTGGGGAGGAAAGTTAACTTGGGAGTTGGAAGTGGCAATAAGATTTGTTGGAAACCAAGCATAGTAATGAAAATCATACTTAAGCAAGTAAATTTCAGGTTTTGTAACGTTGGTGGAAGAGGATTCTTTATGTTATTCAAAATAACCATTGACCAAAAACTCTACAGTGAAACTCAGCTATGAAGCACAAGTAGAGGAGGCCTTCAAGGGTCAAAAATTATGGCATTGGGTTTAGGTGTGGAAATTCCATGCACATGCATAGGAAAAAAATATTTTATGGTTGGCTCTTTGCAATAAAATATTAACCTGGGATAACCCCGTAAAAGGGGGTTAATCGGTCCCAATTGGTTTCCCTTATGTAAGCAAGATGCAAATTTTGTGTATCATCTATTTGTTTTGTGTGATTACACCTCCTAGGGGTGGGCCACTTTCGTTAAAATTGATTGAAAAACTAAATCAATATGTCATTATTAGAAGAATGTTCCAATTCTTGGTTGTTTGATACATCAATGGTTAGTTTCGGTTCTATCACTTGCATCTTTTTCTATTCAATTTGGCGATCATGAAATGTGTGTGTTTTCTAGGATAAGATTCTATCTATGGAGATTGTCTCTTTGTTGATTGAGAATTCAAGGGAGCACAATGTTATCCAAAGAAAGAAACACAACACAATCTCATAATGTCTTATCTAGATTTTGATATACCTTAGGGATTCTTCAATGGGGTTATCCAAGGACACCCACCCAAGCGTATAGTTGATGTGGTCCTCTATCTAATTACCTCTCAATTCTCTCAAATGTGTTTTGCTTATGAACATGGTTACAATATGAAATTTGACTTTGCAGCACTATGGACTCTCCTATAATATCCTAATAATCTTGGGTTATCAAAGTTGTAAATTCTCGAAGAATCCAAATTTGTTATTGGTTGGGAAAAAAACAAGATAAAAATTAAAAACATGTTCATTCAATCTATGCTTCTTAAAATTAGAGATTTCATCCAAGATAATTTAGAATGGAATTTTTTTCCACATTTTCAGGGAATTCAATATGAAATCAAATCATCTTTCCAAAGAATTCATGACCCTCAAAAATGGGTCTTTCACATTGTAGGAGGTTTATGATGCTTAAGTAAATGTGAATATGTCCTTTCTATTACAATATTTTTCTCTTTTATGTAGTTATGAAATGTTGGAATATTCACCAATATTGAGAGGGGGGTGATTCAATATTGGGGACTTTTTCACAATTTAATCATGTCAAAATTGAACATTAAAGATTAAATAAACCATACAAAAATTCATAACATCATAGATAGTACATAAGATTTTTTTAGGTGGAAACCATTCTAGTATAAAAGCCTCTTAACACTTTTTAATATATGTCTTAAAGATTACATCAACAGGAAGCTCAAACTTCAGAGATTCTCCAGTAATGACTGGAAGGAGGCTCCAATCCCCTAGTTTTATCAACTCCAAGTGAAGGATGCACCAACACCATAGTTTTTACAGCTCCAACTAGAAGGACACTCCAACACCCTATTAGCATCAATATTATGTGCTAGCACCACCTTGCCACCCTAAAGTTTTCTCAAGATGCAACCTGAAGGATACTTCAATCTATGCCTTGCACCACCCTGCCACCCTTAATACTGAAGATATTTTCAGGCTCCAACTTGAAGTATGATTTAGTCTCCTCCATGCACCACCCAATGAACCATACTATAATATATATTTGTTGGTGTATATTATTTTCCATCGTTCTTAATCATTGTCATCACTGCATTATCATTGTTTCCAATAACCTTGGTGGCACTACTATCAATACCAATGTTGTATTGTCACTCAATAACAACTTCATCATTGCTGACTATAACCAATCAAGATCATATATTTTCTGAGTGCATCTCAGTCAATCACCATCTACAATCTACATTATCTTTCCATGAGCATATCATATGACATCGACAACTAGAACTCACACCATGCACATTAAGGAGTCTCTTACACTATTATTTTAACAACTTAGAAATACTTAATATTCTCAATTAGTCATAGAGTAACCTCAATAACCCCAATACTCAAACAGTAATCAAAATTAATCAACCATAACAATTTCTATCAAGACATACCCTGTAGCATTCTCATCTTGACCGGTTAATGCACTTCAACAAGTGTATAGGCCCACTCAGCCATGCAAATTAATTTTGACACTTCATAGCAGCCCTGTCACCTCAGCAATTTCATACTCCATTCCTAAATCACTTCTCAATAAAGTTCCCTTAAATACCTAAGCATATAAAACATGTCATAAGATGCTCTTAAAACAACAACTTGAATAGGCCTTAGAACAATCCCCGTGATTGTGACATTGACCTCATTTTCACTTCTACTGCATCTGATCCAACCTCAACCCTTGATATGCCTCTAGATAACCTTTTAATTAAGTCTCAAAATTTTGTTTTGAACCTTCCCAACAAAGCCTAAATAGTGCCCTAAATATACTTGACTACAGTCTTGAACTCGACCCTTCTACCAATAGTCTAAAAATTCTTCCTACGGCCTATACAAGCCTGATTACTAGTTCAATTTTGGCCTCAAGCTGCCTCTATTCTACTATTATAAGAGATCTGAAATTTGGTCCTTAAGAATGTATCTCAAATTTCCCTTTATCAACCCCATATCTTGGCCTATTAACCTCTGATTTTCCTTTAGACAAAACTGTGAACAACCTCTAATACAAACTCAAATCATGCCAAGACTTGCTTTAGGAAGGCCGAAAAATTTCCCCAATATGGGCCTTAGAATAGGCTGAATTCTTCCTCAAAATGGAAGTAAATTTATCACATATATGGGCCAAAATATTTCTAAGGAGATGGACCTTTCAAAGAGGCTCAATTTTTCCTCACATCATCTTCAGACTAGGTCTTAGGCTAGGCAAAAATTTTCTTAGGAGAGGCCTCAAAGTTGCTTTAAAAATTCGATTTCGCATTCCTATAACAACTTCGAATTAGCCTTCAACAAGCCTCACATATATTTTTTCTTTCCAACGAATTACCACATGAGAAATGAAATACTAAATTCCAACACCATTCGACCTCCTTCAAATCTATGTGACTCCTCTTGGACTCATAAAATTCACAGCAATCACATAAGATAATGCATGAGAAATTTGTTGTTTTTATAGGGAAACTGAGTGCCCTATATATACACATATTTAGGGGGACTGAAAAGCGGGGTGACTTTCCCTAAAACACCCTTAAGATATGGGACCGACCTAATCTCTTAACAAAAATAAAATTGATAAATTCACATTTTAATTTGGTCGAACTAGCACCCCTTTTTGAATCCATTTCACAATATAAATTCCTCCTTTTTAGAGTTGACTTGGGAAACATTTTGTAACAACCAATACCCACATCATTAATCTAAAGATCAATTTTATTTTTCTTAGATTTTAATGCCAAATTTTTGGACCAAAATATCATTCATTTTTGGGCACCATGACCACACTTTTGGGGCTTCAACTTTAAGAAGGAATTGATCTTCAACTGTGAGGAGTTACATGGCGTGCCGCCTACCATTGGAAACAGCATAACTAGTACAATCAAATGATGATGGTCTTGCAAGAAAAAACATTCTTCTTCTTCTTCATTTACCTCAACATGTGTGAGGCATCTAGACTTGGGATTCCTTTCCTTTTCTTTTGAAGCTTCTTGTCCATTGGTACTTCCAATTATTGTAATCCAATTACGTATGTAAAAATCATTCAAAGACTGACATTGGCATCAATGACAACACCATTCAACAATGAAATTCATAAAGCTATTTTGAAAAATAATGATATATTTCATTTCAAAAAAGAAAATTGTTATTGATCTCATTGATATAAGCATTAACTATCAAAAACAATGTATATATTATTTGAGCATATAATACAAAAAGATGTTTAGTGACGGAGAGTATTTGTGATAAAACCATGGAAACTCATAAAGCTATTTTAAAGGGAAGAGTCTTGCTACTCGGAAACAACACACTTGTTTTGGCAAGCAACTCATCCAAGAAATGAAATGACTCTTAAGAGTATAAATTATAATTACATTAATAAATAAATTATATATATCAGTAGAAAGTATATTCAGTGAGCCATTTCCACAATTTATAGTAGAGAGAGATCTTGAAAGACGGTACCTTAGTCATAATCCTTTATTTAGGGGACCAATATCTCAATCAAAACCTCACATATATCCCTAAAGGGGATTTTTTCAAGTCAAAAAATTTCAAATCATACGCTACCCACCATTACTCAACCTCCCACATGCTACCAAACATAGAAAAAATACGGATATGAAGATGAACCAATCTAGGAATAATAGTTCAAAAAGAAGTGAATGTCAGATAAACAAGAGTCACATGCAACAAATTCCCTATCTTTGTATTTTATATCGATAGAATGCATTTATGTTATGATTATGGCTAATTTCATTTTATAGTGACCAGTGTTTTTATTGATATTAAATATTTATGAATACATCGCCTTTTAATTGTCAACTTGTTTAGTAAACTTGTGAGGGGCCAATGTAATATACATGGAAGGTAAGAATTGTCCTACTTATTAAATGAATTATTCTAAGTGCATATAGGTTGATGGTTTTATTTCAGAAAAAATTAACTTCTTATCTTTAAACCAAATATTTCAATTACCTCATAAAGAAAATGATAGTATTTTGGTTATAAAAGCATTATAAAAATGTTTTAATTAGAAATTTTGTAGTGATTAACCTATTAGCATAAGATTCCATCGAACCTCTTAAAACAAATATAACACAGTAAAGTTTTTTAAACAAATACATCCATCATACTACCCACATCCATGCAATTTCACATAAGCCAAGAAATATATTAAATATAAAGAGAGAACGTTGTTATTCCTTGTACCACTTACTAGGTCAATTAGACATAACCAGAGAGAAGAATGAACTCTCAACGCACCATTCAAAACATATATACGACAAAATTTACATGTGAAATGGACAAAGCAATATGACCTGAAAAACAAGACAATCTAACGTAACCATTCAAAATAGCAAATGGATTTGGCACCTGACCGTTCCTTGATTTGGCCCAACTCAAGGCTCGGTCAGCACCCTAAGCTACTTAACTACTCAAATGCAATTCCAACAAAACTGAAAGAGCTTAATAAAACATATTAGAGGACAATGTGTTCATAGTAATAAAGAACTTTTCTAAATGCCCAAGCGCAGAATATGAGCTTCAGAATTCCCCAAAAGATGATAACATAGTTATGTTTGCAGTTAGGCACTCTCTTTTTATACAGAGCTTTGCATAACCAAAAATAACCAAGCCTCAGTTTGGCTTATCTTGGTTGATTGTTTTCGAGAACAAACATAGAAAAAATTTATAGTACAGGATCCTCCTATTCTATTCTTGCACTACAGTTTATGAACTATGGGTAGTTCGTTTCAAGTTCTAGAATCCAGACTTAGCAGTTCTCACATCCTGTGAAGTTTTAAGATGAGCATCACCAACTGCAATTGGTATGAAACAGGTGTTGGAATTCAGAATCTTTCAATATTATATCCATTGTCAAATGACCTGCTTCTTATAAGAAATCTTCAACTTATGCCAGGAGTTGTGATAAACTAGATAATAACCCAATATTCTTTCTCGTTAGCCAGTGACTTGTCTCAAACCACACATGTTTATGCATAAAATAGGGTTTCCGTGAAACTAAATTTCTTAATGAACCAATTGAATGCAACTACTTACAACCAAAATGCCACAGGAATTCCACTTGGAAAGTCAAACACTGATCCTAGCCATGTCCTTGATCCCTCAGTCAATATGGTCAATAGAAGTTTACAGATATCCCACCTGGACTTGATCATATGCAAATTATATTCATATCTAGATTAAATAAGTTTTCCAAACTGACCGAATTGTGTAGTTGACTCGATGATTTACCAATAGGCTTCAATCTGGTAATAAAATATAGAATCATTAATTGAGTGCCCAGATAACATCTTGTAGTATAAGTGAGCCATGCAAGATTATATTCTGTAATAGTAATGACCAAATCCATTAATCTGAAAGACTAGCTTTTAAATCAATTTTTTTTTTAACTCAAGCCAGTGTCCGAAGCCATTTATTCAAAATATATATATATACCACCATAATCTTTCGCAAACCATACACATGCCATACACATGCAAGTCATTATTCAATGCCCTTATTTATTTATTTATAAATAGAAAGGACAAGATTTAAGATTATATGCGAATATATCGAAATTTAGATAAATGGGACAAGTAAGAAGTAAAATGATAAGATTTTTAGATAAAAATAAATAAATAAAGATATAATCCTGCAAAAATTTGCAAAAATATTGTCAAAAGAGAGACTCATCAATAGAAATATTATCAAAAGAGAAACTCATCAATAGCAAGTGAATGTAATTTTTATCAAAAGAGAAACCCATCAATAGCAAGTGAATGTAATTTTTGAATTACAAAATTCCATAGCTCTTATCAAAATCCACATTTAGTATATTTGTGATATTGAACTTCTTTATTTTAGGAAATCAAAAATTATTTGTAAGGAAATGTACGATTGAAATTACAATAGTTCATATTTTCCCAATGTTATGGTGGTGTTGATGAGAAGACAAGTTTGAAAAGTGTTTTTAATCTATTTTTATGTTATTTTCTCAAATTTGTATTAATTGATTTAAAATAAGAACAATGGAAGATAAAATTTTGATGAGCAATATATATGTGAAACATTGGAATGAATTATAAAGATAACACATTTATTTAATTAAAATTAAAACTATTGGAAAATGTTTCCAAAACATTTATTCTCCACAAAACAAATTCAAAAATTTTATAGTTTAATTTTTCACAATGAAATTTAATATTATTTGACAATATTTTAATTTATTTTTCTGCAATCTAATTGGCTATCAAAATGAACATGTTATTGGTCATTTTATTGATTAATGGGCCAAGGTACACATGTTCCATCATATCCTCACTGACAATTATGGTCATTGACATGTCATAGTATTATAAATTTACACAATTTTAAATTGCAGTGTCTTTTACACACTAACTATTACTGATATAAAATGCCAATTATGCTCTTGGCTGATGCTAGAAGCTATCATTCAAATGCTAATGGAGCTAAGTGTGTCTAAATGAGTAGGTAATCTTTATCTAACAACTTGTGAGGCTCAGAAATCTATATCATATGGAAACAAAAAATTTGTAGTCGAAAATTTAATCACCATCAAATAAGGTTAGAGAAGAATTGATCTAATAAACGGCCATATCATAAATTTTGGAAAACTTCCTCTAACACGAAACTCTGCGTTGTACCAACTAACAAATTTGACCAATTCTTTTGTTCATGTTCAAATTGGAGAAAATGTGGCAATGAATGCCATTTATCCAACTCTAGTTGGAGTGAGTTGAGTTTAAAGCTCTCTATACATTCTAGAGCTTTGTATGCATTAAACTCACTTCATTTCTTCCCATAACTATCATCCTATATTGATAATCACATTATACTCTTCATTGTTGATAAATGAATTTTTATATTGTGGAAAATATTAAAACAAATAATCAGGCTTTGCTTTTACAAATATTTATTATTATGGAAAATTAAATATTATTCTAGTCACAAGTTAATGTCCTAGTTAGATAAATATTTATGGGAAAATTCTGAAAATATCATTCTTCACCATCAAATAAGGTTACCAACTAATAAATTTGACTGAATTTTGTTTGGATTGGAGAACATGGGGAATGAATCCCATTTATAGAACTTTGGTTGGAATGAGTTCAAAGTTATTTATACATTCAGCTATGTATGCATTAAACTCACTTCAATGCTTCCAACACCTATCATCTTACATTGATAATCTCATCATACTCTTTATTGTTGATAATAGGATTTTTATATTGTGGAAAATACTAAAAAAATAATTAGGTTTATCTTTTAAAAATATTTCTTATTATAAAAAATTAAATTTTATTCTAGTCACAAATTAATCATTAATAGTTAGATAAATATTTATGAGAAAATTCCAAAAATTACATTCTTCATATATTTTTTTCAAAATTTTAAATTCAAAAAATTCAAAATTTTATTAAATATTAAAACAACTAAATATTTGTCATAAAAATATTCTAATTATATTTAACAAAAATATGTTATATCTTCTCTATATTAAAAATATAATATTAATATTTAAAATACAATAAATAATGCACTAAAATATATATTTTGATTAAAAGTAGATAAAGACATGTTGCGCGGAGATAATGTACTAAAATGTATATTTTGATTAGAGATAAAGAAAGACATGCTACTTGGAGTATTTATGATAGTTTAATAGGGGGATTTTCCATCACATCCGAGTAGAGTACCAAAGCGACATGGTAGTGAAATTAAACTACCATCGTGATTCCATAGCCTTTCGGTTCAATTCAATTTTCGCATTTAGATCAAACTCACATTTTGTTCTTTGTGTTTTTTTTTGTAAATTCGGTAGGGCCTTACTATTTTCTATTTATATTTTAAGGACAGGCTACAAAATATAATATTCTGTCTTTGGCCTCAACCTGCCCGGAGGAAACCAGGTCTGTTGGCCATCTAAAAGCATAAACAGCATCCCAAAATTGAAATTGTTTTCGGCGTCTAAAAGCCTCTTGTGCTAGCTGCCTTACTACTGCATTTTGTACATTCATAACATATAAAGAAAGTTCATATGTAACTATTTCATGCATCCATAATCATAAAATAAAATAAGAAACACCTAGCCATCTGAAGAAGAGACTGGTGCAGGGTCTTTGATATTAGTCCCAGGCATTTCAACTTGTTGAAGCTACTGGAGGATCTTCAAAAGGGTCTTCTCCATGCGGCCCACTTTATCATCTAGTCTACTGACTCGGTCTGCCGCCTGGTATTGAGTTATCTTGATATGTTGTTGTTGGTCTTGAATGTCTAAAAGAAGAGATTGAGTGTTGGGGTCTGACTTAGCTGGGGCTGTCTTGGCTGGAACATACTGAATGCTCTGAATTGCTTTAGCTATTAAACATTTTACTATCCAGTAGGTATGGACAGTCTGGTTAAACAGAGTGAGACGACCTCTGGTATTGCCCGGATCTGTGATAAAGTCCAAGATCTCTGCCTCTGCCTCATTGTCTTCTGGGTCTATCTGGATTTCTTTCTCCCACCCCCGAATTTCTTGACGAACTTCAGATGAATTTCCTAAAACATAACTTGCTGCCAGAGTCTCCAAATGTTCTTGATTGGTTTTGTGACCCCGTCTCTTGGGGACATTCTCTAGCTCAATTTTTTGTTTGCCTCTGGCACTGTCTGCCCGTTGACGTCTTTTCCCCATTGCAGAAAGGAGTTTATGAAGAAACTCCCGACAAGATCAAGGACTTGCAGGAATGAAAATCGTCGAGCCTCTTCCTCTGCCGCCTCCAGACAATTGCATGCAGGAACTCGTGCATGAATGAATGGAGGGGGAGCAGAGCATCACATACCTTAATAAAACCTTGCTGCTTTCGGCCTGACTTACCATTCTGCGCCATTATTTTCGCCTGCAGGTTCCCACACTTCGCCTTACTGGAATGACAGTCCGACATAAATGATGGTAAGTGCATGTAGGTGGAGCGCATGCCAAGTCTCCGGCTCCGTCCTTTTATTCTGACATCTGTACACCCCGATCGGGGGGCTGAAGATCCTTATTTACAATCACTTCGAGGGAGTGTAATTCCACCTCCCAGATTGCATCTATGGGGCGAGCATCGATTGATCAGTCACTCTGTTTACATCCCCAGTTTGCAAGATAATCTGCAGCTGCGTTTCCTTTCCTCCTAATATTTTTTGGCACCAGATATTGTATCCTCTTCATCAAATGACTGATTTCTTGAATGAGACCTGCTGTCCTCCAACTTCGGGAAATTTTCTCCCAGGGTGTTCCTTGCTGCAATTTACGGAGAATGCTAGTGACCAGGGCTGAGTCTCCTTCCACTATTATTTTGTGGTAATTTTCCTGGATTGCAATGATAATACCTTGTTGAACCGCAGTCAGTTCCGCTTCATTATTCATAGCATGGCCCAGCTCGAGAGCGTAAAAACGGCATACTGCCCCCTGTGAATTGCGAAAGATGCCTCCTGCTCCTACCTGCCCCGGATTGCCTTTAGATGCTCCGTCATAATTCAACTTGATGAAACCAGATTGAGGGGGTGTCCAGTTATCCTCAATAGTTTCACTCGGCGGTCTGAATTTCCACAAATGTTTATATAACATTTGGGGTTTAAGATTCAAGTATTCAAGAATTTGGGTTTCAAAACCCACAGCTTTCCAATCTTCATCTGTCCAACTTTCGTTGAGGATGGTTTCTCAAATATTCTCGATGGTTCTTTGCCAGATGTGCTGCAATGGTTGCTCTGTTTCTTTGAAGATTCTGCTGTTCCTTTCTTTCCATGTGTTCCAGATGAGGAATCCAAATGAGAGGTTCCATGCTCTGTTAATCACTTGACAGTGGAACTTTCCTTTTTGCCATTTCCTAATTGTCTCTACTATGATGTTATTATCTTTGTTTGTTTGTCTAAACAGGTTTTCCAGTTTTCTCCACTGCTGTTGCACGAATGGACAGGAATTGAGAAGATGTTCTGTCGTTTCCTGCTCTACTTGACAGAGGGAAGACCTAGAGGGACCTAGCATTCCTCGTTTCTGGAGGTTCTCCCAAGTCAAGATCCTATTGTGGCTGACCAGCCATATGAAGTATTCCACTTTTGGCTAGTGTTTCAATGCCCATATTTTTTTCCAAAGAGGTCTGCCTTCCTGAAGGCCTTGTTGAGATTGAAGCGAATATCCTTCTTTTATTGTAAAGAGTCTTTTTGTCATATATCCCCATCTGAGTATGTCTGGTCCTGAAGCTTTCCTGATTTTTCTAGTTTTGAGTTCATTGGCTAAGTTGACCCATTGCTGAGTTTCTGGAGCTGTCGACTAGGTGGTTTTGTCTTTCCATTTTCTCCACTGATCTGGATTGTTGTGGTGCCAATAATGTCGTAGAAGTCGCTGGTTGGGAGTACTTATATACAAGAAGATCTCACCCAAGTCTAATCGACTAAAAAAATTTTCCCATCGTTGCCAGGAATCTTCCCAGAAGAGCGTTGTGCCACCGTCCTTGACCTCCCAAAAGCTGTGTGATCTGACTAAATATCTGTTGACTGCTGCTAGATTCTAGATTGAGGATCCTCTGGGTATTGTATCTGTCTTTAAACGGCCTGATATAGTTCTTGGCATGTCATATTTAATTGTCCAAATAGTCTTCCAAAGATCTGAGCCTCCCTGAACCCACCTCCACCAGAGTTTTGCTCCCATCACATTATTCAAGATGGATGGATCCCTTAGCCCTAATCCACCTGCCACTTTTGGTTTGAGTAACTTGTCCCAGGAGAGAAGAGCCCATTTCCTGTTAGCTTGGGCACCCTGCCATAAGAATTTTTTGAACTGCCCTACTAGTTGTGAACAAATCCCTTTTGGGCATGCTCTTGCAGACAACTGATAAATTGGTAGAGCTTGCAGCACTGACTTTAAGAGGATGAGTCGCCCTGGCGCATTCAATGTTCTGAACGCCCAATTCTGAATCCTGTTGGTTACTCTGAGTAGGGTGTCCTGCCAATCAGCTATCCGGCTTGGTCCAGGATGTAGATTCATTCCAATATATTTCATAGGGAATGATCCACGCTGGAACCCCAACGTCCTAGCAAGAAAATTCTGAGTCGCTAGTGGACAGTTGAAAAAATAGACGTTAGATTTGCCATTATTTACTTCTGTCCCTGAAGCTGCCATGAAGATATCTAAAATTTTTTGGATAGCTTTACATTCCTTCAAAGTTTCCTGACCAAACAATAAAACATCGTCTACAAATTGCTAATGGGTCAAGGAAAGGTTCGATCCCCACAATTTCAGACCTTGTAGTTTTCCTTCTGCTAAGTGAGCTTTGAGGAGTCTACCAAGTCCTTCAACAGCTATGATGAATAAAAATGGGGAGAGAGGATCCCCTTGGCGAAGACCGTGGGAGCTTTGAAATGGAGTTGTCGGGCTGCCATTCAATAGGATTGAATAGTGAGATGAGGCCATGAATGAGCGCAACCATTGGAGCCATCGGTCTTCAAAACCAAAAGCACTTAGCACCTGAAACAGATATTGCCAACTTATACGATCGTATGCTTTGGAAAGGTCTAACTTAAAAAGCAGACCTTTTCGTTTGTCGTTTTTTAATGAGTGCATGGCTTCCTGAGCTGTAACTATTTCGTCAAGGATTTGTCTTCCTTTGACAAAGCCTGTCTGTTCCGGGGAGATGAGATTAGGCAGCAGAGGTTTTAGACGATTTACCATAATAGTTGAAAGAATTTTGTAAATAACATTACATAGCGCTATTGGCCGAAAACCTTCTGATGTATCTGCATTTTTGTGCTTAGGGATTAGAGTGATAAAAGTTGCATTCAGCGCTGGGTATACCGTCTTCATTCTGCGAGATTACTCTACCACTTTGAGAATGTCCGGACCCATGAATGGCCAGGCTGCCTTGAAAAATTCACTTGTGAATCCATCTGGTCCCGGGGCTTTATTCTTGGGAAAATTCAAGACTACCTCTTCCACCTCCTTTAGCGTGATTTCTCTGAGCAAAGCCAGGTTCTGCTCTCTAGTGATGAGTTTTGGAATATGAGTAGTGATTTTTTCGATGGCTGTCTGCCGATTTGGTTGAAGTTCTGTAAGTCGATCTCTAAAATGATTAACTAACTCCTCCTCTATATCTTCATGTTTAATTTTCCTTTCCCCATTGGCTGTTTTCAAAGAGAAGATTTTGTTATGTTGACGTCGCTGCAGCATGGCATTATGGAAGAACTTGGTATTGTAGTCGCCCTCTTTAAGCCACTGTATCCTCGACTTTTGTTTCCACAAGATCTCTTCTTGTTTGCGTCTCTCTTCTTGTTGACTGAGTGAGTTTCCTTCTTCTATTACTAGTTCGGGCGTTCGGCCTTGAAGAATTATTTGTTGTTGTATGTCCTTCATTTTTGCAGTTAGTTGGATTTGTTCCTGATGTATATTGCCAAATTCGAGGCGGTTCCATCTCTTGATTTCCTCCTTTAACTATTTTAGACGGAGTTGAAAGGAATGCATTTGATTTCGCCCTCTTATTTGGATAGTACTCCACCATTTTTTCACTTTATCCATGAACCCCTTATCCTTTAACCAAAACAGTTCAAATCGGAAAGGTCGGTTGTGAGGGCTTGCCTTGACATCCACTTCTAGTCGGATTGGCCAATGATCCGATCCCAGAGTTGGGAGGATTGTTGCTTCAATTATGTCATTTACATGCAATGATATTAAATTCACAATATTTTATATGTATCAAAATATTCTATATGTATCAAAATATTAAGTTATCTTTTTTATATTTTATGAATAAATGATATAAAAAAAAATAAAAAAATTAAACATAAAAATTCTATACACATATAATGAATAATTAAGTATTTTTTTTTATACAACATTTTTATGATATACAATATACATGTTTTACCTTTTACTAATTTTAAGAAATCGAGCGGCTTCATATTATGATCTCTTTATTTAAGAAGTAAAAATGTATGGGAAAATAATGACAATGTTGTTAGATTTGAGACTTTTGTGATTCATAAAATAGATAAATGTATTTTCGGATTAATTACACCATTAGGATTTGGTTGACGTTTCAAACCAACTAGTGGTTCATCCTCAAGACAAGGTGAAAAATCCAATCGATCTTAATGAATAAATAGTGTTGATGCATCATTGCCTAGTATTAGCCTTTAAAAACTAGTCGTTTAAAAACTAGTTGTTAATGAATTAGTTAATTAGTTATTAGGAAGTAATATTAAATATTTTTAATTAAAATAATTGATTAATAAATTTTAAATTAATAGAATTATAATAAAAAAGAAAAAGTTTTATGTAACTTTTAATATAAATTGTTATGTTAGAAATTTAAGTATTTATTAATATGAAACATAGGTGAATATATTAAATAAAATCATAAAAATAATATATAAGAAAATATCAAGGGGAGTAAAATCTAATTAAACACATAAAGGATAATATATAACAATATAAATAAATACTAGACAAAAGAAGAAAAAGGAAAAAAATGAAAAATTAAGATCAGGAAAAATATGCAAGGGGGGAAAATCACCTAGAGTTGGAGCCCAACTCTTACTCAACTTTCAATCATCATCCCTATTGATATTTTTAGCATGCCACTCAATCTCAATGGCTTCCCTAAGCTTCTTATGATGGAAGTGATCGACCAATCTCAATTCACCATGGAAGTTGAGGTAGATGGTTCCCTTCCTTTCTTGGATATCCTTCTCTCTAGAATGGATGATGGTTCTATTTCCCACCAAATTTTCGCAAGAAAACTCACACAGAACAATATCTTCATGTTTGTTCTCATCATTTTCCTGCTCATAAATTTGTTGTTCTTTGCACTCTTGCTACCCGTGCTCTTAGAATATCCAACAACCACTTGGAGTCGAAGAAATCCCATCTTCTTGAGATTTTTGAAAATAATGGGTGTAGTAGATCTCAGGGCCATAGGGCCTTTCAAAAGGCTTATAAAGGATTAAAATGAAAATCTACTCGGGTGGATCCTATTTCCAAGGTTCATCTCCCATTTATCCAAGGGACCACAGATAAGATTGCCCATATCCTCAGAAGGAAAAATGTCTCCTATTTATTCAAACCCCTATGTACTATTAGAAATTCTCGGATCTGTAAAGGACCCTATCGACCCAAAAGACATGAAGGGTGTTTACATGTTTCCTTGTTCATGTGGCACGCCCTATGGTGTAACAGGCATATCCATTAGGCAGAGAATCCAAGAGCATGTTGCAAACATTAGGCACAATCGGTCTCACACATCAGCTCTTATGAAACATGTGGAGAAATCGTATCACCACGTATGCATTGAAGACTCCAAAGTCATTGCTAAGGTCAACCACTTCCATCATAGGAAGCTTAGGGAAGCCATTGAGATTGAGCGACATGCTAAAAATATCAATAGGGATGATGGTCGAAAGTTGAGTAATAGCTGGACACCAGCTCTCTCTAGGTGATTTTTCCCCCTTGCATATTTTTCCTCATCTTGATTTTTCATTTTTTCCCTTTTTCTTCTTTTGTCTAGTCTTTATTTATGTTCTTATATATTATCCTTTATGTTTTTAATTATATTTTATTCCCCTAGATATTTTCTTATATATTATCCTTTATGTTTTTATTTAATATATTCACCTATGTATCATATTAATAAATAATTAAATTTCCAGCCTAACAATTTATATTAAAAGTCACATAAAACTTTTTCTTTTTATTATAATATCTATTAATTTAAAATTTATTAATCAATAATTTTAATTAAAAATATTTAATATTACTTCCTATTAACTAATTCATTAACGACTAGTTTTAAATGGCTAGTTTTTATTGGATAGTTTTATATCGGGCAATGATGCATCCACACTATTTATTCATTAAGATCGATTAGTTTTTTCACATTGTCCTGAGGATAAACCACATTACTTGGTTCGAAATGTAAACAAAAATCATAATGATGTGATTAATCCAAAAGACATTTATCTATAATAACAATATTACAAATAATAATAATAAATTTTAACTTAATAATTTGAATTTAATATATTAATAATTTCATCAATATAAAATAAATAAATAAATAAATAAATTATAGTTATTCACACACACACACACACACATATATATATACTCTTAATATTTTTATCTCCCAATAATACAACTAATAAAATAATCATATATTTAGTCACTAATAAATCGTGTAAGGTATTTTAGAATACTATAATAGAGTATATAGATTAAAGAGAGTATAAATTTAGCATGAGACTTTTAGGATAAACATTTTAATGAAATCACTTTTTAACTTAATCATGAGAAAAGATTATGGTGAATAAATACATATTTCAACACATGAAATCAACAACAAAGTTAATCATACCTACAAACAATACATAATTACAATTAACAAAATACCTCAATTTACTAATCATTAACCAAATTCTAAACCTTAACACTAACTTAAATTCAATATGTTTACTTTAAATTTACTATATTTCAATTAAGCTAATAAATATCAACCACTTGTTTTATTAGCATTTTTTTTTCAAATCCCTATTTTGTAAAATGTGCCTTCTGCAAACCATTGTGTTAAAGTACAATCCATTGAAATCTATATGTTAAAAATATTCTTAGACAACCTAATATAAAATTATCTCTAAACAGCTTGGATTTTTAAATGCACGTACGCATTCCTCACTGAAATATTCAAACAGAGGATGGTTCAACCTTTAAACATTACATTGACATCCTTGTTAACAACATCTTTTGGGTGGATGTTTCAACCAATTGAAAATTACTCTTGAATTTATGATATAAATACATATACACATGTTCAATGAAAAATATTATATAAACTACTAGGCAAAATCATATGCAAATTCCATTATATTATTAAAATATGAAATAAAATCCAAGAGATTGACTTCTACTTAACTATATTGATTATTGATTACCTCAAGTGAATTCTTCCTAAGGAAAAAAACAATAGAAATTAAAACAAAATAAAATTTGCAATAAATACAAAAATAAGTATTTATTAAATATTTAAGTTTGTATGAGCTTTAGGTGTACTTTGTTGAAAAGTGTAACTAGGTCGGTATTCATATTGACTATGTAATTATGTATTTATGTAAAGAAGAAGACAAAAGATAATAAAATTTAATTATGGTGTACTTGCTTCATGGGTTTCATGAGCAAGATTTTATTATATTGATAGACTTCTTCTTGATGTCTATTAGGTTTTTGTCTTCTAGGAATAAATAGAATTAAGTGTCTCATACATGAAGGATCTAGTCTAGGAATATATGCTCCAAGGCCTTGTGGAAGAAGCTCACAATAGCCCTCAATGCAACGATGAAAGTCAAGCTTTAAAAGTAGTAAATAAGTACCTTAACAACGATGGAATATTTCTTATCTAGCCAGCCTAATTCACCATGAACTAGTCAGCCTAACTCACAGTTGTATGGTCAGCTTGTTTAAAGGGATGTGCCCCATATATATACATATGATATGTGGTCATTTGGGAGATAGAAAATTGTGGATCAAAGAGGTACATGAAGTACAGAGGTACAGAATACAGTATGGATTTTTGAAGTCTTGTTTAGGGTTTTTTAGTGCAGATTTATGAAAGAAGAATTGCAGATTAATTTGTAACAGAAGTGCGGATTCTTCTAAGGATAAATTGCAGACTGTTCTGAACTAAAGTATTGTTTTCATATAGGGAGAAGTGCATATATCATCCAGGGTTAAGTACGGGTTCCAGTGTGGAGAAAATCATTTGATCAAGACTAAACAAAGTGTGGATATACTACAACAACTTGAAGCAGTGACATTACAGTGTGAATACAATAAGGAAGGTAAATCTATGGTTTACCTTCCTAATCTATATATAAAGGAAAGACAATATATCCCAAGTGAAGTAACCTCAAATTAATAACAAGTTAAGGGTCTTGAGTGACCTAGCCTAACATCTGAACAAGCTTATAGAATGGGGCAAAGATAGAGTGTTCGAGTAACCAAGTCAACAAAGAAAGACTTAGAAATTGTGTTCTCTAAGTGATCGTGTAAGATAGTGCAGGACGGTACAAGAAGAAGAATCAGTGTTGGAAATCATCAAAGAAGAAGGGACAAGGTCTTGGAAGCATACTTAGATTAAGGGTATGAGTCTTGGTCATGGTACTTTTCATTTGAAGATCTATAAGAAGAATTATTTGCGGGTTTTCCTCTCCAAGAGGGAGAGGTTTTTCCCTAGCTCTAGGAACCTAACATTTATCTCTTGTGCATGTTATCACTCTGTAATTTGTAATATTGGAAAGAGAAAATGACAGAGCACAACATCAAACCACTTTGGAGTCTAGGACCTAGCCTTCCTAGACTCAGAGAGGGCTCTTTCTATCTCTTATTTGAATTTATCTTTAATATCATGAATGTTGATGTTAGGCTAGTTACAGTGATGGTAGTATTGTTTTTTTTATTGATTTTGTTGGTTGGATGAGCAGGTCTACAGGGACTATTCCATTGGGTTATGGAGTCAAAGGCTGGATTGGCACATCAACGTTTAAGAGCATCACAGGGAAAGATAATTGTGCTAAGTGGATCTTTAGAGCTGTATGAATTATGATGTGAAAGAAATAGTAAGGTTTAGTAGTGACTAAAGAGAAGTTAAGAATTCCTTAATCAGACTTCAGCAGAAAACATTAAGATTGTAAATGCAGACATAATTAAGGTGCTCTGATAGCAAATCTTAATCTAAAATTTCTGATTTACAATTAGATGAACATATGCACAATATGGAAAACAATGGAAACATTTAACTAGAGAAGTAGCACATCACCATTTTAACACAGCTCAAGAATCTTGTAAACGGTCTTTGATTATTGATGTCCATCTCCAAAATTAAGTGCTCCAATATAGTAGTTCTTACCATGCAAGGGCTAACAATATCCAACCCCTGATACTGCTAAGGCATGCAGTATTTATCTAAAGACTAAGTCGGTTGCCCTACCTTACTCAACAACTTTTCATTTATTACAATTTAGAAGAAAATGGATAAGTGTGGCCATGTAAGGCCTGAACAGAAATCTCTGACAACAACACCGCCTCTGGAATTAATTTTGGGTGACTCTTCATAGATCCAAACGTTTCGATGGCTCCTCGTAAGATCAAAAAATAATCTTGGAGGTGGTTGTGATGGTCATGAAGAGGCAACCAATGGTGGCTCTGACATCTGGCACTGTTTTTCAGAAAACCGGTGTTGGGTAATCAAATCTGGTGCAGTGATGGCCACTTTTCATTGATTGGTGATGGTTTTGATGTGTTCTACTGCCTTTTCCACTTCTGCTGGTATACCATAACATTTTTTCATGAACGCCCTTTTCCCGAGTCGACCTTTTCGGTCTATTTCTTGCTATCGTGACATTCATCCTCGCTCTGCCTTTTTCCCCCTTGTTGAGTCCTACCACGAGTCTCTCTGTTGTGTTTTAGCCTAATTCTTCTCAAAATGGCGCACAAAACTCATATGCCCGAACCTGAAATCTTTTAGATTTCATCTTGGAATTGCGTCGCATCCATGCCAACATCACACTTCGCACTCTGTTGTTTTTATTTTTTTATTCCACACTTTTTCTCCTAAATGTAGAAATTTGAATAACTGATATATTATTCACCGATATTCTCCTGATCACACACTATTTTAGCTTCATGCATAATACAGAATCTCTTCTACCATTGATCATCACATGTGGAAATAAAATCAATTGCATGCATGCATTAAAACCACAAACAATCACACATATGAACACAATATTTAATGGGAAATCTTAAAGCTGAAAACCCCAACTATATGTATATTATATGTCATGGAGATCATGTAACAATCATAGTACAAAAGCTCCTCATAATCTCTCATGCACACCCTCAATTTCTACACACTATCAAGCTAGATCTATCAAAACACATGCTCCAATATTTTTCCACTTGATAGCCAGCCTCTATTGTGTTTTCAATGCTATGGGATGGCTTCATTAAATAGATAAACCACCTAGCTTGTACTGCGCAATCCTCATGGGCTTCTCCACCTATCTGTGTGTTGCAAATAGCAACAGTATAGTCACAACTGATAGTTAACCTGCTCTTTCACCTATTTATGCACTGGTCTCCACTGAAACTGTCCATGCACTGAAGTTAACTGATGCATTCTTTAGTTGATTAATGAGTTTATAATTATTGAATTAATTAATAATTAATTCACACCACTCTCACTAATTGTATCAATTAGTTAAACTGAATACAAATAGCTCAACTATGTTTAGATTAGTTAAATTGAATACAACTCCACTAACTTCCTCAATCAACTCCACCAAACTCTGTCACATGAGTTCTAACTGAAGTATCCATGCAATAGCTCCACTTAACCCCTAGGAATAGCGTAATTCCTTCTGTTAGCTCCTGTGCCACATCTGTGCACTTAACTGAAGTGCTCCAAGAGAATAAGATAATGTTTATAGTCCAAATATTATTAAAAGCTAATAATATTCGACATATCTATTTTTAGACTGGCAATCTAAAAATAGATTCTGCCCAATATGTCTAAAAATAGAAGTCCATCTATTTTTTTCCGACTTGACCAACCATCCACAAATAGCATCCTGCAACTCATAGAACATGATCCATATGTCTAAAAATAGACATAGTCTAAAAATAGACTTTGCGCCAAAAATAGCCTGTGGGCCCATTTAGTGAAGGCGACTCCTTTCCACTAGCTCATCATCTTGTTGCAATCTCAACACTCCCTCTCAACAAGATAAGGATTATCTGCCACCCCTATCCTGCCCCCCTGTGATATTTAAAATTTTCTCACATTAAACATCGTCAAGATATCAACATCCGATCCTCAGGTAGGAATGTATGAAAGTAACATGACCTTCACGCACCAATCTACGATATGATGATACTGGATGTCAATGTGTTTAGATCTATCATGAAATACTGGATTAACCGAGAGTTTGATGCAACTCTGATTATCACAATAAATCACAGTAGGCTCTAAGTGTGAACCAAACAACCCGACCAGGATCTTCCTCATCTATATAGCCTCGCATGTAGCCAAAATCGCTGCCATATACTTGGCCTCTGCTAAACTGAGTGCCACATATCTCTGCTTCCTGCTGTACCAAGAAACTGTTGTCGACCCGATACTAAAAATCCCTCCAGATGTGCTCTTTTGTCCATTGGGCTCCCAGCCCAATCTGCATCCATGAAGCCACACAGCTTTACCTCATCCGACTGTCTGTACCATAGTCCATATCCTGATGTGCCTCTGATATATCTCAATACATGCTTCCCCGCCTTCCAAAAGAGCTTGGTTGGCTTAACCATAGCTTGTGAAAGTTGGTTAACAGCATAGCATATTTTGGGTCGTCTATTGACCAGATACATAAGCGACCCCACCAACTGTCGATAAACAGTGGCATCCACTACCTCCGCCGAAGTAGCATCCTCCTTCCTCCATCCACCAGGAAGAGGAGTATCAACAGGCTTGCAGCCATGCATGTTGAACTTCTCTAGTATCTCCCGGGCATACTTACCCTGAGAAACAAACAGTCCACCACTGCGCTACCAGATTTCCAATCCCAAGAAATAATGAAAGAGGCCCAAGTCCTTCATATCAAACTCCTTTGCAAGATCATCCTTTCATGAGTGTATCAACAGTTCATCACCTGTCAAAATCAAATCATCTACATAAAGTATAATGATCAGCAACTTACCCTCCACTACAATCTGGCATAGGTAAAGATCTGCCTCACTCTTGGAGAATCCAAGTCCGGTGAAATAATTGTCTATCCATGTGTACCAAGCACGAGGTGGTTGTTTCAACCCATACGACGCTCTCTTGAGCCTGCACACATGCGACTCGCTGCTGAAGATCTCGAAACCTTCAGGCTGCTCTATGTACACCTCCTCCTCAATGACTCTATTGAGGAACGCAGTCTTCACATCCATCTGATGAATGTGCCACCCCATCTGTGCTGAGAGAGCAAGAATCATCCGTATGGAAGAATACCTTGCGACAGGTGCAAAGGTCTCCTCATAATCGATCCCCTCTATCTGTGAAAAGCCTCGGGCAACAAATCTTGCCTTGTACTTCTCCACACTCCCGTCAGTTGCCTTCTTCACTTTGTAGATCCATCTTGAACCCACCACTGATTTCCCCTACGCACCAGAGACAATCTCTCATCCACAGTGTTTACATTGATCGAATCATACTCTTCCACCATGGCATCTACCCATGCGGGGTCCTCCACAGCTTCCTCGAAAGAGGATGGCTCTGTCATGATACACTTGCTCATAAGAGCCATGTATCCATTATATCGGTCAGGTGACTGTCTCTGTCTATGTTGTGATGTAGGTGCTCCTACAACCTTCTCTGCATCTTGAGCCAGTCGCTCAGCTTCTGTAGTGCGCTTCCGCCCTCTGATGGTTGGCGCTGCCTAAGTGGTCTCTTCCACTCCATGAACCTCCTCTTGTGGCTGATCCACATCCTGAGACTCATCCTTAGGAACTAATAGCTCCTCATCTGCATGCAAGTGTGGCTCCCTCTCAAGCTAACACTTCATGGCTTTCTCCTCATGAAATTTGATATCCCGTCGCACAACAGTCTTGTGACCGTCCGGAAAATACACATGATAGTTGTAGGGCGTATCAGTGTACCCCACAAATATCCCAACCTCCGCAGTTGGCTCCAGCTTCTTCCTGGAATCCTTCGTCACATGAATGTAAACAGGTGAACCAAAAATCCTCAAATGGGAAATATCATGCCTCTTGCCAGAATAAGCCTCCTCTGGTGTACTCATGCCAAGAACCTTGTGAGGACAACGGTTCTGCACATACACTGCTGTATTGCATGCCTCAGCCCACAAGTGAAGGGGTAGGCCCTGATCATGCAACATCGCCGTGCAGCACCCACGATCGTTCTGTTCTTCCGCTCAGCCACCCCGTTCTGCTGTGGGTTATGGGGTGCGATGAGCTCTCTCCGAATCCCTTCTGCGCTGCAGAACTCCTTGAATTCAGCCGAGATGAATTCACCACCATTGTCGCTCCCTGAGCCTTCTTTCATGCAGATTCTTTCTCAACTAGTGCCTTGAACTCACAGAACTTTGAGTATGTCTCGCTCTTCTTCTGCATGAAGAAGATCCAGCACTTACGAGAAAAATCATCAACAAATATCACATAATACCTGTGCTTTGCTGTCGAAGCTACTGAGAAAGGTCCACACATGTTTGTGTGAATTCTCTCAAGGATCGTCGTGGCACGACTATCCTTCTCGTGAAAGGTGGCTTTCACAAATTTTCCCAAGGTACACCCCTTGCACTGATCTGACTGCGCAAGAGTGCCTTTAGGAAGCCGATGGGGAAGTGATGTTGCATTCCATGATGAAGGTGACGTATCTAGTGCAACTCGCCATCATCTGACTCACCCTCATCGCCTTTTATACATTCTTTCTACAAACCATCTAAACCGCAATTGATAAGGTTCTTAACTCGAACCCCTATCCTCCGAGTCTCACCAGTTGCCTTAATACGCAGGAAAGTCTTTCCCTTGCTAAAGACAACATCATATCCCTTGTCTTCAAACATCGACACAGAGATAAGATTCTTCTTCAATCCTGGAACATGCATCACTTCCTTCAATATGAAGGGTTTACCAGACTCCCTCTCAAAGGAAATGGTATTGATATCGATCGCACTGTATCTACCATCATCGCCCATCTTGATGTGCACTCCAAGATATTTCTCATCCAGATTAGTAAACAAATCTCGATCTCCTATCATGTGAAAAGACGCACCACTGTAAAGAAACCACACTGATCCCATCATACTTGAGACCAAGCATGCGATCAGCGAAAAATCTAGCTCAAACTGCGAGGCTAAGGCCTCTCCAGCTGCAGATCCAGCAACCTGCTTATTTTTCTTCTTCTATGGACAATTAGTGGCGTAATGTTCGTGTTGGTGACAGTGAAAGCATTTCACCTTGGACATGTCCTGCTTCTTGCCTTTCGCACCGGATTGAGAAGTATTTTTCTTGATCTTCCCCTTATTTTCTTTGGTAGCCAAAGTGAAATTCTCTTCATCAGATTTCTTTGATGAAGATCCATCCCTGGTACTTCGCCTTATCTCCTCTTGCAAAAGATCCGACCAAAGTCGCTCCCATCCTGGAAATTTCTCCCGGCCATTGACAGAGTCCTGATAGGAATGTCAACTCTTCGGAAGCCCAAGGAGAGCCAAGCTCACCAATTCCTCGTTATCAACAGTCACCCCCACACTTCCCAGCTCATCCCTACATTGGATGAAATTCGTGAGGTACTTGGGCATACTATCGCCTTTCTCCATTTTTATGTTTCTGATTTTATCCTTGAGCACCAACTTCCTCTGGTCACTCTTGCTTTGGAATAAATCTGTCAGATATTTCCACATCAAGAATGAAGAAGCTTTACCATGAAGTCTAGATACTATGTGATCCTCCACACCTCCCAACAGAATCCTTCGACACTTTGTTGTCTTCTTTGCCATGCGTCAGAATGCAATGACATCACTAGAAGTAGGTTTTGGAATTTTTGCATCCTGAACTCCTTCCAACCCGTATCCTGGCATCGGCCTCGTCACCAATCTGTCTTCCATGAAATATGGTCGAGCTGCCCTCAAGGGCATACTCCAATCACAATCCGTTGAAAGACATCTCAACTTCGACACCAAGAAAACACTGCTGCAAATTCGAATTCCACCAACACAAAACTCAACCGCTTCAATGTCTTGCAATTGCTCTGATGATCAATACTGCTCTGATACCATGTAGATATTTGAATAACTGAGATATTATTCACCGAGATTCTCCGATCACACACTATTTTAGCTTCATGCATAATACAGAATCTCTTCTACCATTTATCATCACATGCGGAAATAAAATCAATTGCATGCATACATTAAAACCACAAACAATCACACATATGAACACAGTATTTAATGGGAAAGCTTAAAGATGAAAACCCCAACTATCTGTATATTATATGTCATGGAGATCATGTAACAATCATAGTAAAAAATCTCCTCACAAGCTCTCATGCACACCCTCAATTGCTACACACTATCAAGCTAGATCTAGCAAAACACATGCTCCAATATTTTTCCACTTGATAGCCAGCCTCTATTACGTAATTAATGCTATGGGATGGCTTCATTAAATAGATAAACCACCTGGCTTGAACTGCGCAATCCTCATGGGCTACTCCACCTATCTGTGTGTTGCAAATAGCAACTGTATAGTCACAACTGATAGTTAACCTACTCTTTCACCTATTTCTGCACTGGTCTCCACTGAAACTGTCCATGCACTAAAATTAACTGATGCATTCTTTAGTTGATTAATGAGTTTATAATTAGTGAATTAATTAATAATTAATTCACACCACTCTCACTAATTGTATCAATTAGTTAAACTGAATACAAATAGCTCAACTATGTTTAGATTAGTTAAACTGAATACAACTCCACTAACTTCCTCAATCAACTCCACCAAACTCTGTCACATGAGTTCTAACTGAAGTATCCATGCAATAGCTCCACTTAACCCTCAGGAATAGTGTAATTCCTTATGTCAGCTCCTGTGCCACATCTGTGCACTTAACTGAAGTGCTCCAAGAGAATAAGATAATGTTTATAGTCCAAATATTATTAAGAGCTAATAATATTCGACATATCTATTTTTAGACTGGCAATCTAAAAATAGATTCGGCCCAACATGTCTAAAAATAGAAGTCCATATATTTTTTCTAACTTGACCAACCATCCACAAATAGCATCCTGCAACTCATAGAACATGATCCATATGTCTAAAAATAGACATAGTCTAAAAATAGACTTTGCGCCAAAAATAGCCTGCGGGCCCACTTAGTGAAGGTGACTCCTTTCCACTAAGCTCATCATCTTGTTGCAATCTCAACACTAAACCCACACACTGCGATATGCGATTGGGTCCCACCCACGTTACATATCGCACTTCGGCGATCTTAAAATGAACCTTTCGCACTATATTTTAACATTTGTGATGTGCGCATTGCGATTAGGTCCTACCCGGCATCGCACATCGCACTTCGTTGACTTTCACATTTTATCTTTTGACATTAACATTTACCATTCCTATCCTTTAACATTTTCGATTTTTGATTGCGATCAAGTCCCACCGTCGTCGAATATCGCACTTCACTAACTTTAACATTTTACCATTTGCGTCCATCCTGAAAAACTTGCGATCTGCAATTGCGATTGGGAGATGGACCCCATTACAAGCTTCTCCAAGCATACAAGTGAAATTTAGTTAAGAAATGGTAAAAAATTTCCCGAACCATAATATGAATTTGAGGTGTATACGAAGGCAATATGGGTCCCGCTAGTCCCGCATATCGCACTTCGGCGACTATAAAATTTACCCTTGGGTGCTTATGCTTTGAATCTTTCGATTTGGGCCCATGCAACTGGACTTCAACTCTGTTTTTAGTTTCTAATTCCTTTGTGTTCAAATCATCCAGATTTCGGAAGGGTACCTCAACAATGAGCAGTATTATGAAGAGAGGGTGTGAATAATATGGAGGTGAGCGGGGATGGTTAACGTAGATGGGTCGAGACAGGTGATGTGAGGTGGATTTGGGGTATGAGAGTCGAGTGTTCAGGGTCCCCCAGGAAAAAAAAAATTGGACCCTATTTTTCAGTGGGCGAACCCGCCCATGGTTTTGTGCATGGGTTTGCACATGGTTTTGAGGCATGATGGTTTTCGGCCCCTAGTATTTTGTAGATCCAGTCAAGGGAACTACGGTTATGTTTTAATCCAAGGTTAATGGATTGGGGTTTATGTATGCTTCGGCATGTATATATATTTGTTGTAACACTAAAAGGAATATAATGAAAAATCAATCTGGTCGTCCCGATTTGGGATCTAAGGGAAAATCTCTGTGTATATCTGTTTTATGTTTATGCTCTCACTGTTGTTTATGGATGGTTGATGCTATTTTTGGATGGTTGATCAAGTTGGAAAAATATATAAAATTCTATTTTTAGAATATTGGGTGAATTCTATTTATAGATCGTCGATCTAAAAATAGATGCATGTCGATTATTATTAGCTCTTAATAATAATCAGACTCTAAACAACAATTTATTCTCTTGGAGCACTTAAGTTCAGTGCACAGATTTGGAAAATCGGTGTTCTGAGGGAATCATGCAATTCCCAAGGGAAACTAGTGGTTCATGCATGGAGGACTCAGTTAGAACTAAAGTGGCAAAGTTATGACAGAGTTGGAAGAGTAGTTTATGGATTTGTATTCAGTTTAACTCAGTTAGACTCAGTTGAGCTAGTTGTATCTAGTCTAAATTAATGATACACTAGTGAGAGTGGAGTGAATTAACTAGTTAATTAATTCACAAATAATAACTCATTAATCAACCGAACAATACAACAGTTAACTACAGTGCATGGCAGTTCCAGTGGAGACCCAGTGGAGAGATAGGTGAAAGGGCAAGATGGACTATCTGTTGTGACTATAGTGATGCATTTATTGCATCACACACATATTGGAGTTTCCAATGAGGATTGCGCAGTAAAGGAAAGGGTAATTTGAATTCATTCAGAGCTATTCTTCAATAGGGATTGCGCAGTGGAGGCAGGCTAGTAGGAGGGCAAAGATCGGTGCATGGATTTGCAGATTTTTCCTGATTAGTGTGTGACGATTGTATTGTACTAAGAGCTTGATGTACTAAGCTTTATATGAGATTGTCATATGATCTCCATGATACATAATATATGATAGTTGGGGTTTTCAGCTTCAATCTTTCCCATTAAACAACTGTGTTATGTGCGACTGTTTTTATTTATGCTTCACATGTGTGTGCAATTAATTTTCCACAAAAGATTAACAGTGGAATGATTCTGTATTTTGCAAGAAGTTAAATATTGTGAGATCAGGGGAATCTAGGACATATGCATGCTTAATGTATATATTTTCTACATGGTATCAGAGCATTGTTAATTCTTGAAGATTTCAATTATGAAGAATTGTTGAGTTTGTGCTAGTGGACAATTCGAATTTGCTACAGAAGATTCTTGGTGTAGAAGTTGAGTATACATTGAAATGTCTTTAAATGGGTTGAGATTGGAGTATGCCCTTGATGGGAGCTCAAATTACATAGCCTATAAGGACAGGATGGAGGCGGTGCTGGAGGATAATGGACTGAAGGAGTTCATCGATAGCGATGTTCCTAAGCTAGGATCTAGCGATGTTGCATTACTTGACGCATGGAAAAAGAAGATAGCAAAGACAAGAAGAATTCTGTTAGAAGTTGTGAAGGACCATATTGTGTCTAGCCTTCATGGGAAAGCCACACTATTCTTAATGTGGAAGGCTTTGACAAACTTTTTCCAAATCAGAAGTGACCAGAGGAAGTTGGCACTTAAATACAAGCTCAAAAAAAATAAAAATGGAGAAGGGCGACAGTATTCCAAAATACCTCACAAAGTTTTTCCACTACAAGGATGAACTGGGAAGTGTGGGGGTTACTATTGATGATGAAGACTTGGTGAGCTTGGCTCTCCTTGGGCTTCTAAAGATTTGGCATAGCTACGAAGACTCTTTCAATGGACGGGAGAAACCGCTGGGATGGGAGAGACTTTGGTCGGATCTTGTGAAGGAGGAGATAAGGCAAGGTACCAGGGATGGATCTTCATCAAAGAATGAAGATGAAGATAATTTCGCTTTGGCTGCCAAAGCAAGGAAAGGGAAGGGGAAGAAATTTCCTTCAAAATTCGATGCTAAAGGCAAGAAGCAGGATTTGTCCAAAGTGAAGTGTTTTCACTGTCACGAACATGGGCATTTCGCCACTAACTGCACACAGAAGAAGAAGAACAAGAAGGTTGTTGGAGCTGCAGATGGAGAGGCCTTAGCCTTGAAATTTAAACTTGATTTCTCTTTTATCGCATGCTTGGTTTCAAGCGCAATGGGATCGGTGTGTTATCTTGATAGTGGTGTGTCCTTCCATATGACGGGAGACAATGAGTTGTTTAGTGACTTGGAGGAGAAGGACCTCCAGATGCATATAGAGATGGGCGAAAATGGTCGGTACAATGTGATTGGAATTGGGACCATTACCTTTGAGAGGGAGTCTGGTAATCCATTCTTATTGAAGAATGTTATGCATGTTCCAGGTCTGAAGAAGAACTTGGTCTCGGTCACAATGCCGGAAGACAAAGGTTATGATGTTGTTTTCAGTGAGGGAAAATCCTTCCTTCGACATAAAACAATGGGTCAAACCAAGAAGATAGGGGTTTGAATTAAGAATCTCTACAAGCTGGAGGTAGATGGTTGCGCTGCAATGGTGGGAAAAGCAGAAGAAGTGGTGAGCCGAGATGAGGGCAAATTATGGCACAGGAGATTGGGCCATCTTCACCATGGCGCTTTGAAGATTTTGCAGCAGATTTCTACTGGACTTTCAAAGGGTACTCTTGCGCAGTCATATCAATGCAAGGGATGTACTATGGGTAAGTTTTTGAAGACCACATTTCATGAGAAGGATAACTGTGCTTCGGTGATCCTGGAGAGAATTCACACATACGTGTGTGGACCTTTCTCAGTTGCTTCAACAGCAAAACACAGGTATTATGTTATATTTTTTGATGACTATTCTCGTAGATGCTGGATATTCTTCATGCAGAAGAAGAGTGAAACATTCTCAAAGTTCTATGATTTCAAAGCATTGGTGAAGAAGAAGTCGGGGAAGCAAGTGAAAGCTCTATAGAGCGATAATGATGGTGAATGCATCTTGGGTGAATTCAAAGACTTATGTAGTAAAGAAGAAGTTTGAAGAGAACTCATAGCAGCTCATAACCCACAACAAAATGAGGTCACGGAGAAGAAGAATAGAACGATCGTGGGTGTTGCACGAGCGATGCTGCATGACCAGGGCCTACCAATGCACTTGTGGGCAGAAGCATGCAACACTGCGGTTTATGTGCAAAACTATTTTCCTCATAGAGTACTTGGCATGAGTACATCTGAAGAAGCTTTCACTAGTAAGAAGCCTAATATTTCTCATTTGAATATTTTTGGCTCATCTATTTACATTCATGTGACAAAGGATGCCAGGAAGAAGCTGGAGCCGACTGCAGAAGTTGTGATATTTGTGGGGTACACAGAAACACCCCATAATTATCGTGTGTATTTTCTAGACAGTGGGATGACTTTGGTGCGACGGGATATTAAATTCAATGAGGTGAAATCCATGAATTTGTCGCTTGAGAGGGAGCTACACTTGCATGCAGAGGAGGAACTTCTTGTTCCCAAAGATGAGCCTCTAGATGTGGATCAGCCATAGGAGGAGATTCATGGAGTGGAGGAGTCCACTCATGTAGAACCAAACATCAGACAAGGCAAAAAGCAGACCACAAAAGTGGAGAGACTGAATCTTGATGCGGCACAAAATGTAGGAGTTCCTACATCACAGCGCAAACAGAGATAGTCACTTGACCGATTTACTGGATACATGGCTCTTATGAGCAAGTGTATCGTGACAGAGCCATATTCTTTTGAAGAAGCAGTGCAGGAGCCCACATGGGTAGATGCCATGGTGGAGGAGTATGACTCCATTGTCAGAAACAGTGCTTGGGAGATTGTTCCAAGGCCGGTGGGAAAATCAATTGTAGGATCAATATGGATCTACAAGGTAAATCAAGTTGTTGATGGGAGCATCAAGAAGTATAAGGCAAGATTTGTTGCCCGGGGTTTCTCACAGATCGAGGGGGTTGACTATGAAGAAACCTTTGCACCTGTCGCACATTATTCTTCCATACGGACCATCCTTGCTCTCTCATCGCAGATGGGTTGGCACATTCATCAGATGGATGTGAAGACTACGTTCCTTAATGGGATCATTGAGGAAGAGGTGTACATTCAGCAGCCTGAAGGATTTGAGATCTTCAGCAATGAGTCGCATGTGTGCAGGCTCAAAAGAGAATTGTATGGGTTGAAACAAGCACCACGTGCTTGTTACACTTGGATCGACAACTATTTCACTGGACTTGGCTTCACCAAGAGTGAGGTGGATGAAAACCTGTACCAAATTGTGGTGGAGGGTAAGCTTTTAATCATTGTTCTTTATGTTGATGATTTAATACTAACGGGTGATGAGCAGTTGATACACTCATGCAAGGCAGATCTTGCAAAGGAGTTTGAGATGAAGGATTTGGGCCTCCTTCATTATTTCCTTGGATTGGAAATATGGCAGCAGGAAGGTGAATTGTTTGTGTCTCAAGGCAAGTATGCCCAGAATGCGAAGTTTCACCACTGTTTGCAAGCCTATTGATACTCCTCTTCAGAGGGGAGTGGAAAGAAAGAGGATGCTACGCAGAAATGAGAGGTAGTGGATGCCATTTGTTTATCCATAGTTAGTGGGTTCGCTCATGTATTTAGTCAATACAAAATTTGGACATATGCTATACGGTGAACCAACTTTCTAGCGATAGTTCGCCTACCAAGCTCTTTTGAAAGAGCGAGGGAAAGCATGTCTGATATATCTCAGGGGCACATCTGAGTATGGTTTATGGTACAGACAGATGGATGAGGTGAAGTTGCATGGCTTCACGGATGCAGATTGGGCAGGAAGCCCAACAGACAGAAAGAGCACATCAGGAGGGATTTTCAGTATCAGATCTACAGTAGTTTCTTGGTACAGTAGGAAACAAAGATCCATGGCACTCAGTTTAGCAGAAGCATAATACATGGTAGCAAGTCAAGCTGCATGTGAGGCTATCTGGATGAGGAAGATCCTGGTTGGTTTGTTCGGTTCACATTTAGGTCCCACAATGATACATTGTGATAATCAGAGTTGAATTAAACTCTTAGTTAATCCTGTGTTTCATGATAGATCTAAAAATATTGATATCCGGTATCATCATATCAGATATTGTGTGCAGCGGAAGATTATGTTGCTTCAGTACATTCCTACGGAAGATCAAGATGCAGATATTCTGACGAAGGCGCTCACCAAGAGCAAATTCGAATACCATAGAGGCAGGATCGGGGTGAAATATAATCCCTATCTTGTTGAGAGGGAGTGTTGAGATTCAAGAAGATGATGAGCTTAGTGAAAAGAGTCGCCTTCACTAAGTGGGCCCGCAGGCTATTTTTGGTGCAAGTCTATTTTTAGACTATGTCTATTTTTAGACATGGAGGTCATATTTCAGAAGTTGTAGGATGCTATTTGTGGATGGTTGATCAAGTTGGAAAAATAGATGAAATTCTATTTTTAGAATATTGGGTGAAGTCTATTTATAGATCGTCGATCTAAAAATAGATGCATGTCGATTATTATTAGCTCTTAATAATAATTAGACTCTAAACAGCAACTTATTCTCTTGGAGCACTTAAGTTAAATGCACATATTTGGCAAATCAGTGGACTGAGGGAATTACGTAATTCCCAAGGGAAACTGGTGGTTCATGCATGGAGGACTTAATTAGAACTGAAGTGGAAAAGTTATGACAAAGTTGGAAGAGTAGTTTATGGAGTTGTATTCAGTTTAACTCAGTTAGACTCAGTTGAGCTAGTTGTATCTAGTCTAACTGAATGATACACTAGTGAGGGTGGAGTGAATTAATTAGTTAAGTAATTCACAAATAATAACTCATTAATCAACTGAACAATACAACAGTTAACTACAGTGCATGGCAGTTCCAGTGGAGACCCAGTGGAGAGATAGGTGAAAGGGCAAGATGGACTATCTGTTGTGACTATAGTGATGCATTGAACATCACACACATTGGAGTTTCCAATGAGGATTGCATGATCAAGACAAGGTATTGAATTCAGTCGGAGAGCTATTCTTGATGGGATTAGGTGGAGCGAGTGGAGTAGGAGGCAAAATCGGTACGTGGATTTGCAGATTTATTCTTGTTAGTGTGTGATGATTGTATTGTACTAAGAGCTTGATGTACTAAGATTTGTATGAGATTGTTACATGATCTCCATGATACATAATATATGATAGTTGGGGTTTTCAGCTTCAGGCTTTCCCGTTAAACAACTATGTTATGTGCGATTGTTTTTATTTATGCTTCACATGTGTGTGCAATTAATTTTCTGCAAAAGATTAACAGTGGAATGATTCTGTATTTTGCAAGAAGTTAAATATTGTGAGATCAGGGGAATCTAGGACATATTCATGCTTAATGTATATATTTTCTACAGTTGATTGTCCTCCTAACTTTAACTGATAAAAATATACCACATACTTGGCCAGCCAGCTTATTAGCGTACTAAAATTTGAACTGAAACTACAATTGAACGTATCCACTGCAATCCATCAAGCTTAACATATTTTTTCACCTTGAAAACTTGAATGGTGAAACCAGAACTAAGCTGAAAATAAAGTCTGAAACATACTAATCTGAAAATGAAAAGCAATCTAAAACTAAAATTTAAAAGATGCCAAGAGTATCGAGCTTATTTTCACATATACCTACCCTAATATAACTTGGAGATGATATATACACTAAGTGAACTCCTTTATCCAATGCCACCAATCAATTAAATGACTACATGATTGATTCTTGTTCACTTTTTTGAGTAGGCTGAAAAAAGAAAAGGGCCACTCCCATCTTACTTGTCTTTGAACTGCAATGCTCCAAAGTTTCCTTAAACTAAAAAACAAACCATTCCTAGCATAGCAAACTCCTTCTTTAGATGATTCTAAAAGGGCAGCAAAAGGATCTTGGAACAATACTTGGTCCTAAGGATTCAAATAACAAACTTCATCTAGGGCTACTCCTTGTTCCACTTTGGCATGCTCAGGATCCTTTTGAAAGAGAATAACTACACATTCTTCATGGTCATCTGACATGGAATCCTCATTATATACCCCTATGTTTTCCTCAAGAAAACCTGACATGTCTTGACTGATTTGGCTGAATTCTTTTTGAAGGCCATCATTTTGATGAATAGGAGCACTTTCTAGAAATAGGGTTTCTTTAGAAGGTAGAACAGCATTAGTATCAATCTGTTCTTCTGTTTCTTAATGAGGAAATGCTTCAGTACATAAATCAGCTATAGAAAAAATAGAAATAATCTCTTCAATACATAAAAAATTAGAGGTTGGTTGCATGCTTAGAATCTAATTGATTTCTTCTTTAGCTAAAGGAGGGAGTCTTTGTTTTCTTTGGATTGAACAAAAATTGTTTTCTTTCTCTTGTGAAGAATAATCATGAGGTTGAATGTCTTCTTTAGCCTCACACAAAAGAGCGGATGAATTATCATTTGTCCCCATAGGGATATCTTGTGGATCTTCTTTCATTTCCTGATTGCTTTCATTTTCAACTAACTTCTCTTGGTTGTCATGATAGTTAACTTGAGAATGAGATTCATGAATTTCTTCTAAGAGATCCTCGGGATGCCAATTCCTAGATCTTCATCAATATTTACAAGGTATTGTATGAGATCCTCAGACTGATCACAACAATTTTCAGCTAATGATAAAAATAGAGAATATTCTTTATAATGCTCATAAATCACCTTGTGGAAATATTTTAAAGAAAACAAGCTACCAGGATTCAAACCTTCATACCATTCCCTTGCTTTCCCTTCTAATGTTTCCATGAACATCTTCATGAGGCAATCCTCATGCCATTCGATCTTCAACTTCCATGAGTGTATATGAAATTTAATGAGATGTAACGAAGCATCATCAACATTCTCATATTGAAAAATAGGAAAATTTCTTTGCCAATCTACCTGAGGCATTTTGTGTGGGAATCTGGGACTGTGATCTCTATTCATTAGAGCATACCTGCGTTGTATTCTTGGATTCATATTGTTAATTACTCAGAGAGTGGGGTCATTGTATATTCGCAACCTGTCATCACTCATAAAATGTGAAACATTAATTGACATGGTCATACAGTTCATTTATCGAAGGTCTCCTTAAGCTTTTCAAGTTGGTATAGGAAAATTTCATTTTTTACATGTTTAGCCTATCGTAAGGTTCAAGGCCACCTCCATTTAGGTCATTTCATGTCCCATCATTCATCATAAGGTGTCAATTTTTATTTCCCAAGAATTTAAATTTAAAAAGGACGCTTAAGCCAGTTTTACAACTTTTCGTAGTGTTTTATACAGCAAAATAGCATTTTTCACTACGAAACTGCCTAATAGTTTCGTAGAGAAACTTTCAAGAGTTAAACTAATCACGCTACGGAAAAAAAAAAAAAAAAAAAACTTGTTTGTCTTTTCAAAATTGATGTGAAGTGTCAGTTCATGATTGGAGGAGTTAGGGTGGAGTTCATTCGAGTCTGTTAAGGTTAATTCAAAGGTACAAAGCCATGTCTGAGGTCATCATTACCCATTGTAGCATGCATGTGTCATGATTAATGCATGAGCTGTCATTTAAACCATCAAAAACCTTACCCAATTATTCTTTTGTCATACTCCACTTTATCTTTGCATGTAATTGGATTTATAGGGAGCTGCTTCATCGAGCCAAGCAGGTTACTGGCAGATTTAAAGGTTGTAGGTGTCATCAAGCAAGTGAGGCTGAGAAGATATAAAGCCACCATCAGTTGCAAAGAAGAAAACAAACAAAGGTGGTCACTGCCACAGGTATGAGCCCATGGACATGAATTTTCTCAATGAATACCTAACTGCCATGGAGATTTTCAGAAGAACGAGTTGCTTACAATTCTTTTAAAGGTTGCAGGGTTGTCATCTACAGGTTTCCAAGGATTTTGCTAACAGTTTCACTGGAACAACTTCAAAAGTGGGAATGTTGAACCTAACAGTGACATCAGACAACATTTCAGCAACAACGGGAATCCCTAGAGGAGGGGAAGAGTGTTTTAAAGGCATCAAGTTCACAATGTATGATTGAAAGTATTTCATCAAACCAGAGCATAGTGAAATTTATCTTACAAATTCTATCCCTAGGAGTTTCATGAAGGACAAATATTCAAAGTTGTTGATGATCATTCGGAAATATTTTACCTATGAAGGAAGGTTTCACATGGTCTACTCCTACCACCTTAGGCTTCTTCTGCATTTTGTGGGTAAGAGGTCACTTGAATTTCCCTTTTATTTGTACAGAAGTCTAGGTAAAATGTCAGATAAGGTGAAAATTAAAACAGAAGGCAATGAAACTTCTCTCTTTTACCATGGTTTGATTAAGTTGTTGGTGTTAGAGGAGTTTAAGAGACTAGACAGAGATTATACTTCCTTTCTATTCATGAGTGGTTTTGAAGTTGATGTTGTCACTCCTAAGAGAGCTTCCAAACCTAAAAATATTTCATCACCAACAATGGCAGAGGAAGTTGAAGAAGGGAATAGATCATCCCCACCAGAACCAGTGAGTATGGAGATAGAGCCTTTGTAGAAGATTGAAAAAACTAAAACATTACCTGCAAAACAGAAGCAAATAATCAGAAAACAAGGCAGCAAGAGAGTTACTAGGAGCCAAACAGTGGTTAAGGGTAGCTTAGAGGACACCTTGCATGCAATTGAAATTTAAGAGACTCTCATTGTGCAAGCTAAATATATTCAAGATGGAGGAAGAAAGCTGAAGAAAGGTAAGACAGCTAAAAAGTTAGAGTTTTCAAGTGATGACGTTGGTTTCATGTTTCAACCTAGAAATAAAATGACCATAAATGCAAGAAATTTCATGGAAAGCAACAAAGAGACTCAGAAGTTCAGTGAAACAGCTCAGCCACCAAGCATCATAGATCTCTCTTCACCTGCAAAAGAAGAATTGGTTATCAAACAAAAGAAGGGTAAAGAGAAAATTAGTGAAAAATCAGAAATTGAAACCCTTAAGGAGCATTTGAAGAAGGCAGGTAAGGAGATATCAGTCTTGAAGCAAGAAGCAAAGAAGCATAAAGCTGAGAAGGTTCAGTTTGAACAAATGAGGAAAATATGGGAAGATCAAGTCACAAGTGTCTCAAAGACCTTGGAAAATACAGAGAGGTTGATAAAGTGGACTCAGCCACTAAGGGGAGAAGTCAAACACATCAAAAAGATAAACCTGCACTTGCAATCCAAGAATAGGGCATTAAAAGACAAAGTGCAAGACCTTGAAGAGAAATTAGAGCTGATTCATGAGGAGTTGGAAAAGAAAGGATTGAAAATGACTGTGGTAGAAGAGCCCATTAGTCAACTAATTGTAAATGAGGAGGAAACACCAAAGGGGTAATAGTTTGAGATGGAATATGCCTTAGGAGGTTCATAACATGCAGAGAATCAAAATTTGGTAGCTGGAGGTCAGTTTTTAAAGAAAATCTTGAAAGGAGCAATTTCTGGTTTTTTGCACAGTTTCATAGTGTACCTAAATCTTGAGGCCAGAAATACGCTACGAAAAAACCTATAGGTTCTTTTTTGCATTTAAAGTTAGTTTTTACATGTTTTAAAGAGAGGGATATGTGATGGTAAGGTGTTATGACATGATGAAGAGAATGGAACAGCAAATAAGGGAAGAATATGGATGGAGAAACCACTTTTACCACGCTACTAAAACTCACTACGAAATTGTCATGTTTTCGTAGCGATCAATTGTTGAAGGATTTTGAGAATCTTGAAAGTATTTTTTTCCAGCTGGAGACCTCCAGCATGTTAGAGGACCTTATTAGCATATATTTATGACTCAAAGGAAGTTCCATGCAGCTAGGTCATCAGTGTTAAACACACACATGGTGGAGGAGAAAAGGTAAAACACACACATAGAAAGATAAGCATTCGTTGCTCATATTATTCATAGATTTATATTTATATTACATTAATGTGACTCTTGGATTCCGCATTCCAAGGTCACTTTGACTCCTTTGTGACTGTTCGCCTTCCACACCTACCCATAGAGGATTAGGTGTCCAACAATCAGTAAAGACAATGTTGAAGATGAAGGTCATACATTCCCAAAAGTCGGGGTTATGTTCCATAGATCTAGGGGTGTTTTAAATATGTAAAGTGGTGGTGATCTTAGACATGTGTCTTTTGAGAATGTGATATTAATTATGCAACCATCATGTTATTGTTTCGTAGATAAGATAGAGGAATGCAATAAATAGGAGATAGATTCCTATTAGGAGTTGGTTTCTTTAAAAAGGTAGATGTCAGTTTTCTGTTGTAAGTTATTGTTTTCAGTTATGAAAGGTGTCATAGGAGAATTCAAGGATCTAGCCACCAAGTAGATCATCCTTATTGTAGCTAATGTCTATTTATAGACAAAACATCGAAGAAGCAAAGGGTTGGAGAAAATTTGCACCAAATTGTTGCTTGTATGTTTTTTATCATTATCAGTAAAAAAAAGTGGCATTCTTCTTTCCGAACCTGAGATTCTTATGAAGTTTTTGATGTCTTATTGATCTATATATTTATGTTTTATCATTTGCAGTAGATTTCATCTCTAATTACTAAGAATTCATAATATTATGCTCTAACTTCCTTTGGTGATGAAATGACTGTGTTCTTGTATGTTTTGTGTGTGAGATACCTCTGTCTAAAACCTCTATCTGCCTCAGCTTCCATGTGAAGAACCATCTTTATTGAAACTAATGATTGTTGACTCCATAAGCCCAATGGTAGCAAGCCTGCATTTTTCAACCTAAAATCATACAAAACAAGTTAAATTTTATATAGAGTTAGCCATCTAGAACTATCCTAATTCAAAATCATAACGAAGGGCTCCTGAGCATCCAGCACAGAAGCATATTTGGACACCTTTCCAGAAAATTATGCTCAAGGGGTTGAAGAAGAAGATGATATTGTGAAGGAAAATCACTTCTTTACAGCAGATGGCCAACCTATATTCTTGACAGAGGATGAAGAATATGTTGAGAAAACAGATTTGCCTAAAGATGAAGATAACATACTTGCTAAAGATCATGAGTTGGATGTTGATTCTGATGATTATCAGCGGGGTTATTTAAATGTACTCATCTCATAGCAAAGGAAATATTCATTGAGAATTAGAGATGTTCTTGTCACTCCTATTCAAAAGAGTGCATCCCAGCAAAAAGATACTCAACCTAAGAAAAATCATCAAGGTAATCATAACAAAGGAAAGGAGCCTGCAGTTGTAAATTAGAGCAAGATCAATCAGCCATCTAAAAGCATACCAAGAAAAGAAAAATAAATTCAGAAGAAGGAAACTACAACAAAAGACCAGCCCGACAAGAGAGACACTGCCATTAAAGAGGTAGATAAGCCTAATCCTTTTAGCTTAGAAAATGAAATCTCTAATTTAAAAGTCTTTATCCCTTTAACTGAGCTTGTCAAAAACAATCAATACAAATCTCACGTGGCCAAAATGTTGAAAGTAGATCCTTTATCTGATATGGTAAATTTTGAAGACAACCAACCTGAGCTCATTTTTCATCCAACCCTAGATGGTTAGTTAGAGGATAGTGAAGTTCCCCCATTTTATCCAAGTTTGAGAATTCATCAGTGTATCCTTCACAATGCCATGCTCGACTCTGGAGCTTCCCATAAACTAATGCTGAAGGCCATTATGGAAAAATTGGGCTTGGATATAACCCATCCTTACCATGATATTTATTCTTCTAATTCTAGTAGAGTTCGTTGTCTTGGTCTTATAAATGATTTGGTAATTTCCCTTGATCAAATCCCAGCAAAAAATGTCTTGGTGGATGTGGTGGTAGCTAATATACCGTCATGTTTTGGTATGTTACTGTCAAGGTCTTGGGGAGCGAAGTTAAGAAGTACTTTGCAACTGGATTTCACTTATGCCACGATCCTAGTTTTCAGACAATTGAGGAAGTTGTACTGGGAAACAAAGATGAAATACATGATTACCAGCAAAGAGAAACCCAAAAATCATCCTATTAATGTTGTACATATAGATCTTGAATCAATTATTTTGTTTAATTATAGTGGCTTGAATGATGTAGATAGTCAGCTCAAAGAAGTAGAAGAAATTCCAGAAATTTCCAATAGTGTCAAAGCAATTTTAGATGAGAAACAAGGAAATCAACCTAGTTCTTCAGAGCAGCAACCAGATAAGTTAGAAAAAGGTTCAAAACATATTGAAGAAGTGGCCCAAAAATATGAGACAACACATAATGCAGAATTACAACATTTGGATGATGAGAATGGTCTTTGGACCATGGATTTCGACAGTGCCTTAGGGAAAGATGGGGCAGGCATCATAATTTGGATCTATAGTCCTCTTCATCAGCCGGGTAAAGTTCCAAAAAGTGTAATATTATGTTCATATAAGTTGGCTTTTGATTGTTCTAATAATGAGGTTGAGTATGGGGCATTGATCACCAGCCTCAAAATTCTGAAAACGTTGGGCGCAAAAAGAATTTTATGTTTATGGTGACTCTAAGCTTGTGATTAAACGGGTAAAAGGGGAATACCAGACCAAGCATCCATGAATGAGAGAATATAGAAATGTTGTACTGGATATCCTAAATATGTTTCCTGAATATACACTGTCAGTAGTACCAAGAAGTCAGAATCTTATGGCAAATTATCTGGCTACAGCAGAAAGTAATTTCAAGATTCCCATATATTCTAATAAGAAATTTGAAATTCATGTCAAACATCGACCAACTGTCCCTGAAAACTTACGGTATTGGCAAGTGTTTTGGGATGAAAAACAGGTAAACAATTTTCTGCAAAATGAAGGTGAATTTGAGAATTCCTTTATTGATGAGGTTAATGACAAAGATAATCAAGTCATCGAAGCCACTCAGGTTGATGTATTATAGCTGAAGGATAACAACATTCCAATGGGTCTTGTACCTTTGGAAAGATTGTTTGATCAGGATGATGTTGCTAGGAAGCCGAATATGGTTCCTACTGAGAAAGGTGTCGAGGATGTGAACATCGGAACAGTAGAAAATCCAAAGATGGTCAAGTTGTCAAAGTCCTTATATCCAGAGGTAAAATACAAATACATAATTTTATTTTCTGAATTTTCTGATGTATTTTCTTGGGACTATGCAGACTTGAAAGTTTATGATAAAAATATCATTCAGCATACAATTCCGGTCAAGCTTGACCAAAAGCCCTTCAGACAAAAGCTGAGAAGAATCAACCCAAGGTTGTTGTCGTCGATAGAAAAAGAGGTCAACAAACTTTTCAAAGTTGGCATCACTATTCCCATCAAATTTTCTGATTGGATGTCAAATTTGGTTCCGGTAAAGAAGAAAACTGGAGAAATATGGCTTGGCATTGATTTTAGAAAATTAAATAAGGTGTCTCTAAAGGATAATTATCCCCTTCCAAAGATGGGTCATATCCTACAGAGAGTGGTTGGGGCCTCCCGGATGTCTCTTCTCGATGGATATTCAAGATACAATCAAATTTTAGTGCATAAGAATGATCAAGACAAGACTTCTTTCAAGACACCTTGGGGCACCTTCAAGTATGCTAAAATTCCATTTGGGCTCAAGAATGCAGGGGCCACCTTTCAGTGGGCGATGGACATAGCCTTTGCAAATGAAAAGGATGTTTTCTTAATTGTGTATCTTGATGATTTGATAGTTTTTTCTCATTCTGATGATGAGCATTTGTATCAATTTGAGAATTGTATTTCAGAAATGAAAGCAATTAGGGATTTTACTTAATCCCAAAAAGAGTCTTTTTTCCATGGAGGAGGGCAAGCTTCTCGGTCATATCATTTCCAAAAATGTTATCCGGATTGATCCTTCTCCGATTGAGGCTATTCAGCAAATTGATTTTCCACGCAGAAAGAAAGAGATGCAAGCTTTCAATGGTAATATGAACTTCTTAAGAAGATTTATTCCAAATCTTACCGAGCATCTTCAAAAAATGACCAACATGTTAAAGAAGGACAATGAGGTAAAGTGGTTTGAGGGTGCCAAATATTATTTTAATTCATTGAATTTTTCCTTAACTACAGCTCCTATTATGATCAGCCTCGATTACTCCATTGATTTCATCATATTTACATTTGCCTCTGAACATACCTTGGCTGCGGTTTTGATGCAAAAGAAGGATAAGACCGACCAGCACATTGCATTCTTCAGTCGTACCATCATGGATGAAACCCTTAGATATAACATAATTGATAAGAAAGCCTTTGCCCTGGTAAAGGCATTAAAGGATTTATGAGTGTATATCCTTCATTCACATATTCTAGCCTATGTACCCAATGCAGCAGTGAAGGACATTCTTATGCAGACTGATCCGGAAGGCAAAGCATATTGGTGTATTTGATTTCTATAGTGAAATTCGTAAAGATAAATGTTTATTGGACTAATTTCCACACCTTTGGGAATTGATCATGTGGACTAATTGCCACATTGGGAACATGGAACTAACTGCACACTCAAGGTAATGGTAAGGGTTTGGAAGTTTACTAATGCTTATTGGTTTTGGTTTAATGGAAAACCTCAACATTCTCACCAATATCAAGAAATCCAATTTTCATTTCCTTTGGACATGGAGCAAAGGATCAGACGACATTTACCTTATCAAGTGGTCTAGGATTTCTCTTCCAAATTCCCTAGGGGGGCTAGGGGGTTAAATATATATATATATATATATATATATATATATATATATATATTCACTGAGGCACTTTATGCGAATAATATTTGGCATCTCACTTATATAAAATCACTATGGGGTTGATTGATGAGCTCCAAGTATCTAGGAAATCAAGCAGTGAAATATTGGCTCCACTTGCCTATGAAGCCAAAAAAGAATAGTTCAATTGTTTGGAGAATTTTTGTTGACGCTTTCCTTTTAATGATGAAATGGACTATTTCACGCATTTGAAATGGGAAGAATATCTAGTTGGGAGAGGATCCATGGATTAGCACAAACACAAACTTCACACTATCGAAGGATTTGCTGGCTTTTTTGCATGATCAGGGTTTTTATCTTTGTGGGATTTCAACTCCACAAATCCTGATTGGGTTGGAAAGTTAACTTGGGAGTTGGAAGTGGCAATAATATTTTTTGGAAACCAAGCATAGTAATGAAAATCATACTTAATCAAGTAAATTTCAGGTTTTGTAACGTTGGTGGAAGAGGATTCTTTCTGTTATTCAAAATACCCATTGACCAAAAAGTCTACAGTGAAACTCAGCTATGAAGCACAAGTAGAGGAGGCCTTCAAGGGTCAAAAATTATGGCATTGGGTTTAGGTGTGGAAATTCCATGCACATGTATAGGAAAAAATATTCTATGGTTGGATCTTTGCAATAAAATATTAACCTGGGATAACCCCGTAAAAGGGGGTTAATCGGTCCCAATCGGTTTCCCTTATGTAAGCAAGACGCAAATTTTGTGTATCATCTATTTTTTTTGTGTGATTACACCTCCTAGGGGTGGGCCTCTTTCGTTAAAATTGATTCAAAAACTAAATCAATATGTCATTATTAGAAGAATGTTCCAATTCTTGGTTGTTTGATACATCAATGGTTAGTTTCGGTTCTATCCCTTGCATATTTTTCTATTCAATTTGGCGATCATGAAATGTGTGTATTTTCTAGGATAAGAATCTATCTATGGAGATTGTCTCTTTGTTGATTGAGCATTCAAGGGAGCACAATGTTATCCAAAGAAAGAAACACAACACAATCTCATAATGTCTTATCTAGATTTTGATATACCTTAGGGATTCTTCAATGGGGTTATCCAAGGACACCCACCCAAGTGTATAGTTGATGTGGTCCTCTATCTAATTACCTCTCAATCCTATCAAATGTGTTTTTCTTATGAACATGGTTACAATATGAAATTTGACTTTGCAGCACTATGGACTCTCCTATAATATCCTAATAATATTGGGTTATCAAAGTTGTAAATTCTCGAAGAATCCAAATTTGTTATTAGTTGGGACAAAAACAAGATAAAAATTAAAACATGTTCATTCAATCTATGCTTCTTAAAATTAGAGATTTCATCCAAGATAATTTAGAATGGACTTTTTTTCCACATTTTCAGGGAATTCAATATGAAATCAAATCATCTTTCCAAAGATTTCATGACCCTCCAAAATGGGTCTTTCACATTGTAGGAGGTTTATGATGCTTAATTAAATGTGAATATGTCCTTTCTATTACAATATTTTTCTCTTTTATGTAGTTATGAAATGTTGGAATATTCACCAATATTGAGAGGGGGGTGATTCAATATTGGGCACTTTTTCACAATTTAATCATGTCAAAATTGAACATTAAAGATTAAAGACACCATTCAAAAATTCATAACATCATAGATAGTACATAAAAAAAATTTAGGTGGAAACCCTTCTAGGATAAAATCCTCTTAACACTTTTTAATATACGTCTTAAATATTACATCAACAGGAAGCTCAAACTTCAGAGATTCTCCAGTAATGACTGGAAGGAGGCTCCAATCCCCTAGTTTTATCAACTCCAAGTGAAGGATGCACCAACACCATAGTTTTTACAGCTCCAACTAGAAGGACACTCCAACACCCTATTAGCATCAATATTATGTGCTAGCGCCACCTTGCCACCCTAAAGTTTTCTCAAGATGCAACCTAAAGGATACTTCAATCTATGCCTTGCACCACCCTGCCACCCTTAAGACTGAAGATATTTCTAGGCTCCAACTTGAAGTATTATTTAGTCTCCTCCATGCACCACCCAATCAACCATACTATAATATATATTTTTTGGTGTATATTATTTTCCATCGTTCTTAATCATTGTCATCACTGCATTATCATTGTTTCCAATAACCGGTGCCACTACTTTCAATACCAATGTTGTATTGTCACTCAATAACAACTTCATCATTGCTGACTATAACCAATCAAGATCATATATTTTCTGAGTGCATCTCAGTCAATCACCATGTACAATCTCCATTATCTTTCCATGAGCATATCATCTGGCATCGACAACTAGAACTCACACCATGCACATTAAGGAGTCTCTTATGCTATTATTTTAACAACTTAGAAATACTTAATATTCTCAATTAGTCATAGAGTAACCTCAATAACCTCAATACTCAAACAGTAATCAACATTCATCAACCATAACAATTTCAATCAAGACATACCCTGTAGCATTCTCACCAAGACCGGTTAATGCACTTCAACAAGTGTATAGGCCCACTCAACCATGAAAATTAATTTTGACACTTCATAGCAGCCCTGTCACCTCAGCAATTTCATACTCCATTCCTAAATCACTTCTCAATAAATTTCGCTTAAATACCTAAGCATATCAAACATGTCATAAGATGCTCTTAAAACAACAACTTGAATAGGCCTTAGAACAGTCCCCGTGATTGTGACATTGACCTCATTTTCACTTCTACTGCATCTGATCCAACCTCAACCCTTGATATGCCTCTAGATAACCTTTTAATTATGTCTCAAGATTTTATTTTGAACCTTCCCAACAAAGCCTAAATAGTGGCCTAAATATACTTGAATACTGTCTTGAACTCGACCCTTCTACCAATAGTCTAAACATTCTTCCTATGGTCTATACAAGCCTGATTACTAGTTCATTTTTGGCCTCAAGCTGCCTCTATTATACTATTATAAGTGATCTGAAATTTGGTCCTTAAGAATGTATCTCAAATTTCCCTTGATCAACCCCATATCTTGACCTATTAACCTCTGATTTTCCTTTAGACAAAACTGTGAACAACCTCTAATACAAACTCAAATCATGCCAAGACTTGCTTCAGGAAGGCCAAAAAATTTCCCCAATATGGGCCTTAGAATAGGTTGAATTCTTCCTCAAAATGGAAGTAAATTTATCACATACATGGGCCAAAATATTTCTAAGGAGATGGACCTTTCAAAGAGGCTCAATTTTTCCTCACATCATCTTCAGACCAGGTCTCAGGCTAGGAAAAAAATTTCTTAGGAGAGGCCTCAAATTTGCTTTAAAAATTCGATTTCACATTCCTATAACAACCCCGAATTAGCCTTCATCAAGCCTCACATAAATTTTTTTCTTTCCAACGAATTACTGCATGAAAAATGAAATACTAAATTCCAAGAACACCATTCGACCTCCTTCAAATCTATGTGACTCCTCTTGGACTCAGAAAATTCACAGCAATCACATAAGATAATGCATGAGAAATTTGTTATTTTTATAGGGAAATCGAGTGCCCTATATATACACATATTCAAGGGGACTGAAAAGCGGGGTGACTTTCCCTAAAACACCCTTAAGATATGGGGCCGACCTAATCTCTTAACAAAAATAAAATTGATAAATTCACATTTTAATTTGGTCGAACTTGCACCCCTTTTTTAATCCATTTCACAATATAAATTCCTCCTTTATAGAGTTGACTTGGGAAACATTTTGTAACAACCAATACCCACATCATTAATCTAAAGATCAACTTTATTTTTCTTAGATTTTAATGCCAAATTTTTGGACCAAAATATCATTCATTTTTGGGCACCATGACCACACTTTTGGGGCTTCAACTTTAAGAAGGAATTGGTCTTCAACTGTGAGGAGTTACATGGCGTGCCGCCTACCGTTGGAAACTGCATGACTAGTACAATCAAATGATGATGGTCTTGCAAGAAAAAACATTCTTCTTCTTCTTCTTCATTTACCTCAACATGTGTGGGGCATCTAGACTTGGGATTCCTTTCCTTTTCTTTTGAAGCTTCTTGTCCATTGGTATTTCCAATTATTGTAATCCAATGACGTATGTAAAAAGCATTCAAAGACTGACATTGGCATCAATGACAACACCATTCAACAATGAAATTCATAAAGCTCTTTTGAAAAATAATGATATATTTCATTTCGAAAAAGAAAATTGTTATTGATCTCATTGATATAAGCATTAACTATCAAAAACAATGTATATATTATTTGAGCATATAATACAAAAAGATGTTATTAGTGACGGAGAGTATTTGTGATAAAACCATGGAAACTCATAAAGCTATTTTAAAGGGAAGAGTCTTGCTACTTGGAAACAACACACTTGTTTTGGTAAGCAACTCATCCAAGAAATGAAATGACTCTTAAGAGTATAAATTATAATTACATTAATAAATAAATTATATATACCAGTAGAAAGTATATTCAGTGAGCCATTTCCACAATTTATAGTAGAGAGAGATCTTGAAAGACAGTACCTTAGTCAAGATCCTTTATTTAGGGGACCAATATCTCAATCAAAACCTCACATATATCCGTAGAGGGGATTTTTTCAAGTCAAAAAATTTCAAATCATACACCACCCACCATTACTCAACCTCCCGCATGCTACCAAACACAGAAAAAATACATATATGAAGATGAACCAATCTAGGAATAATAGTTCAAAAAGAAGTGAATGTCAGATAAACAAGAGTCACATGCAACAAATTCCCTATCCTTGTATTTTGTATCGATAAAATGCATTTATGTTATGGTTATGGCTAATTTCATTTTATAGTGACAAGTGTTTTTATTGATATTAAGTATTTATGAATACGTCGTCTTTTAATTGTCAACTTGTTAAGTAAACTTGTGAGGGGCCCAATGTAATATCCATGGAAGGTAGGAATTGTCCTATTTATCGAATGAATTATTCTAAGCGCATAGAGGTTGATTATTTTATTTCAGTAAAAATTAACTTCTTATCTTTAGACCAAATATTTCAATTACGTCATAAAGGAAATGACTCCAACAATAGTATTTTGGTTATAAAAGCATTATAAAAATGTTTTAATTAGAAATTTTGTAGTGATGGACCTCTTCACATAATATTCCATCGAACCGCTTAAAACAACTAACACAGTAAAGTTTTTTAAACAAATACATTCATCATGCTACCCACATCCATGGAATTTCACATAAGCCAAGAAATATATTAAATATAAAGAGAGAACGTTGTTATTCCTTGTACCACTTACTAGGTCAATTAGACATGACAAGATAGAAGAATGAACTCTCAACACACCATTCAAAACATATATACGACAAAATCTACATGTGAAATGGACAAAGCAATATGACCTGAAAAATAAGACAATCTAACGTAACCTTTCAAAATAGCAAATGGATTTGGCACCTGTCCGTTCCTTGAGCGAGCCCAACTCAAGGCTCGGTCAGCGCCCTAAGCTACTTAACTACTCAATTTAATTCCAACAAAACTGAAAGAACCTAAAAAAACATATTAGAGGACAATGTGAATGGTAATAAAGAACTTTTCCAAATGCCCAAGTGCAGTATATGAGCTTCAAAATTCCCCAAAAGATGATAACATAGTTATGTTTGCAGTTAGGCACTTTCTTTTTATACAGAGTTTTGCATAACCAAAAATAACCAAGCCTCAGTTTGGCTTATCTTGGTTGATTGTTTCCGAGAACGAACATAGAAAAAATTTATAGTACAGGATCCTCCTATTCTATTCTTGCACTACAGTTTATGAACTATGGGTAGTTCGTTTCAAGTTCTAGAATCCAGACTTAGCAGTTTTTATCTATTTTCATGTTATTTTCCCAAACTTGTATAAATTGATTTAAAATAGAAACAATGGAAGACAAAGCTTTGATGAGCAATACATATATGAAACATTGGAATGACTTATGAAGATAACACAATTATTTAATTAAAATTAAAAATATTCTATAACTATTAAATAGGAAAATGTTTCCAAAACAGTTATTCTCCTTTATTCTCCAATCATGAAATCCTTGTATTATTATTTTTGCCATAGACATAGAATATTGCATTCAATTTTTAGTCAAATCCATATTGATTTGGGTTTGAACCAAACAAATTCAAAAAATTTATAGTTTAATTTTTCACAATGAAATTTAATATTATTTCACAATATTTTAATTTATTTTTTTGCAATCTAATTGGCTATTAAAATGAACAAGTTATTGGTAATTTTATTGATTAATGAGCCAAGGTACATAGGTTCCATCATGTCCTCACTGACAATTCTGGTCATTGACATGTCATAATATTATAAATTTACATGATTTTAAATTGCAGTGTCTTTTACACACTAACAATTACTGATATAAAATGTCAATTATGCCCTTGGCTGATGCTAGAAGCTATCATTCAAATGTTAATGGAGCTAAGTGTGTCTGAATGAGTAGGTAATCTTTATCTAACAACTTGTGAGGCTGAGAAATCTATATCACATGGAAACAAAAAAATTGTAGTCGAAAATTTCATCACCATCAAATAAGGTTAGAGAAGAAATGATCTAATAAACGGCCATATCATAAATTTTGGAAAACTTCCTCTAACAGGAGACTCCCCTTTGTACCAACTAATAAATTTGACCAATTTTTTTGTTGAGAATGGAGAAAATGTGGCAATGAATGCCATTTATCCAACTCTAGTTGGAGTGAGTTGAGTTTGAAGCTCTCTATACGTTATAAATCTTTGTATGCATTAAACTCAATTCATTTCTTCCAACAACTATCATCTTACATTGATAATCACATTATACTCTTCATTGTTGGTAAATGGATTTTTATATTGTGGAAAATATTAAAACAAATAATCAGGCTTTGCTTTTAAAAATATTTCTTATTATGGAAAATTAAATATTATTCTGGTCACAAGTTAATGTCCAATAGTTAGATAAATATTTATGGGAAAATTCGGAAAATTTCATTCTTCATCATCAAATAAGGTTACCAACTAATAAATTTGACTGAATTTTGTTTAGATTGGAGAACATGGGGCAATGAATCCCATTTATAAAACTTTGGTTGGAATGAGGTCAAAGTTATTTATACATTCCAGCTATGTATGCATTAAACTCACTTCAATGCTTCCAACACCTATCATCTTACATTGTTAATCTCATCATACTCTTTATTGTTAATAATTAGATTTTTATATTGTGAAAAATACTAAAAAAAATAATTAGGTTTTTCTTTTAAAAATATTTCTTATTATGAAAAATTAAATTTCATTATGATCACAAATTAATCATTAATAATTAAATAAATATTTATGAGAAAATTCCAAAAATTACATTCTTCATATATTTTTTCAAAATTTTAAATTCAAAAAAATTCAAAATTTTATTAAATATTAAAACAACTAGATATTTGTCATAAAAATATAAATATGTTATATCTTCTCTATATTAAAAATATAATATTAATATTTAAAATACAATAAATAATGCAATAAAATATATATTTTGATTAGAAGTAAATAAAGACATGTTGCGCGGAGATAATGTACTAAAATGTATATTTTGTTTAGAGATAAAGAAAGACATGCTCCTTGGAGTATTTATGATAGTTTAATAGGGGGATTTTCCATCGCATCCGAGTACCAAAGCAACATGGTAGTGAAATTAAACTACCATCATGACTCCATAGCCTTTCGATTCAATTCAATTTTCTCATTTAGATCAAACTCACATTTTTTTCTTTGTGTTATGTCATTTACATGCAATGATATTAAATTCACAATATTTTATATTTATCAAAATATTCTATATGTATCAAAATATTAAGTTATTTTTTTTTATATTTTATAAATAAATGATATAAAAAAAAAAAAATTTAAACATAAAAATTCCATACACATATAATGAAGTATTTTCTTTTATATAACATTTTTATGATATACAATATACATGTTTTACTTTTTACTAATTTCAAGAAATGAAGCAGCCCTATATTAGGATCTCTTTATTTAAGAAGTGAAAAATTATGGGAAAATAATAACAATGTTGTTAGATCTGTGACTTTTGTGATTCATAAAATAGATAAATGTATTTTCGGATTAATCACATCATTAGGATTTGGTTGATGTTTCGAACCAACTAATGTGGTTCATCCTCAAGACAAGGTGAAAAATCCAATCGATCTTAATGAATAAATAGTGTTGATGCATCATTGCTCGGTATTAGCCGAAAAATACTAGCCTTTAAAAACTAGTTGTTTAAAACTATTCATTTAAAAACTAGTTGTTAATGAATTAGTTAATTAGTTATTAGGAAGTAATATTAAATAATTTTAATTTTAATTATTGATTAATAAATTTTAAATTAATAGAATTATAATTAAAAAAAAAAGTTTTATGTAACTTTTAATAAAAATTGTTATGTTAGAAATTTAAGTATTTATTAATATGATACATAGGTGAATATATTAAATAAAATCATAAAAGATGATATATAAGAAAATATCAAGGGGAGTAAAATCTAATTAAAAACATAAAGGATAATATACAACAATATAAATAAATGCTAGACAAAAGAAGAAAAAGGAAAAAAATGAAAAATCAAGATCAGGAAAAATATGCAAGGGGGGGGAAATCACCTAGAGAGAGTTGGCGCCCAGCTCTTACTCGACTTCCAATTATCATCCCTATTGATATTTTTAGCACGCCGCTCAAATTCAATGGCTTCCCTAAGCTTCCTATGATGGAAGTGGTCGCCCAATCTCAATTCACCATGGAAGTTGAGGTAGATAGTTCCCTTCCTTTCTTGGATATCCTTCTCTCTAGAATGGATGATGGTTCCATTTCCCACCAATTTTTTCACAAGAAAACTCACACATAAAAATATCTTCATGTTTGTTCTCATCATTTTCCTCCTCATAAATGTTTTGTTCTTTGCACTCTTGCTACCCGTGCTCTTAGAATATCTGACGACAACCACTTGGAGTCGAAGAAATCTCATCTTCTTGAGATTTTTGAAAATAATGGGTGTAGTAGATCCCAGGACCATAGGGCCTTTCAAAAGGCTTATAAAGGATTAAAAGGAAAATCTACTCGAGTGGATCCTATTTCCAAGGTTCATCTCCCATTTATCCAAGGGACCATGGATAAGATTGCCCATATCCTCAGAAGGAATAATGTCTCCTCTTTATTCAAACCCCTATGTACTATTAGAAATTCTTGGATCTGTAAAGGACCCTATCGACCCAAAAGACATGAAGGGTGTTTACATGGTTCCTTGTTCATTTGGCACGCCCTATGGTGTAACAGGCATATCCATTAGACAGAGAATCCAGGAGCATGTTGTAGACATTAGGCACAATCGGTCTCACACATTATCTCTTGTGAAACATGTGGAGAAATCATGTCACCATGTATGCATTGAAGACTCCAAAGTCATTGCTAAGATCAACCACTTCCATCATAAGAAGCTTAGGGAAGCCATTGAGATTGAGCGACATGCTAAAAATCTCAATAGGGATGATGGTTAGAAGTTGAGTAATAGCTAGACTCTAGCTCTCTCTAGGTGATTTTTCCCTCTTGCATATTTTTCCTCATCTTGATTTTTCATTTTTTCCCTTTTTCTTCTTTTGTCTAGTCTTTATTTATGTCCTATATATTATCCTTTATGTTTTTAATTATATTTTATTCCCTTAGATATTTTCTTATATATTATCCTTTATGTTTGTATTTAATATATTCACCTATGTATCATATTAATAAATAATTAAATTTCCAACCTAACAATTTATATTAAAAGTCACATAAAAATTTTTCTTTTTATTATAATATTTATTAATTTAAAATTTATTAATCAATAATTCTAATTAAAAATATTTAATATTACTTCCTATTAACTAATTCATTAACGACTAGTTTTAAACGGCTAGTTTTTAATGGATAGTTTTCATCTAATATCACGCAATGATGCATCCACACTATTTATTCATTAAGATCGATTGGTTTTTTCACATTGTCCTGAGGATAAACCACATTACTTGGTTTGAAATGTAAACCAAATCGTAATGATGTGATTAATCCAAAAAAACATTTATCTACAATAACAATATTATAAATAATAATAATAAATTCTAACTTAATAATTTGAATTTAATATATTAATAATTTCATCAATATAATAATGATAATAATAATAAAATTTTATAGTTATTCACATTTAATATATATATATATATATATATATATATATATTCTTAATATTTTTATCTTCCAATAATACAATTAATAAAATTATCATATATTTAGTCACTAATAAATCGTTTAAGGTATTTTAGAATACTATAATAAAATATATAGATTAAAGAGAGTATAAATTTAGCATAAGAATTTTAGGATAAACATTTTAATGAAATCACTCTTTAACTTAATTATGAGAAAAGATTATGGTGGATAAATACATATTTCAACACATGAAATCAACAACAAAGTTAATTATACCTACAAACAATACATAATTACAATTAACAAAATACCTCAATTTACTAGTCATTAACCAAATTCTAAACCTTAACACTAACTTAAATTCAATATGTTCACTTTAAATTAACTATATTTCAATTAAGCTAACAAATATCAACCACTTGTTCTATTAGCATTTTTTTTTCCAAACCTGTATCTTGTAAAATGTGCCTTCTCCAAACCATTGTGTTAAAGTACAATCCATTGAAATCTATATGTTATATATATTCTTAGACAACCTAATATAAAATTATCTCTAAACAGCTTGGATTTTTAAATGCACGTGAAAAGGAAAAAGTACGCATTCCTCACTGAAATATTCAAATAGAGGATGGTTCAACCTTTAAACATTACATTGACATCTTGGTTAACAACATGTTTTGGGTGAATGTTTCAACCAATTGAAAAATACTCTTGAATTTATGATATAAATACATATACACATGTTAAATGAAAAATATTATATAAACTATTAGCCAAAATCATATGCAAATTCCATTATATTATTAAAATATGAAATAAAATCTAAGAGATGGACTTTGATTATTGATTACTTCAAGTGAATTCTTCCTAAGGAAAAAAACAATAGAAATTAAAACAAAATAAAATTTGCAATAAACACAAAAATAAGTATTTATTAAATATTTATGTTTGTATGAGCTTTAGGTGTATTTTGTTGAAAAGTGTAACTAGTTCGGTCTTCATATTGACTATGTAATTATGTATTTATGTAAAGAAGAAGACAAAAGATAATAAAATGTAATTTTGGTGTACTTGTTTCATGGGTTTCATGAGCAAGATTTTATTATATAGATAGACTTCTTCTTAATGTCTATTAGGTTTTTGTCTTCTAGGAATAAATAGAATTAAATGTCTCATACATGAAGGATCTTGTCTAGGAATATATGCTCCAAGGCCTTGTGGAAGAAGCTCACAACAGCCCTCAATGCAATGATGAAAGTCAAGCTTTAAAAGCAGTAAATAAGTACCTTAACAACGCTGGAATAAACCTTATCTAGCCAGCCTAATTCACCATGAACTAGTCAGCCTAACTCACAGTTGTATGGTCGACTTGTTTAAAGGGATGTGCCCCATATATATACATATGATATGTGGTCATTTGGGAGATAGAAAATTGTGGATAAAAGAGGTACAGGAAGTACAGAGGTACAGAATACAATACATATTTTTGAAGTCTTGTTTAGGGTTTTTGAGTGCAGATTTGTGAAAGAAGAATTACAAATTAATTTGAAATAGAAGTACGGATTCTTCTAAGGATAAATTGCACACTGTTCTGAACTAAAGTATTGTTTTCATATAGGGAGAAGTGCATATATCATCCAAGGTTAAGTACGGGTTCCAGTGTGGAGAAAATCATTTGATCAAGTCTAAACAAAGTGTGGATATACTACAGTAACTTGAAACAGTGACATTACAGTGTGAATACAATAAGGAAAGTAAATCTATGATTTACCTTCCTAATGTATATATAAAGGAAAGACAATATATCCCAAGTGAAGTAACCTCAAATTAATAACAAGTTAAGGGTCCCGAGTGACCTAGCCTAACATCTGAACAAGCTTATAGAATGGGGCTAAGATAGAGTGTTCGTGTAACCAAGTCAACAAAGAAAGACTTAGAAATTGTGTTCTCTAAGTGATGGTGTAAGATAGTGCAGGTCAGTACAAGAAGAAGAATCAGTGTTGGAAATCATCAAAGAAGAAGGGACAAGGTCTTGGAAGCATACTTAGATTAAGGGTATGAGTCTTGGTCATGGTACTTATCATTTGAAGATCTATAAGAAGAATTATTTGCGGGTTTTCCTCTCCAAGAGGGAGAGGTTTTTCCCTAGCTCTAGGAGCCTAACATTTATGTCTTGTGCATGTTATCACTCCGTAATTTGTAATATTGGCAAGAGAAAATGACAGAGCACAACAGCAAACCACTTTGGAGTCTAGGACCTAGCCTTCCTAGACTCAAAGAGGGCTCTCTTTATCTCTTATTTGAATTTATATTTAATATCATGAATGTTGATGTTAGGCTAGTTACAGTGATGGTAGTATTGTTTTTTTTTATTGATTTTGTTGGTTGGATGAGTAGGTCTACAAGGACTATTCCATTGGGTTATGGAGTCAAAGGCTGGATTGGCACATCAACGTTTAATAGCATCACAGGGAAAGATAATTGTGCTAAGTGGATCTTTAGAGCTGTATGAATTATGAGGTGAAAGAAATAGTAAGGTTCAGTAGTGACTAAAGAGCAGTTAAGAATTCTTTAATCAGACTTCAACAGAAAACATTAAGATTGTAAAAGCAGACATAATTAAGGTGCTCCGATAACAAATCTTAATCTAAAATTTCTGATTTACAATTAGATGAACATATGCACAATATGGAAAACAACGGAAATATTTAAATAGAGAAGTAGCACATCACCATTTTAACACAGCTCAAGAATCTTGTAAACGGTCTTTGATTATTGATGTCCATCTCCAAAATTACAGTGCTCCAATATAGTAGCTCTTACCATGCAGGGGCTAACAATATCCAACCCCTGATACTGCTAAGGCATGCAATATTTATCTAAAGACTAAGTCAGTTTCCCTACCTTACTCAACATCTTTTCATTGATTACAATTTAGAAGAAAATGGATAAGTGTGGCCATGTAAGGCTTGAACAAAAATCTCTGAAAAAAACACCACCTCCGGAATTAATTTTGGGTGACTCTTCGTAGATCCAAACATTTTGATGGCTCTTCATAAGATAAAACAATAAGCTTGGAGGTGGTTCTGATGGTCACGAAGAGGCAACCGATGGTGGCTCTGACATCTGGCTCTGTTTTTCAGAAAACCGGCATTGGGTAATCAAATCTGGTGCAGTGATGGACACTTTTCATTGATTGGTGATGGTGTTGATGTGTTCTACTGCCTTTTCCACTTCTGTTGGTATACCATAGCAGTTCTGCATGAACATCCTTTTCCTGAGTCGACCTTTTCGGTCTATTTCTTGCTATCGTGACATTCATCCTCGCTCTGCCTTTTCTCCCCTTGTCGGGTCCTACCACAAGTCTTTCTGCCGTGTTTTAGCCTATTTCTTCTCAAAATGGCACACAAAACTCATACACCTGGACCTGAAATCTTTTAGATTTCATCTTGGAATTACGTCGCATCCATGCCAACATCGCACTTCGCACTATGTTGTCTTTAACTTTTTCTATAACACTTTTTCTCCTGAACCCACGCACTGCGATATGCAATTGGGTCCCACCCACGTTGCATATCTCACTTCGGTGATCTTAAAATGAAACTTTCGCACTATCTTTTAACATTTACGATGTGCGCATTGTGATCAGGTCCTTCCCGACATCGCACATTGCACTTCGTTGACTTTAACATTTTATCCTTTATGCCTATCCTTTAAAATTTGCGAGTTGCGATTGCGATCGGGTCCCACCATCATTGCATATCGCACTTCACCGAATTTAACATTTACCATTCCTATCCTTTAACATTTGCGATTTTCGATCGAGATTGGGTCCCACCGTCGTTGCATATTGCACTTCACTGACTTTAACATTTTACCCTTTGCGCCCATCCTGAAAAACTTGTGATCTACGATTGCGATTGGGAGATGGACCCCATTACAAGCTTCTCCAAGCATACAAGTGAAATTTAGTTAATAAATGGTAAAAATTTGTCCGAACCATAATATGAAGGATTTCAAAGCATTTGAGGTGTATGCAAAGGCAATATGGGTCCCGCCAGTCCCGCATATCGCACTTCGGTGACTATAACATTTACCCTTGGGTGCTTATCCTTTGAATCTTTCGATTTGGGCCCATGCAACCAGAATTCAACTCTTTTTTTAGTTTCTAATTCCTTTGTGTTCAAATCATCCAGATTTCGGAGGGGTACCTCAACAATCAGCAATATTATGAAGAGGGGGTGCGAATAATATGGAGGTGAGCGGGGATGGTTAATGCAGATGGGTTGGGATAGGTGATGTGAGGTGGAGTTGGGGTATGATATTTGAGTGTTCAGGGTCTGGGGCAGTGCCCCGGGAAAAAAAAATTGGACCCTATTTTTCAGTGGCGGACCTGCCCATGGTTTTGTGCATGGGTTTGCACATGGTTTTGAGGCATGATGGTTTTCGGCCCTTGGTATTTTGTAGATCCGGTCAAGGGAACTACGGTTATGTTCTAATCCAGGGTTAATGGATTGGGGTTTATGTATGCTTCGGCATATATATATATGTGTGTGTGTGTGTGTGTGTGTGTGTGTGTGTGTGTGTGTGTTGTAACACTAAAAGGAATATAATGAAAAATGAATCTGGTCGTCCCGATTTGGGATCCAGGGGAAAATCTCTGTGTATATATGTTTTATGTTTTATGCTCTCACTGTTGTTTATTTTTTGTTTTTAAGATTTGTTTGCAGAAAATTTCTGTACAGGTTAACCTACATCGAGGGGGTAAAAATGAAACTTAGGATAAGAGAAATAACAAAGTGGTGGGGTAAAAAGGATATGCAACATGGTCGGGTACTTAGGATAAAAGCATGCCATAAGGTCTCAAACTTGACAAAAATCACCCCTTTTCAGACCTTTAGAGCAAAATTTGATCTTTTCAGTTTGATTATAGGAAAAAAATCAAGCAGTTTTTAGGTTGCTTACCTATATTATGAACTTTGCATCTTTCTTTTTTAAATAGCCTCTTTTCTTCTTCTTTTGTTTCTATTTATCTTTCTTTGGAAAATACTTTTGAATATTGACATATGTGTACAATATGAAAAAATTGCAAAGAGAAAGTACACAGTCACCTGGTGATATTGTAAATTACAAGACTCTAACAGTGGCTCTAGCTGGGGATGGAAACTCCTTCAAGAGGTGTCAATAGCACTGTATACTAGTAGCATGATCCATTGGGTTGATCCCACAAATTGTATCTTGATCTATCAGGAAACTTAGTGACTGGAAACTAGTTGATTGTTCCTCCTAACTTTAACTGATAAAAATAGATCACATACTTGGCCAGCCAGCTTATTAGCATACTAAAATCTAAACTGAAACTACAATTGAACTTATCCACTGCAATCCATCAAGATTAACATATTGTTGCACCTTGAAAACTTGAATGGTGAAACCAGAACTAAGCTGAAACTAAAGTCTGAAACATACTAATATGAAAATAAAAAGCAATCTAAAAATAAAGTTTAAAAGATGCCCAGAGTATCGAGCTTATTTTCACACCTACCTACCCTAATATAACTTGGAGATGATATATACACTAAGTGAACTCCTTTCTCCAATGCAACCAATCAATTAAATGACTACATGATTGATTCTTGTTCACTTTTTTGAGTAGGATGAAAAAACAAAAGGGCCACTCCCATCTTACTTGTCTTTGAACAGCAATGCTCCAACTGTTCCTTAAACTCAACAACAAACCATTCCTGGCATAGCAGGATCCTTCTTTAGATGATTCTAAAAGGGAAGCAAAAGGATCTTGGAACAATACTTGGTCCTGAGGATTCAAATAAAAAACTTCATCTAGGGCTGCTCCTTGTTCCATTTTGGCATGCTCAAGATCCTTTTGAAAGAGAATATCTACACATTCTTCATGGTCATCTGACATGGCATCCTCATTATATACCCCTATGTTGTCCTCAAGCAAACCTAACATGTCTTGATTGATTTGGCTGAATTATGTTTGAAGGCCATCATTTTGATGAATAGGAGCACTTTCTGGCAATAGGGTTTCTTGAGAAGGTAAGATAGCATCAGTATCAATCTATTCTTCTGTTTCTTAATGAGGAAACGCTTCAGTACATAAATCAGCTATATAACAAATAGAAATATTCTCTTCAATACATAAAAATTTTGAGGTTGGTTGCATGCTTAGAATCTGATTGATTTCTTCTTCATCTAAAGGAGGAGGAAGTCTTTGTTTTCTTTGGATTGAACAAAAATTGTTTTCTTTCTCTTGCGAAGACTAATCATGAGGTTGATTGTCTTCTTTAGCCTCACACAAAAGAGCAGATGGATTATCATTTTTCCCCACAGGGATATCTTGTGGATCTTCTTTCATTTCCTAATTGCTTTCATTTTCAAATAACTTCTCTTGGTTGTCATGACAGTTAACTTGAGAATGAAATTCATGAATTGCTTCTATGAGATCCTCAGGATGCCAATTTCCTAAATCTTCATCAATATTTACAAGGTATTGTATGAGATCCTCAGACTGATCACAACAATTTTCAGCTAATGATAACGATGGAGAATATTCTTTATAATGCTCATAAATCACCTTGTGGAAATATTTTAGAGAAAACAAACTACCAGGATTCAAACCTTCATACCATTCCCTCGCTTTCCCTTCTAATGTTGCCATGAACATCTTCATGAGGCAATCCTCATGCCATTCGATCTTCAACTTCCATGAGTGTATATGAAATTTAATGAGATGTAACAAAGCATCATCAACATTCTCATCTTGAAAAATAGGAACATTTCTTTGCCAATCTACCTGAGGCATTTTGTGTGGGAATCTGGGACTGTGATCTTTATTCATTGGAGCATACCTGCGTTGTATTCTTGGATTCATATTGTTAATTACTCAGAGAGTGGGTTCATTGTATATTCACAACCTGTTATCACTCATAAAATTTGAAACATTACTTGACATGGTCATATAGTTCATTTATCAAAGGTCTCCTTAAGCTTTTCAAGTTGGTATAGGATAATTTCATTTTTTACATGTTTAGCCTATCCTAAGGTTCAAGGCCACCTCCATTTAGGTCATGTCATGTCCCATCAGTCATCATAAGGTGTCAGTTTTCATTTCCCAAGAATTTAAATTTAAAAAGGACGCTTAAGCCAGTTTTACAACTTTTCGTAGTGTTTTATACAACAAAATAGCAGTTTTCGCTACGAAACTGCCTAATAGTTTCGTAGCAAAACTTTCAAAAGTTAAACTAATCATGATACAAAAAAAAAAATCTTGTCTGTATTTTCAAACTTAATGTGAAGTGTCAGTTCATGATTGGAGGAGTTAGGGTGGAGTTCATTCGAGTCTGTTAGGGTTAATTCAAAGGTACAAAGTCATGTTTGAGGTCATCATTACCCTTTGTAGCATGCATGTGTCATGATTAATGCATGAGCTGTCATTTAAACCATCAAAAACCTTACCCAATTAGTCTTTTGTCATACTCCGCTTTATCTTTGCATGTAATTGGATTTCTAGAGAGTTGCTTCATCGAGCCAAGTAGGTTGCTGGAAGATTTAAAGGTTGCAGGTGTCATCAAGAAAGCGAGACTGAGAAGATATAAAGCCACCATGGGCTGCAAGGAAGAAAACAAACAAAGGTAGTCACTGCCACAAGTATGAGCCCATGGACATGAATTTTCTCAATGAAGACCCAACTGCCATGGAGATTTTCAGAAGAATGGGTTGCTTGCAATTCTTTGAAAGGTTGCAGGGTTGTCATCTACAGGTTTCCCAGGATTTTGCTAACATTTTCACTGGAACTTCAAAAGTGGGAATGTTGAACCTAACAGTGACACCAGACAGCATTTCAGCAACAACGAGAATCCCTAAAGGAGGGGAAGAGTGGTTTAAAGGCATCAAGTTCACAATGCATGATTGCAAAGAGTTCATCAAACTAGAGCATAGTGAAATTGATCTTTCAAATTCTATCCCTAGGAGTTTCATGAAGGACAACTATTCAAAGTTGCTGATGATCATTCAAAAATATTTTACCTGTGAAGAAAGGTTTCACATGGTCTACTCCTACCACCTTAGGATTCTTCTGCATTTTTTGGGTAAGAGGTCACTTGACTTGCCCGTTTATTTATATAGAAGTCTAGGTAAAGTGTCAGATAAGGTGCAAATTAAAACAGAAGGCAATGAAACTTCTCTCTTTCACCATGGTTTGATTAAGTTGTTGGTGTTAGAGGAGTTTAAGAGACTAGATAGAGATTGTACTTCCTTTATATTCATGAGTGGTTTTGAAGTTGATGTTGTCACTCCTAAGAGAGCTTCCAAAACTAAAAATATTTCATCACCAACAGTGGCAAAGGAAATTGAAGAAGGGAATAGATCATCCCCACTAGAACCAATGAGTATGGAAGAGCCTTTGTAGAAGATTGACAAACCTAAAACATCATTTGCAAAACAGAAGCAAACAGTCAACAAACAAGGCAGCAAGAGAGTTACTAGGAGCCAAACAATGGTTAAGGGTAACTTAGAGGACATCTTGCATGCAATTGATATTGAAGAGACTCTCATTGTGCAAGTTGAATATATTCAAGATGGAGGAAGAAAGCTGAAGAAAGGTAAGACAACTAAAAAAATAGAGTTTTCAAGTGATGATGCTGGTTTCATGTTTCAACCTAGAAAGCCAATGAGAATAAATGCAAGAAAGGTCATGGAAAGTAGCAAAGAGACTCAGAATGTAAGTGAAACATCTCAGCCACCAAGCATCATAGATCTCTCTTCACCTACAAAAGAAGAGTTGGTTATCAAACAAAAGAAGGGTCAAGAGAAAGTTAGTGAAAAATCAAAAATTGAAACCCTTAAGGAGCATTTGAAGAAGGTAGGTAAGGAGATATCAGTCTTGAAGCAAGAATCAAAGAAGCATAAAGCTGAGAAGGTTCATTTTGAACAAATGAGGAAAATATAGGAAGATCAAGTCACAAGTGTCTCAAAGACCTTGGAAAATACAGAGAGGTTGATAAAGTGGACTCAGCCACTAAGGGGAGAAGTCAAACACATCAAAAAGATAAACCTGCACTTGCAATCCAAGAATAGGGAATTAAAAGACAAAGTGCAAGACCTTGAAGAGAAATTGGAGCTAATTCATGAGGAGTTGGAAAAGAAAGGATTGAAAATGACTGTGGTAGAAGAGTCCATTAGTCAACTGATTGTAAATGAGGAGGAAACACCAGAGGGGTAACAATTTGAGATGAAATATGCTTTAGGAGGTTCATAACATGCAAAGAATCAAAATTTTGCAGCTGGAGATTAGTTTTTGAAGAAAATCTTGAAAGGAGCAATTTCTGGCTTTTTGCACAATTTCGTAGCGTACCTAAAGCTTGAAGCTAGAAATACGCTACAAAAAAACCTGTAGGTACTTTTTTGCATTTAAAGTTAGTTTTTGCATGTTTTAAAGAAAGGGATCCATGATGGTAAGGTGTTATGACATGATGAAGATGATGGAACAACAAAGAAGGGAAGAATATGGATGGAGAAACCACTTTTACCACGCTACTAAAACTCGCTACAAAACTATCATGTTTTCATAGTGATCAATTGTTGAAGGATTTTGAGCATCTTGAAAGTAGTTTTTTCCAACTGGAGACCTCCAGCATGTTAGAGGACCTTATTAGCATATATTTATGACTCAAAGGAAGTGCCATGCAACTAGGTCATTAGTGTTAAACACACACATGGTGGAGGAGAAAAGGTAAAACACACACACAGAAAGATAAGCATTTGTTGCTCATACTATTCATACATGTACATTTATATTACATTAATGTGACTCTTGGATTCCACATTCCAAGGTCGCTTGGACTCCTTTGTGACTATTCGCCTTCCACACCTACCCATAGAGGATTAGGTGTCCAACATTCCCCTCCTTAATCCGAAGGGGTATGTGTGAATCCAAGAAGAGAGTTGTAATACAAATCTGCAAAGTATGCATGGCAGCACTTAGGCTGAATCAGCTCTCTGAAATGTTGGCATAAAGAGGTGGTTTAAGGATGACCACCAACACTGGAACGCAACGCTTATTGCAGTTCCCGGAACTCTTCCAAATCTGGAAATAAGCTAAGGGCTTCTGCTAGAGGAAGTGTCCCTCATATTTGAAGAGGGAGACCTTTAACCTAGAAGAAGGGAGGTCTACAACCTGTGATGGTTTAAGGATGGCCACCAACATTGGAATGCTTAATTAATTTCCTGGAACTCAACCAAAACTGGCAAGAAGCTGAAGTCTTCTGCTAGAGGAAGTGTTCTGAAAAAGGAAGAATATCAACCTCACATAGATGGTTTAAGGTTGTCCACCAACCAAAGGCATGCTCATGGGCATCCATGTCTCTGGCTACAACTCTGAATCTGGAATGACGAATTGTGGCTCAGGCTCGCTTGAACTGTTGTGTCTCTAGCTACAACTCTGAATATGGAATGAGAGATTGTGGCTCAAAATCGCTTGATGTGGCTTCGAAGCTTGTAGATGACCACCATTTTCCCCCCTGTCAGGTACAAGGTGAGATGATGGCGAAAACTCAACTGCAAGTTTGCTCAATATTTTATAACAAGTTTTGACATGTGACTTAAACATCTTCTTGGCTGTTGATCCCCATTGCCAAGAATCGATCCATCCAAGATGAATCTTTTTTTTTACATGAGGCTTGTTTCTGAAGCATATATGTAAAGAATGGGTATGCCAACCATAGTGCTTACATGGGTGAAGATCGAAACAATGATCTTTCATATGGAAAAATCGATCACAGTGTTGGCATTTTTTATCCAGGTGGATATCGGTGGCCACCCACCTATTCCATTTGGACCCACACCATCAATTCTTGCAGTTGTTCACATTCAGCACCACTTACTATTTTTAGCAGGTTTTCGGGTCCTGCACTCCCGGAGCTATTTTGGGGCCTTAATGATCCAGGTGGATATTGGTGGCCACCCACCTATTCCATTTGAACCCCCACCATCAGTTCATTCATTTTTTAAGTTGCAGCACAACTTATTATTTTTAGCATTTTTTCGGGTCCTGAACTTCCAGAGCCGTTTTGAGGCCCTAAACGACATTTTTTGGGAGAACCGGGAGCAACATGGGTCCATGGACTGATGTTGACCAATGTTTCTCACATAAAAAGTTGTACTCCTTATATAGATATTTCTAATGAGTTGTTGAGCGCGTAAAACAGAGATCGGATGCCAAAGTTACATCCTCGGGAAGTTGAAACACCAACTTACCCAAACGGGGGCCCACAGTTTTGGCGCTTCATCTCCTAGAGTTAGGTTTTTGGACTTTTCAGTTTTTCCATTGTTTCTAAATAATAAATAGGCCCTCAAGCCTCATTGTAACACAATTCAGAGGTCTGTAGCCACCACATCTCTTCTCAGAGATTCTTTATCAACACCCTAGCTATTTAATTTCAGTCATTTGTTTTATTAATAAAATGACACATTATTTCCACTGCATCTCTATGATTATGGTTATTTCTATATTCTGTTGCGTTCCTGCATAAATCCGAATCAATGGTATCATAGGGGTCTACTCTTTCTTTGTTTTTATTTGTATGTCCCCAACGCGGTCAGGATATAAGGAGTTAGGGCTCGATCTGGTTGAACCCTTGCAAGATCAGCCTTGCAAACCCCGACGACCTCCCATGGTGGAAGAAAAGAAAGATGAGGGAGCAGGAAATCCTATCAAAATATTTCTCGAGGAGGCCCTTGAAACAAAGGAAGGCGATGATGGATAACTTTTCTCAGATCCTTCAACAACTACCCACCTATGGCGCATCTGCATCCAACAGCCACTCTGGAGGTGCCACTCCCTTCAAGGTACAGGTAAACTTTGATATTCCTGTATTTGAAGGCCAAATAGATGCAGACGTCATAGATAGATGGTTGAATTTGCTGGAAGGGTATTTTCTTTTATCTACATGATTTCTCTAATCCTGAGAAAATATTATTTTTGCACTCCTCAGCCACTCCCCCATGTCAGCACTGGGAAAACCTACCGTGAGCAAGAGTGACGAAGGGGAACCCTCTCTATTCTCGGCCACACCCACTTGGAATTCATTCCGAGATGGCATCAAGGAACAATATTACCCCGTGGGGAGCTATGAGGACAAATGCATCCAATGGACCACGTTGCGGCAACAAAGGGATCAAGATGTGCATGAACTGACAAATTTGTTCCATACCCTGCGCACAAAGTTGGGTATTAAAGATTCAGAGAGACATTTGGTGCTCAAGTACCGTAGCTGTCTAAACAAACACATTCAGGAGGAAATGGAGTTCCTCGACATTACATCGCTTAGCACGACATATCGCTATGCCGCCAACATCGAGCAAAAATTTAAGCAGAAGAAGCGAGACTTTGGATCTGCGAATCCGAAAGGTGCCCCCAAACCGAAGAACAAGGGGCAAGGCCAAAGCGGTGCGACTCAGAACAACACCACAAATCAAAACAAGGACACAGGGAAGTGGTGTGAATTTCATAACAGCCCCACTCACAGCACAAACGAGTGTCGGGCCAAACGGTCATTGGTGGCCGAACTAAAGGCACCCGAATCAGATGCATTTTCTGATCCTGAGTCAGAACCAGACAAAGGCAATGACAAAGGGAAGCAGATCATTGATGCGGATCCCAGTGCCATTGTTTCCACCACCAAGATCCAGAGGGAGCACCCAGAGGATCCAGAGGAGGGGGAGTGCCTCTTCCATTCGCAAATGTGGGTGAAGGGTTCTCCGCTGAAATTTCTTGTCGATAGCGGAAGCCAAAAGAACCTCATTGCAATAGAGGTCATGAAGCGGCTTGGCCTACCGACCATAGCACACCCGCAACCATATACCATCGGGTGGCTTCACCCAGGGAGATATATCCGCATCCGCCAACAGTGCCACCTTCCGTACAGCATCAAGCCATTCATGGATGAGGTATTATGTGATGTTGCTCCTCTTGATGTAGCTGATGTATTATTGGGCCAACCATACTTGTGGAGGCGACATATTGTGTATGAGTCTAGGCCTCATGCTGTTATTATTACTTTGGGAAATAACTTGTACAGGATACCGGAGGTAATACTGCCTCCTATCATCTCTTTGACTACTGCAAAACAACATAGTAAGATTGTTTCCCAAACTAGGAAATTCATTTTCCTTATAAATCGCTCACAGGGAAAGAAGAATATTGTGGCCACAACCTCAAAACAGGGCTCTCCTGCACGGCTGCAGTAGATGGAAAAATTCATGGAGGACTATGAGGACATTCTCTCCTCACTCACAGAGGTTCCTCTACACTGTCAGAACAAGTACTCCATTGTTCTGACCCCCAACGCACCACCACCTGATGTTACCATACCTCCTGCAAATACACATACAGAATCCACACATGTACTTTCTAAAGTTGATAAAGAAACCAGATTTACTAAACGCATCCAGCATGTCTGCCCACAGGTCTATGACATCTTCAACAAATCTAATACCTACTTCAACAGAATTTGCTTCATCTCAGGGAGGATCTTAACGCAATGGGTACCATTTATTCCTAAGGAGGGAGGAATGATCCAGGTGGATATCGATGGCCACCCACCTATTCCATTTGGACCCACACCATCAATTCTTGCAGTTGTTCACATTCAGCACCACTTATTATTTTTAGCAGGTTTTTGGGTCCTGCACTCTCGGAGCTATTTTGGGGCCTTAATGATCTAGGTGGATATTGGTGGCCACCCACCTATTCCATTTGAACCCCCACCATCATTTCATTCAGTTTTTAAGTTGCAGCACAACTTACTATTTTTAGCAATTTTTCAGGTCATGAACTTTTGGAGCCGTTTTGAGGCCCTAAACGACGTTTTTTGGGAAAACCAGGAGCAACATGGGGCCATGGACTAATTTTTCTCACATCAAAAGTTGTACTCCTTGGATATATCTTTCTAATGAGCTATTGAGCGCGTAAAACGGAGATCGGATGCCAAAGTTACATCCCCGGGAAGTTGAAACACCAACTTACTCAAATGGGGGCCCACAGTTTTGGTGCTTCATCTCCTAGAGTTAGGTTTTTGGACTTTTCAATTTTTCCATTGTTTCTCAATAATAAATAGGCCCTCGAGCCTCATTGTAACACAGTTCAGAGGCCTGTAGCAGCCACATCTCTTCTCAGAGATAACTACCAGCGCCCTAGCTAGTTTATTTCCATTTTGTCTGTAAGCAAATTTTAGTTCTTTGATATTAATGAAATGAAGTGATTTTTTCATTGCATATTTGTATTTATGGTTATATGTTTATTATGTTGCATTCCTGCATAAATCTGAATCAATTTTACAATTTGTTGTTGCTGTTGTCGAAGAGGAGCTGAATCTGGAATAGTTGTAGGTGAGCTATCATGAAGAAATATGGCACTCTGAAATTTGATAGGCTTGGAGTACTAGTATGGAATATGAAAGGAAAACTCCTTTTTATATCCAAGACCAGTTCTTTTCTTGTTGTGGACAAGCTCTTCCCAAGGTCTGATGATGGGCTTGGGAGGTGCTGGCTAGATTTTTCCTTCTTTCTGCAAATCTGCGCTTAAAACAGGTACTGCATCTGCAATTTCTTGTCGCTGATGGGAGTCTGTCTCAATGTTCAGAACAAGAACAAGTTCAGAATGATGACTCCACTGCTGTAATTCTTCTTGCTATAGCTGAGATTCAAGCTGCAAAAAATCAATCTTCTATTGTGCATTTTGCAGACATAATTTAATGTCAAAAAGAGAGGCTTTGTTGATTTTAACCATCTCGTCATAAGTGGAATGTATCAAAGCATTCAATAACCCTAATGCTTCATTAAATTTGGCCATTTTCTGGTCACAACTATAATAAAGATGCACCACTCACTCACAGTTCAATGTCATTGCGATATTCTGTGTAAATGTGCATCAAACAACTAGTGTGAAATAGCTCTATTTAATGTACATACTATGACTTCAAAGCACAAACTTAATGCTCCAACTAATAAGAAACAATGTCTATAATGTATGATCAATTACAAACTCCAACATTGTATTTTCCCTAACATATTCGATAGATAGAAGATTCGAATCATGGAAGAACCAATCAATTAAACCATTCTTTGACGATCAGAAATAACGTAAATGCAGGCTTCGGTTCTCGGCCCCGTATCATGAATTATACCTTGATTTTGTAACTTCAAACGCCTCAATTAGCAATGAAATCAAGAGTGAACAAACACTAATATTATACACTGAGAGGATATAAGAATAGTGATACATTAAATGGACCTTTGCTGCATTAAAGGGACCATAAGCCCACTTTACAAATCACCAACGAACACTCATTGTATTCAATGCCTTTTCCATCCACAATCTTAAACTCAATCAACATATAACCTAACGTGTATGTGACTTCAGGGTGTTCAAAATGTGCACAAAGTTCGATTCTCCAACACAACATTCAACGCAATTTGATATTAAACTAGTCTCCATTGTAACATCTCTGAAGGAAACTAGTCTCCATTTTGACTGAGTTGCTAGAAATTGCAAAGGAAGAAAACGAGGGTCCACTGTCGAGAAACATACCATTGTCCAAAGCGATAGAGAGATGGAAAATGAAGTTGCAGCGGTCACTGTGTATAAGATTGTGTTACTGTGGAGGGGTGTGGCCCAAGAGGAGGAAGGAAGGACGGTAGTGTAATTTGTGCGGGTGTTGTGATGTAGTAACCGGGAGGTGAACGAACGGAAGGGAGAAAGGTGGAGGGGAGTGCTGAGCAAGGTGGCAGCGTGGGAGTCGAGGAGCTGGCGTGAGTCACCTCTGGCATACCATGTTTAATACGCTACTCTTGATTCTCGAGATCGCTTAATACATTGCTCTTGATTCCTGGGATGATCGTCGGATATTAGAGCAGTCATTCATGGAAGGTGCCTATAGTCATGTTCTCAGTGCTCGGCATGTAGTCCCACATGAAACTTATGTTTATTTCATGGACGTTCTTGCAAAAATTGTCAGATATGAAATCACAGGCTACAGTGAGAAGGCATATGATTATTTGTCACTACAGTATGCTAAGAAAATATTGATGGTAGAGCGGAGGACTGTAGTTGGAAAATATATCTTGGCTGAAATCCTTAGCTCACTGGTTTGAATCAGAAAATTCGGATGAGGGTCCCAGATCCACGCAGGGTTACTCCAATAGACAAAGATACAAATGCACTCGGACTTCAAGATGCACAAAATTTCGATGGTCGGAGCAGGTGACTCGAACGGAAATGAACCAATGCACCAGGAATTTTTTTAACAGGGTTCAATCAATGAAACAATAGATTGAAACTTCCCACAAATATTTTAGGAGATGAGCCAGTGTATCCGTTACAATGCAAAGAGACATTCATTAGAAAACCAAAGGGACAGAGCTGGTAATATTCCACTCTGCAGTCTTAAGAGAAGGTCTGCTAGCGATGGAGGAATGGCAGAGCTGAGAGATGTTACCTATGTTCTGATAAATGCTTAGAAAGTAATAAAACCCACAAGTAAGAGAGCACAGGTTTACAAAGGCCACACAAAAACAAGTGGCTTGTATGATCAGAGCAAGAGATCGTTGGCTCTTATACCATGTTAAACACACACATGGTGGAGGAGAAAATGTAAAACACACACACAGAAAGATAAGCATTCGTTTCTCATATTATTCATAGATGTACATTTATTTACATTAATGTGACTCTTGGATTCCGCATTCCAAGGTCACTTGGACTCCTTTGTGACTGTTCGCCTTCCACACCTACCCATAGAGGATTAGGTGTCCAACAATCAGTAAAGACAACGTTGAAGATGAAGGTCATACATTCCTAAAATTCAGGGTTATGTTCCATAGATCCAGGGGTATTTTAAATATGTAAAGTGGTGGTGAGCTTAGTCATGTGTCTTTTGAGCATGTGATATTCATTATGTAACCATCATGTAATTGTTTCACAGATAATATAGAGGACTGCAATAAATATGAGATAGATTCCTATTAGGAGTTGGTTTCTTTAAAAAGGTAGATGTCAGTTTTCTGTTGTAAGTTATTGTTTTCAGTTATGAAAGGTGTCATAGGAGAATTCGAGGATCTAGCCACCAGGTAGATCATCCTTATTGTAAATAGTGTCTATTTATAGACAAAACATCAAAGAAGCAAAGGGTTGGAGAAAATTTGCACCAAATTGTTGCTTGTATGTTTTTGACCATTATCAATAATACAAAGTGACATTCTTCTTTCCAGACCTAATATTCTCATGAGTTTTTTGATGTCTTATTGATATATATATTTATGTTTTATCATTTGCAGTATATTTCATCTCTAATTACTCAGAATTCATAATATTATGCTTTGACTTCCTTTAGTGATGAAATGACTATGTTCTAGTATGTTGTGTGTGTGAGAGGCCTCTATCTAAAACCTCTATCTGCCTCAGCTTCCATGTGAAGAACCATTGTCACTGAAACTACTGATTGTTGACTCAATAAGCCCAATGGTAGCAAGCCTGCATTTTTCAACCTGAAATCATACAAAACAAGTTAAATTTTCTATAGAGTTAGCCATCTAGTACTATCCTAATTCAAAATCATAAACCCCCATTGAGAGAGCCCTCTCAAACTAAAGAGGCTAACATTCAGTTAGAAGTGGTTTGAAACAATTACATTGAGTTATTCATGAGAAGCCAATCAAGATTAATTTGATGATAACACAACCAATATAGATTCTTCTACCAGTGGAGTCTTTAGGCCAACTGAAAACTATGGATTCGCCAGGTGGATGATTTCAAATTTCTTGTGTCTGGCTGTTGTCCACCATCAATAACCAGATACCAATCTTGGAACATACTTGACTCATACAATATTTTGACTAGGGTTTCTGTGTTCTGATGAAACATTAAGATTTTTCAATAACTCAGTCCCCACTATGGTCGTTATTATGTTATCACTCTGTAATTTGTAAGATTGGAAAGAAAAAACGACAAAGGAAAACATCAAACCACTTTGGAGTCTAGGACCTAACCTTCCTAGACTTAGAGAGGGCTCTCTCTATATCTGATTTGAATTTATCTTTAATATCACAAATTTTGATGTTAGGCTAGTTATAGTGATGGTAGTTTTGGTTGTTTTTTATTGATTTTGATGGTTGGATGAGAAGGTCTGCAGGGACTATTCCATTGGGCTATGGAGTCAAAGGCTAGATTGGCACATCAACGTTCAAGAGCATCACAGGGCAAGCTAACTATGCTAAGTTGATCTTTAGAGCTGTATAAATGATGAGGTGAAAGAAATAGTAAGGTTCAGTTGTGACTAAAGATCAATTAAGAATTATTTAATCAGACTTCAGTAGAAAACATTAATATTGTAAATGCAGACAAAATTAAGGTGCTCCAATAGCAAATCTTAATCTAAAATTTCTGATTTACAATTAGATGAAAAGATGCACAGTAGGGAAAACAAAGGAAAAAATTAAAAAGAGAAGTAGCCCATCACCATTATAACACAGCTCAAGAATCCTGTAAACGGTCTTTGATTATTGATGTCTAGCTCCAAAATTACAGTGCTCCAATATAGTAGTTCTTATAATGCAGAGGCTAAAAATATCCAACCTATGATACTGCTAAGGCATGCATTATTTATCTAAATACTAAGTCGGTTGCCCTACCTTACTCGGAAACCTTTCATTGATTACAATTTAGCAGAAAATGGACAAGTGTGGCCATGCAAGGCCTGAACAGAAATCTCTAAAAACAACACCACCTCTGGAATTAATTTTGGGCGATTCTTCATAGATCCAAACGTTTTGATGGCTCTTCGTAAGATCAAACAATAATCTTGGAGGTGGATGTGATGGTCACGAATAGGAAACCCATGGTGGCTTTCACATCTGGCTCTGTTTTTCAGAAAACTGGCGTTGGGTAATCAAATCTGGTGCAGTGCTGGCCACTTTTCATTGATTGGTGACGGTGTTGATGTGTTCTAGTACCTTTTCTGCTTATGCTGGTATACCATAGTAATTTTGCATGAATGCCCTTTTCCTGAGTCTACCTTTTCAGTCTATTTCTTTACTACCATGACGTTCATCCTCGGTTTGCCTTTTTCCCCCTTGTCGAGTCCTACCACAAGTCTTTTTGTCATGTTTTAACCTATTTCTTCACAAAATGGCGCCGAAAACTTATACGCCCGGACCTGAAATCTTTTAGATTTCATCTTGGAATTACGTCACATCTATGCAAACATCGCACTTTGCACTTTGTTGTCTTTAAATTTTTCTTTAACACTTTTTCTCTTGAACCCGTGCATTGCGATATGCGATTGGGTCCCACCCACATCGCATATCGCACTTCAGCGATATTAACATGAAGCTTCGCACTATATTTTAACATTTTTGATATGCGCATTGCGATCGGGTCGCACCTGGCATCACACATCGCACTTCGTTTACTTTAACATTTTACCCTTTATGCCTATCCTTTAACATTTACGATTTGCGATTGCGATCAGGTCCCACCGTCATCGCATATCGCACTTCGCTGACTTTAACATTTACCATTGCACCTATCCTTTAACATTTGTGATTTTCGATTGTGATCAGGTCCCATCGTCATCGCATATCGCACTTCGCTGACTTTAACATTTTACCCTTTGCGCCCATCCTGAAAAACTTGTGATCTGCAATTGCGATTGGGAGATAGACCCCATTACAAGCTTCTCCAAGCGGACAAGTGAAATTTAGTTAAGAAATGGTAAAAAGCCGCCCGAACCATAATATGAAGGATTTCAAAGCATTCAAGGTGTATGCGAGGGAAATATGGGTCCTACCAGTCCCGCATATCGCACTTCAACAACTATAACATTTACCCTTGGGCGCTTATCCTTTGAATCTTTTGATTTGGGCCCACACAACCGGAATTCAACTCTTTTTAGTTTCTAATGTGTTTGTGTTCAAATCATCCAGATTTCAGAGGGGTACTTCAACAATGAGAGATATTATGAAGAGGGGGTGTGAATAATACGTGGAGGTGAGCGGGGATGGTTAACGCAGATGGGTCGGGACAGGTGATGTGAGGTGGAGTCGGGGTATGAGAGTCGAGGGGGTAAAAATGAAACTTAGGATAAGAGAAATAACAAAGGGGAGGGGTAAAAATGATATGCAATGTGGTTGGAGAATTAGGATAAAATCATGCCATAAGGTCTCAAATGTGAAAAAAATCACCCCTTTCAGACCTTTAGAGAAAAAATTGATCTTTTCAGTTTGATTATAGGAAAACAATCAAGCAGTTTTTAGGCTGCATACTTATAGTATGAACTTTGCATATTTTCTTTTTAAATACCCTCTTTTCTTCTTCTTTTGTTTCTCTTTATCTTTCTTTGGAAAATACTTTTGAATATTGACATCTGTGTACAATATGAAAAATTTGCAAAGAGAAAGTACACAGTCACTTGGTGATACTGTAAATTACAGGACTCTAACAGTGCATTCTGATAATTGACGTGATGAAATATTAACTAAGCTAAAGAAGAGAGAACATTAGTAACACAAGTAAGCTCACAAGTAATTATCAAGAAGAGAATTTTTATTAATCACCGAACCTTCAAATTCTCAATGTGGTATCAGACCTAAGGTGCTAATCTCAAGGGATTTTTGTCAAAGAAGACACTCTTGAAATCAAAGATCAAAGTTTGGGTTGAAAAGTCAAATTAGTTTGCAAGGAAGACTCTCTATATACTTCAAGAAGGATCTCCTATCTCATTCAAAGAATCAACTCATTCAAGAAAGTAATCTTTGTCATCAAAGATTCATTTTCAAGACATTGTTAGGAGGAGGTCTTCAACTTTTGAAGGTATTATTTATCAATAAGGACTCAAGATCACCTACATTAAAGATTTCTATCTTAGAAGAATCTCTCAACTTCATCTTCATCATCATCAAGGAAGCTGCAAGTCACTTTCTCAGGTAAGTACTCAAATCTGTCAAGATGACCTATTGTAAAGAGAGCAACAAGTTGGTTGGGTCATCAAACTTTAGTGCATGGAAGAAGAGGACATATTTGAATTTAATTGAAGATGAATTTTTGGACTATATCGAAGGATCTATAGTTCAAACCCCAAAATAAGATGCTCCAGCCCATGCCAACTACATGAAGGGAGAAATTAGAGCCCAGAGGATTCTCATAGAATCCATTAAGGATTCACTCATTCCTTATGTATCAAAACTAAAGTCTGCAAAAGAAATATATAAGAAATTGGTGGAGATATTCCCTTTGAGTACTGTAAGAGAAGCAATCTCTCTGATACAGAACTATACAAAATGAAATTATTAAGGGAAGAAGGAATCACTCCATACTTTATGAGGATTTACAAAAAAAGAGATCAACTGCAGGAACTGGGAGAAGTAATGTGTGACACTGAGATGACTACAGTGGTGTTGAATTCTCTACTAGAGGAATGGGGAATTTTCACTTCTAGTTTGTATGGGAAGAAATAATCCACTCCATTCCATGATTTATGGTCTATATGTAAAATAGAGGAAACAAGACTAAAGGCCAAAGCTGATACAGGACCAAGTAAAGAAGATCATGCCTTTGCAACATCATACAGGAAGAAAGGAAGATTCAGAAAATTTGGCCCTCAAAATAAAAGAAGGAATATGGACAACGTACGATGCTTTGGATGTAATGAACTTGGGCATTATAAAAGAGATTTTCCTAAATCTGGAAAGGATAAGAGGAAAAAGAAAGAAGACCATGTCACAAATGAAAGAGAAGAACCCAATGCTAAGAAATCTAAGAAAGAGGAATCAAGAGATCACTATTATGATTGAGATCATATTTCTCTTTAAGTGATTTATGATTTATTGTAAAATAGTATGATAGGAAAGTAATGTACATTAACAAGCATCATGATAGAAGCATGGAAGGAGCTCTCAGTGAAACAGCTTCTGGAAAACCTCTCTGATAAAATTACTAAAGTAAAGCAGTCATCAAGATCAAGGGTCATCATGGAAACAGAATTATGGATGTGATTACATATTGATGGAGTATGCCAAAGGAATGAAGCTCTTCATTCTAGAGAAATTTCTACAGGATGACTCAAGGGAAATAGGTATGAGGTATGTAGACATATATGTTGATATCGGATGTTGTGAATTCATTTCATATGGTTTTAGCAAATAAACCTCCATATTTAGAAGTATGATATATGAAGAAGGATCTCTCGGTGAACTGACAGATGAAATCAACATAATATGTCCTCATGGAATATGAGGTAGTTGTATGTCAATGAGAAACTGAAAACTTGTAAGTTCCTAGGAATGAAGAATGTGCAGAAAGAAAGAGATCATAAAATGAAACCACGTCAAGAGGTAGTTATCATCTGGAAGCCAAGAATATGTGACTAAGAGATCTCCTGGGAAGATATGTAGACTCTGGCGAAAGTCTGGTAAAGAAGGAGACCCTTAGAAAAACATATCATTAGGATATGTGTCAATCTGAATAAAGGATTTCGATGCCTACAGGAAGATGTCATGGTGAAATATCATCACTGAAGGTTGTTAATCATGAGAAATGATGTATGATCCTTGGATATTATTCGAAGGAAAGCAACATGGCATAAAAGTGGACTAGATAAGGAATTCTGATGAATCACTTTCTAATAGCTGACATGACTCATGGATGAAAGTGATGGATGATCTGTGCCCTATGAAGCTAAAATTTGAAGATTCCTCACTATCTAAATCCATGACATCGAGGGCAACAATTCTTCATGAGCATCTGGGTGTCTCACCATTGCTTCTCGAGGTCCCTAGTTAAGAGGGAGCCTGGTGATAAGTTTCTTACTTGGAAGAAACTTGGTAATTCCTAAGAATGAGGTTAGGTACATTCCTTGTATAGGAATGAGTACATTCCCTTGTGGAATAGGTCCTCCCTGGTTGAGAGGGAGAGATAGACACATCATCCTCGTCTTCACTTGGGAAGACAAAATGGAGTATTAGGTAATCATCTGGCATTCGATACTCTTTGAGAATGTGTTAGGGAATTCAAGATAAGAGTAGTCAGGGACCGATATTCTTTGAGGGTTAGCTACCCAAGAGAAGAATAGACCAAGAAGTTCATACTTTGGGAACATTCGGGTGGATTATGTACCTTGGAGAGACAATGACGATGGTGTCTATAAGTCATGTGTCTCACCAGTATTGTAGCCCATTGTCTCGTTGAGAGATGGGGTTGTTAGTCAAGGCCTTGCACTAGGATAATGATGGTTGATATGATGCTATACGTATTTGATTACTAATCTAACTCTTATTATTAGATTCATCAGTTTGAAAGTAAACATGTACCTGTATGAATACCCCCCTAGTTAAGAGGGAGTGTTGAAAAGTGTAACTAAGTCGGTCTTCATGATGACTATGTAATTATGTATTTATGTAAAGAATAAGACAAAAGATAATAAAATGTAATTTTGGTGCACTTGCTTCATGGGTTTCATGAGAAAGATTTTATTATGTAGATAGACTTCTTCTTGATGTCTATTAGGTTTTTTTCTTCTAGGAATACATAGAATTAAATGCCTCATACATGAAGGATCTAGTCTAGGAATATATGCGCCAAGACCTTGTGGAAGAATCTCACAACAGCCCTTAATGAAAAGATGAAATTCAAGCTTTAAAAGCAGTAAAGAAGTACCTTATCAATGCTGGAATAAACCTTAACTACTCGTCCTAATTCACCATGAACTAGTCGGCCTAACTCACAGCTGTATGGTCAGCTTGTTTAAAGGGATGTGCCCCATATATATACATATGATATGCGGTCATTTGAGAGATAGAAAAGTGTGGATCAAAGAGGTACAAGAAGTACAGAGGTACATAATATAGTACGGATTTTTGAAGTCTTGTTCAGGGTTTTTGAGAGTGGATTTGTGAAAGAAGAATTGCGGATTAATTTGTAACAGAAGTGTGGATTATTCTGAGGATAAATTGCAGACTATTCTGAACTAAAGTACTGTGTTTTCATATAGGGAGGATTGCAAATCTCAACCAGGGTTAAGTATGGATTCTAGTGTGGATAACATCATTTGATCAAGACTAAAAAAAAATTGGATATACTACAAAAACTTGAAACACTAACGTTATCCCGAGTGAGGTAACCTCAATTTAATAAGAATTTAAGGGTCCCAAGTGACCTAGCCTAACATCTGAACAAGCTTATGGAATGGGACTAAGATAGATTGTTTGAGTAACCAAGTCAACAAAGAAATAATTAGTAATCGTGTTCTCTAAGTGATGGTGTAAGATAGTGCAGGTCAGTACAAGAAGAAGAATCAGTGTTGGAAATCATCAAAGAAGAAGGAACAAAGTCTTGGAAGCATACTTATGTTAAGGATCTGAGTCTTGGTCATGGTACTTTTCATTTGAAGATCTATAAGAATAATTATTTGCGATTTTTCCTCTCCAAGAGGGAGAGTTTTTTCCCTGGCTCTAGGAGCCTAACTTTTGTGTATTGTGCATTTTGATAGTTGACTTGATGAAAGATTAACTAAACTAAAAGAAGAGAAGACATAAGTAACACAAGTAAGCTCACAAGTGATTATCAAGAAGAGAATTTGTATTAATCACCATCCCTTCAAATTCTCAACATGGTAACAGAGCTAAGGTGTTAATCTCAAGGGTTGCTTGTCAAATAAGACACTCTCGAAAGCGAAGATAAAATTTTGGGTTGAAAAGTCAAATCAGTTTTCAAGGAAGCTTTTATAGCTACTTCAAAAAGGATCTCCTATCTCATTCAAAGAATCAACTCATTCAAGAAATTAATCTTTGTCATCAAATATTCATTTTCAATACATTGCTAGAAGGAGGTGAGTCAACTTCTAAAGGTATCCTTTATCAAAAAGGACTCAAGATCACCTACATTGAATATTTCTATCTTAGAAGAATCTCTCAACTTCATCTTCATCATCATCAAGTAAGTTGTAAGCCACTTTCACAAGTAAGTACTCAAATCTGTCAAGATGACCTATTGTAAACAGAGCAACAAGCTGGTTGGGTCATCAAACTTTAGTGCATGGAAGAAGAGGATAGATTTGAATTTAATTGAAGACAAAGTTATGGACTATATCGAAGGATTTACAGTTCAACCCCCAAAAGAAGATGCTCCAACCCATGCCAAGCACATGAAGAGAGAAATTAGAGCCTAGAGGATTCTCATTGAATCCATTAAGGACTCACTCATTCCTTATGCATCAAAACTAAATTCTGCAAAAGAAATATATAAGAAATTGGTGGAGCTATTCTCTGTGAGAACTGCAGGAGAAGCAATATCTCTGAGACAAGAACTATACAAAATGAAATTGTCAAGGGAAGAAGGAAACACTCCATATTTTATGAGGATTTCCCAAATAAGAGATCAACTGCAGGAACTGGGAGAAGCAATGTCTAACACTGAGATGACTACATTGGTGTTGAATGCTCTACCACAGGAATGGGGAAACTTCAGTTCTAGTTTATATGGGAAGAAAGAATCCACCCCATTCTATGATTTATGGTCTCTATGTAAAATAGAAGAAACAATACTAAAGGCCAAAGCTGATACAGGACCAAGAGAAGAGAATCATGCCTTTGCAACCTCATACAAGAAGAAGGGAAGATTCAGAAAATTTGGCCCTTAGAATAAAAGAAGGAATATGGACAATGTACGATGCTTTGGATGTAATGAACTTGCGCTTTATAAAAGAGATTTTCCTAAATCTAGAAAGGACAAGAGGAAAAAGAAAGAAGCCCATGTCACTAATGAAAGAGAAGAACCTGATGCTAATAAATCGAAGAAATAGGAAGCAAGAGATATCTATTATGATTGAGATCATATTTCTCTTTAAGTGATTTCTGATTGATTGTAAAATAGTATGATAGGAAGAAATGTACATTAACAAGCATCACGATAGAAGCATGGAAGGAGCTCTCGGTGAAACAGCTTCTGGAAAACCTCTCTGATAACATTACTAAAGTAAAGCAGTCATCAATATCAAGGGTCATAATGGAAATAGAATTATGGATGTGATGACATATTGATGGAGCAGGCCAAAGGAATGAAGCTCTTCATTCTAGAGAAATTTCTACAGGATGAATCAAGGGAAATAGGTATGAGGTACGTAGACATATATGCTGATATCGGATGATCTGAAGTCATGTCGTATGTATCAAATCCATATACTTTTCTCTTCTATTTTCACACACCTTTCTACCTCTTTGTATCATTAATTGTTCTAAAAACACGAGGTAAATCCCTTTCCATTGTCTTATATGGAATGTTTGATTAATGAAATAATATTCATGGAGATTTTACCTACATAAGTATTAATTCCATTATTTCAATAGATTTGGAAATTAAAGGGGTCACATCTACAAGCTACGAAGCAACTCCGAATTCTCAGCATTATCTTGATATGTTGTAACAGCACAACAAATTCCAACTTACCCCAGATCTATTCCAGGCCTTTCATGGTTTTCTCTCGGCAACTAGTTGGATTTTGTAACAATTGTATATTTTTATATATTTAGTTGTTAGATTGAAAGGAAAGTTTTCCTGAACATTTGTATAAGAAGGGTCTCAGGGCTGTGAATTGGGGTTAAGCAAAAAGAGACCGATTTTGTAATAGAAGTATTTTAATTAATTGAATGCACATCGTTTTTATGTTTGATCTGTGAGATGTGAGTTTACCGCAGCACCAATTAGAGAGTTGGGCCCACTCCTCTGATCAGGTGTTGTGTTATTTCCCTTTGTTGATTTCGCAATTCTGTTGGTTATTTTAACTATTGTTCTGCTATGATTTTGTAATTGATGTGAATGCTTTTATAATTCCGTGATTTATCTCTAATTGTTGTTACAATAGTTTTTCTTGTTTTAATTATTAAATCTGTATTCAATAGCAGATTATGTTATTGCTCTTGCATATACTATGTGCGTTAGTCTTGCAATAACCAACACACCCAAATTGATAATTAATGTTGTAAAGGGTTTGAATATTCATTCACACTTGGACACCAACATTTTGGCATCATTGTCGGGGAAGGCTAACAAGGTGCAAGAACACGATCTGCAATTGATCTAGGGATCAATCTCATCTTACGGAGGGAATTCATTACCCTAATCTAAGTCCTGAGTGTAGTGTTCTATTTTTTTGCTTTCTCATTGTTTCTTTTAGAACCAATCTCTTGCCTTGGGGAGGTAATTTGTTACCTTACTCTAAGTCCTAAGCGTAGTGTTCTGCTTTTCTGATTTTTTATTATTTTTCCTAGGGGCCAATTTCTCGTCTTGGGGAGGGTATTTGATCACCCTACTTCAAGTCCTGAACCTTGATTTTTTTTTAGTTTATTTGATTCTCTTTTTGAACCCACACTCTCGTCCCAGGGAGGAAACTATTCATCCTTCTCCAGGTCCTGAGCGCTTCTATTCCTACCCATTGTATGAACAAAGATCCGAATAAGAGGGACAGAGGAAGACCCCTAAAAAAGGGAAGGGATCTAGGAATGAACATGTATATCCAGGAGATCATCGCAAAGGCTGAATCAGAAGAATATTCTCCTGTTGTTGTCAGGGTAAGGGTTCAAACGAAGTCCTGAGGGCAGTCGGTTGAGCATCGATTGCCATCCACGGTACCAGAGGAAATTCTTTCAGCAATAGGAGGAATAAATAAGGTATCAATGGAAGAGATACCCCTGTTGCTAGCAGAAGGGGATGAAATAGCAAGCAAAGGGTCAGAAGAATTGAGCAATTCCAATTGGGAAGAAGAACTCTTGAAGGAGTTTGCATCACCACGAGACCAAGGGAGCGTTGTGAAACCTCCTGCAGTTGAATCACCCCAATTATCAGTTGCGGAACTAGTTGAAATCCTAGGTGAGTATTGGAGGATATTCATGGCACCTACAAGTTCCTCTATTGATTTCCCAATTGGAAACATTATAGGTGATCCACCCATGAAGCCCATTCCTTTAACGGCTCTGCCTAATTTTCATGGGCTTTCCTCTAAAGACCCCGATACATTCCTCTTGGAATTTTACATTTTCTGTCGAGGGTACGATTATATCGTCAATGCTCAGAAATTAAAAATATTTCCTGCTAATTTAAAAGGGACAGCCCTATGATGGTTCATGGGTTTAGGGGGAAATACTATCTCCTCATGGGATGTGATGAAGGTTGAAGTCTTTTAGGAGAAATACCAGCATTATTGTAAATCCCGTGACATCAAAGAGGAGATTTTTAAGTTTCAACAGAAAGAGGACAAGAATATGGAAGATTGTGTGGAATGATTTAAATACATAATGCAGACATCGGTCCATAGTGACCTGGACAAAGATATTCTGAAGATCATCCTTCTCCGGGCACTTAGGGAAGATTCCCTACAACTCTTGAACATAGCAGTAAAGGGGGATGTCTCGAAGGAATACTTTGACACTATCTGTGGGATGTGCAGTCAATGTTCACGAGGGGCTGCAAGAAATGGACAAGGAATTCAGTCATCAAAAACTTCTGGTGGAGGGGTCACAAAAGCAAAAATTGGAAACCTATTGGATAACCTAAGGACTGACATCATAAGTACATTATCCGCCCATATGGACACTATGCAAGAAAAACAGAAACAAATGGAGTTGGAGTAGACTATGGCTATATTCTACCCACAGTTCAGAAAGAAGCATCCATGAAAGAATGCCCATTAAATCAGTTGAAGCCTGTGCAATTTGTGAACAGACCCATGCGACCAACTCGTGCCCTTCCTTGCCAGGATTGAAGGCAGTTTTTCAAGGGGCAAGTGAAGAAAATGTGGTAGATCAATTATATTTCATGGGACCAAAGAAGCCATGGTAACCTAGACCACCAATTATGAATCCAGGTATGCCCTAGGACCCATCTCAGTATTTTAATAATTTTAATATGGGTCCCCAGTCTGTACCTTTTCACCAATGTGGTCTTAGTATCAATATTCCCCCTAGCAACAATGGGTTCCCTAGACTAGTTCGAATCCTTCATGGGCTTAGAATTGGCGTGGACCCTCTCCTACTAGATAGTTTCCCCAATCTATGCCACAATAGCAACTTCAGTTGCCCTCTAATGTACCTCCAGGAAACCCATCCCTCCAACACCAACTTCGTATCCAACCCAATCCAAATCCTAATGATAAAGGGGTCCAAAAAACTGACACTTCTAACCTTTCGTCATATAGCATTTCTACCGTAGGACTTAATGAGATAAACTTACGATCTGGGTGGATAGTGAATGCTCCAACTTCACCTATTATCATAGAATAGATTGACAGTGAAGTTATAGAACCAGAACCAAAAATAGTTGGGGATAAACCAGACCAAAACATGATAAATCAAACACCTCCCCAACCTGCTCTTAACCAGGGTCGTCCAATTACTCCACCATATCCTGAAAGATTGACCCTGAGTAAAAAGAATCCCTCAATCAGAGTTCGATTTACTAGGAGAATTACAAAATATTTTCGTTAAAATACCCCTGCTCCAAGCTATGAGGGATGTACCTATATATGCAAAAACTCTCAAAGAATATTGTTCTAAGAAACCTGGGAAGAAACCAAGGGATCCGTTAACCATTCATGTGATGGGTAGACTTTCTGGCATCATGCTAGGAAAAACTATGCCTGTAAAATATGGGGACCCAGGGAACCCAATCTAACGGTACAAATAAATGGGGTTGAAATCCCAAATGTACTGGTAGATTTGGGTGTTTCCATAAATATCATTACCTCTGAAACAATGAATGAATTAGGTCTCGAAAAAATTAAGCCAACCCCTATTGTCTTGGAATTGGCAGATAGGTCTATAATTAAACCACTAGGGAAGTTGGAAGACGTTACTATTTCAGTGGACTCATGGCACTATCTCGTGGACCTCCTTGTATTACAGACGCAATCCCCAATCGATGGTCATCCATTGATCTTAGGAAGACCTTTTCTCGCAACCGCAGATGCCTATAATTGGTGTCAATCTGGACATATGATTATATCAAATGGGATGGTTACAAAGAACCTCACTCTCTATCCTCCTGCAGAACCCAGCCCGTAAGAGAAGCTATTAGCCAGGTGAAAAACTCTAGGAAGATTCTGAACCTAAAAATAAATAATTTAGACCAATCCTTACCATTGGGCAGGCCCTTCAATTCAAAATAGAAACTGAGGACAATACCATTAACACTTTTATTAATGATCCCTATTCTATTTATGATTCAACTTGTCAAATTTTAGAGTTTTCCATGAGCTGCGAGACGTAGGAAAATATCGAACCAGAAGATGAAATTGAAGACATTCCTATAAATTCATCCCATGATAGTATTCTGATTGAAATTGAACTAGGGAAGACACTCAATATTAACCCGAATCTATCAGAATCCCAGACAAAGCAGCTCCTAAAAGTCCTTCAAGACCATCAGGAAGCTTTCGCCTGGGATTATACTGACATGTAGGGGATCCCTACTAGTTTATGTACTCATCATATTTATATTAAGGAATATTTTTGTCCTGTTAGACAACCCCAACGGAGAATGAATCCTGCTCTAAAGAACATTATCAAGGACGAACTGCAGAAATTACTGGATGTAGATTTTATTTACCCCATCTCGGATAACCAATGGATGTCTTCGCTGGCTATCGTTCCCAAAAAGAATGGTAAATGGTAGATCTGCGTAGACTATAGGGAGCTAAATAAAGAAACTCAAAAATACCATTTAGCTTTGTCATTCATTGACCAAGTCCTGGACATCCTGGATGGGAAGAAGTTCTTCTCCTTCGTAGATGGGTTTGGCACATATAATTAGATCCAGATAGCCCCGGAAGATGAAGATAAAACAACTTTCACATGCCCATGGGGGACCTTTGCATACAGGGTCCTCCCATTTGGTCTGTGTAATGCACCTGCAACCTTCTAGAGGGAAATTCTGGGAATTTTTTCTGATTTAGTCGATGACAGTGTTGAAATCTATATGGATGATTTTACTCCATATGGGAACTCATTTGAAGAAGGATTGGAGAATCTAGAAAAAGTACTTGAAAGATGTAAGCAAAACCATGTATCTCTTAGTACATTCAAATGCCATATGATGAGGGAAGAAGGAATAGTATTGGGACATTTTATCTCAGCTGTTGGAATTCGAGTTGATTCGGCCAAGGTAGAGGTAATATTGCACTGCCTCGTACCTAAGACACCCACACATATACGTAGTTGCATCGGTTGTGTTGGTTATTACAGACGTTTTATAGAAAATTTTGCTAAAATAGCACATCCAATTTTTCAATTGCTAACAAAACATGCATAATTTTTATGGACAGAGGACTGTGAAGTAGCTTTCATGAAAATCAAGGGACTGGTTTGCAAAGATCTGATCCTTCGAGGACCTGATTGGGAATTACCATTTCACATACATGCTAATGCCTCTTAGACAACAGTAGGAGTAGTCTTAAGACAGGAGGTAGACACAACACTGTATGCAGTTTACTACGTCAGCAAGAATTTAACTCCTGCTGAGTTGAGTTACACGGTGACTGAAAAAAAATTCCTAGCTGTCATCTATGCTATCAACAAGTTCTGACACTACATCATTAGGTATCCTACTTTCGTACATACTGATCATGCAACAATAAGGTATTTGATGAATAAACCTATCACTCCTGGTCGCATTACAAGATTGTTGCTATTGCTTCAAGAATTTGATATCACAATAATAGACAAACCAAGAAAATATAACACAATTGCTGATTTTCTGTCCATAATGGATAATAATGATAAATGCACACCTATAGAAGATAGTTTTCCCGATGAGCATCTTTTTGCAATTTCTAATAACCCTCCGTGGTACACAGATATTGCTAACTATATTGCTACATGGAAGGTGCCCTATCATTTTTCATATAGGGAACAATGAAAAATTATTCATCACAGTGCCTGATATTCCTGGATGGTAGGGTACCTCTTTCATACAGGAGCCGATAAGAAGATTCAGCGCTGTGTATCTGAGGATGATATTTATGAAGTGCTGAAGGCTGCCCATGATAGCCCTTGTGGGGGGAATTTTGAAGATAAAAGAACATGCCATAAGGTGTTACAAATGGGATATTACTGGCCTTCAATATTTCAGATGCACAAAATTATGTCTGGAAGTGTGATAGTTTCCAGCGCATGGGGAAGCCCGGTCGATCTGATGAAATTACCTTGCAACCACAGGTAGTCCTTGAACCTTTTAAGAAATGGGATATCGATTTCGTTGGGCCCTTCAACCCACCCTCCCAGCAAAAGGTTCACATTTTGGTCTGCACCGATTACGTGACTAAGTGGATAGAAGCCAAAGCTATTGCGAAAGAAACAGAATAGGACGTTTCAGATTTTCTATTTGAAGAAATGTTTGCTCGTTACGATACTCCGAGGGAGATTGTTTCAGATGGAGGAGCACAATTTATATCACACATGATATCACGGCTTATGCAGAAATATGGGGTCAAGCACAAGGTGACATACCCATACCACCCCCAGGCGAATGGACAAGAGGAGAGCACAAACAAGATATTGGAAAATATCTTGACAAAAACTGTGGCATACCATCGTCGATATTGGGCTCAAAATTTGTCTGAAGCTCTATGGGCATACAGAACAACATGGCGGAACACAACTGGTTTTTCACCATTCAAGTTGGTTTATGGTAAATCCCCGTTGTTTCCAATAGAATTTGAAATCAGTACGCTCAGAACAGTTCTTGAAGTAGGTTTGGATCTGTCAGATGCCCGGAAATATCAACTGGCTCAGCTTAACGAACTAGATTAAATTCGTTCAATGGTTTTCCAGAGGACTACTGCTATTCAGCAGCAGAGGATAAAATGGCATGATAATTTTATCAAAAACAAGGTGTTTCATACGGGAGATTTGGCATTACTTTATGACACTCATTTTAAGTATTTTAAGGGAAAGCTTTGCACTCACTAGATGGGACCTTACGAGGTGGACGTTGTATTTGATAATGGAACATTCAGGCTAATCACAATTGACGATACGCATACTTCTTTTGTAGAAAATGGACATCGCTTGAGACTATACAACCACCTAGCCTCTAAGGATGCTTTCATTAAACATCCCCCTGAGAAATCTGGTCTAAAGGTTATTAGCGCAGAGAACTCTTCCTCTACATCCTCGCTCTATATATATAATAAATACGGTTACTATTTATTTGTTGTATTTTTGCAGGAGTTACTATTAAGGAGTAATGTTGCAGAGCTTGAAAACATCCTAAGTATTGATGCTTCTACTCGCGATGATGTTACTCTGAATGCTTCCACTCCACGATTTTGTTACTCTTGATGTTGCTACTCGTGATGTTGTTACTCCAGATTTTGTTACTCCTTGGGTGTTGTTACTCCGGATGCTTCTACTCATGATGTTATTACTCCTTCGATATTGCTACTCGTGATGTTGTTACTCCTTGGATGTTTCTCGTGATGTTTTTACTCCACATGTTGTTACTCCTTGGATGATGCTACTTAATGCTATTACTGCGGATGTTGTTACTCCTTGGATGTTGCTCATGATGATGTTACTCCAGATGTTGTTACTCCTTGGATGTTGTTACTCTGGATGCTGCTACTCGTGATGTTGTTACTCCTTGGATGTTGCTACTCGTGATGTTGTTACTCCTCCGATGCTGCACGTGATGTTGTTATTCCACATGTTGTTACTACTTAGATGTTGCTACTCGTGATGTTGCTACTCGATGTTGTTACTCTGGATGTTGTTACTCGTGATATTGTTACTCTTGATGCTGCTACTAGTAATGATGTTACTCCAGATGCTGCTACTCCTCGATGATGTTATTCCGTTCACATCATTACTGCACCATTATTCTACCAGCTATCACTTCCTCCAGGTAGGCCGCCAGGTATGTCACCATTTGACTCTTATGGATTTAATTAAATATTCCATGAATAAGACATTGATGTCATGGACGAGTAATTTTAAGTTGGGGGTGGGGGGGGGGGGGGGGGGGGGGTGGTGTCATCATAACTAAACGACGACGTAATTAAACCACACCAATGATTATTCCAAAGTCATTATTACAAATTCGTGTTGTTGGTACACCCTACGATCCTTACCATATTCCATATAATCATTAAAGATGTATTGGGATCAGTAACATGCACATATTGCCAACCGATCAATCCTTTCCAACTCATGCAAAATAATTACTATCTCATCCATCGCACTTACCATACTTTTCCATGATTTTCTTCATTTCCCGAGAAATCACCTGCCGTATCTACCGTTATTTCACCTCATTTTTCACCATGTTGTTTTTGCCAAATTTGGTAGCCATCACTCTTTCGAACGAACTGTTGTGTCCAGAGTGTTGTTACAGTCTCTACAAGATGGGCGTATTGGCTATGCGGCATGAACCCGAAGATACAATCTTGGTTCGTAGCAATGCAGATGTGTGGCAAGTTTTCATCAATGCGGGATGGGATATCTACTTTAACAAATTGCAAAGATTCAACAGGGGAATCACGATGGAGTTTGCGCTAAATTTGAATGGGAATTTCTCTCGGGTCAAAGGATTATAAATTCCCTTCATAGAGGAAGTCATCGCGGAAGTTAGCGGGCTAAGACAGCAAGGAAAATAGTGGTTTTCTCGGAGAATTCCCCTCCTCGAGTTTCCTAAATTGTTTTTGCAGGCAAGAGAAAGCATCATTCAATATGGAAGAGGGTATGACCGCAAATCTATACCGTATCCATGGAATGAGGTAGCACGCTTTGTGATGAAATACATAACTTGAAAAGGACAAGCTACAACTCTGTTCAAATACCATTTCAAAATCTTGGCTCACCTTCGATTCCCATAGGCACAGGTTAATTCCTTAAACATGCCTTTATTTTTATTAAAACAACTTCAGCACATGGCACAGTCCGCTCAGCGTTTGCGCCAGGTGCTGGCAGTCCTCTCCAATCATGGATTGGTTCATTTGTTGATCATGCATGCAATGAGGTTTGTCGATTCAGGGAAAGATGTAACTGATATCGGTCCATCAATTGCTGGATCTCAGCAAGGGCACCCAGAGGCTCAAAAGGGAGAAGGAAATTCTATGGAAACACCGAAGCACAAAATGGCCAATGAAAGCACTGACCAGGTGACAGAATTTCTCGAGGTAAGGAACAAAGAGGAGGAGAATGCTCTTGAAGAAAGGGAACCAAGTAAGAAAGACCTAACAGAAAAACCAGTTGATACCATTAATAGCATTCCACTGCCTCCTAAACCTGATGTAGGGCTAGGAGATGAATTCATTGTTAAGCAAGAATGGATAGAAAAATGTGAAAGTAGGAGACTACCTCTCAAGAAAAGGTATCAACTTTAGTTTAACGAAACCATGCGATTGAAAAAGGAAGTTTGGAAGCTGAGAAAGCAAGTATCTCGGTTGAAGAAAAGGTAAAAATATATAAATGGAAGGTAATAAAACCTAAAATTTAGGTCTCCTCTGCGGCTACACAGACTGGTATGATTGAACATCTGTTTGAAGCTAGAGAATTCTTCTTGGCTGCTGAAATTCAGAAATGGAAATCTAATACGAATGAACATAAGAAGGAGACAAAGCAAGTTCGAGAGCAGGTTGTCGGGATTGTTACGGGGTATATCGACCAGTTAGATAAAGCATGGCAGAGGCAAGAAAAACACCAGGGTAAGATGAAGGAGTTAGAATAACAAGTGCAAATGCTGCAATCATATATGAAAATATGTTTACCTTGGTGCAGCAGGTAATGGCCTGTAGACCTCTCGCTCATAGTTATGCCTTATTCCTTATTGAACAGTTCTTTTTCTTCTTCCTGGAGAGTATATATAAGGAAATTTGTCATGAAATTGAGGATCCGATACATTTCCTCCATATTTTGAAAATTCATGATATCATAGGTCAGCACTTAATGTGCAAAATTTACATGCATTGTTATTTCTTGAAGCATGATCAGGCCTTCAATCTCGTTCCATTTGTGGGGGATATTCATTTGAGAACCTTCACCTCCTACACTATCAACCAGGTTAAATGGAGAAAGGCCCATGATATTTTTGAAGAAAATCAAGTTACAAGGTCGCTGATGATAAGGAGAGAGCATGGCCAGGTAGCAAATATTTATAATAAGAATTTTACCTTTTTACAGATTGAGGGACATAGGGAACATATGCTGGAAACCCAGAAATGGTGTGTTGACCTCTGTATTAGACAAATAGTAACTTTTTGGGATGAAGCTCTGGACAGTTGTCAAAGGAGGTGGATGTTGTCATCATTAATCGTCAGAGGTCGATAACCTTTTGGAGCACCCAACTTTGCATGAAAATTAGAAGAGTGCCACATTTTGTAGCATGTATTCAGACTTGTGGGGTCTGGTGGATGGGACTGAGGTTTCATTTCCCCCTCATTTGGTTGCCAGTAGATCAGTATACTCCTACATACAATGTCAACCAAAATTGGTGGAAGGATGTTGTTCTGACAGAAGGATATAAACCCCCTGGAACAGAGGTGGTCGAAGAATATGACCTTGTGGAACTTCATGCCATCCACAATCAGTTCAACCCAGATCTAAGAAGACGACGAGTTACATGAGGACATGCAGATAGACCAATTGGGGGGAGAACCTTTCTACCTCTTTGTATCATTAATTGTTCTAAACACACGAGGTAAATCCCTTCCCACTGTCTTATATGGAATGTTTGATTAATGAAATAATATTCATGGATATTTTACCTACGCAAGTATTAATTCCGTTATTTCCACATATTCGGCAAGTAAAGGGGTCACATCTGCAAGTTATGAAGAAACTCCAAATTCTCAACATTATCTTGATATGTTGTAACAGCACAACATATTCCAACTTACCCTAGATCTCTTCCAGGCCTTTCATGGTTTTATCTCAGAAACTAGTTGGTTGTTGTAACAATTGTATATTTGTAGATATTTAGTTGTCAGATTGAAAGGACAGTTTTCCTAAACATTTTTATAAGAAGGGTCTCAGGCATTAGGACAATTTTGAAGTCTAAAATGGGCCTCCTAAGGAAATTATAAAATAATAGTGGAAATAATAAAATAAGATTTGATGACATCATCAAATTTTAGAGGGAAAAAAGAAGAAACTACATTTTCAACTTATCTCCCAATTTTTTTACTCAAATTTCGAGCGGGAGTACTTGTTGGATGCAAAATTTAATTCCTCATCCAAGGAGCACCCAAGTTTCATCCTTTCGATGGGTCCTACTACACGAAAAATTATAAATACATGAAAACGTGATTGTAATCACGTTTTTTTATGTATTTCTCAATTTTCATGTAGCAGGGTCCATCGAAAGTATGCAACATGGGTACTCCTTGGATGAGGAATTAAATTTTACATCCAACAATTAATCCTGCTCGAAATTTAAGTAAAAACTTTGGGAGATAAGTTGAAAATACAAGTTGAAAAAGTAGTTTTATTATTTTATTATTTTTTAATCTTTTTATCATTTTATTTTAAAAATGGTGAATCATCCCCCATGGTTGACATCATCATCTTGAATCCTATTGCTTCTTATAAAATTTATTTTTATTGTACATTTTTCTTAGGAGGCCCATTTTAGACCTCAAAATTCCCCTAATGGCTGTGAATCAGGGTTAAGCGAAAAGAGACCGATTTTGAAACAAAAGTATTTTAATCAATTGAATGCACATCGTTTTTTTGTTTGATATGTGAGCTGTGAGTTTACCGCAGCACTGATCATAGATTTGGGCCAACTCTTCTGATCAGGTGTTGTGTTATTTCCCTTTGTTACTTTCGCAATTCTTTTGGTTATTTTAACTGTTGTTCCAGTATGATTTTGTAATTGTTGTGAATTCTTTTATAATTCTGTGATTTATCTTTAATTGTTGTTACAGTGTTTTTTCTTATTTTAATTATTAAATCTGTGTTGAATAGCGGATTATGTTATTGCTCCTACATATATTGTGCGCATTAGTCTTTCAATAACCAACGCACCCAGATTAATAATTAATGTGGGAAAGGGTTTGAATATTCATTCACACTTGGACACCAACAGTATGGTTGCAGGTAATAAACTTCCATATTTAGAAGTATGATCTATGAATAAGGATCTCTCGGTGCACTGACATATGAAATCAACATAATATGTCCACATGTAATAAAAGGTGGTTGTATGTGAACGAGAAACTGAAAACTTGTAAGTTCCTAGGAATGAAGAATGCGCAGAAAGAAAGAGATCATAAAATGCAACCATGTCAAGAGGCAGTTATCATCTAGAAGCCAAGAAGATGTGACTAAGAGATCTCCTGGGAAGATATGTAGACTCTGACAGAAGTCTGGTAAAGAAGGAGACCCTTAGAAAAACATATCATTAGGATATGTGTCAATCTAAATAAAGGATGTTGATGCCTACAAGAAGATGTCATGGTGAAAGATCATCACTAAAGGCTACTAATAATAAGAAAGGATGTATTATCCTTGGAGATGATTTGAAGGAACGCATCATGGCATAAAAGTGGACCAGATAAGGAAGTATGATGAATCACTTTCTGATAGCTGACATAACTCGTGGATGAAATTGATGGATGATATGTTCCTTATTAAGCTAAAAGTTGAAGATTCCTCACTATCTAAATCCATGACATCGAGGGCAGGAATTCTTCATGAGAAATTGAGTGTCTCACCATTGCTACTGGAGGTCCCTGGTTAAGAGGGAGCTTGGTGATAATTTTCTTACTTGGAAGAAACTTGGTAATTCCTAAGAATGAGCTTAGGTAAATTCCTTGTATAGGAATGTGTAAATTCCCTTGTGGAATAGGCCCTCCCTGGTTGAGAGGGAGAGATAGACACATCTTTCTGGTCTTCACTTGGGAAGACAGAATGGAGGATTGGGTAATCATCTGGCATTTGATACTCTTTGAGAATGTGTTAGGGCATTCAAGATAAGAGTAGTTGAGGACCGATGTTCTTTGAGGGCTAGCTACCCAAGAGAAGAATAGTCCAAGAAGTGAATACTTTGGGAACTCTCGGGTGTAGTATGTACCTTGGAGAGACAATGATGATGGTGTCTATAAGTCATGTGTCACTCCAGCATTGCAACCCATTGTCTCGTTGAGAAATGGGGTTGTTAGTCAAGGCCTTGCACTAGGACGATGTTGGTAGATATGATGCTATACAGAAGTGACTACCAATATGACTCTTCTTATGAGAGTCTTCAGTTTGAAAGTAATCATGTACTTTTATGAATACCTCCCTAGTTAAGAGGCAGTGTTGAAATGTGAAATAAAGTCTAAGGAGCAAACTTCTACCACTCTATATTGATTTGGTTGAAGGGAATTATTTCTTGCTACCAAAAGGAAAACGACTATAACGATTAAAACTAGCATTCACCAAATGGTTGTGTTTCTATGACTTCTTGTAAACTTATGCATAACTTATAAAATTTTATGGTTATATTGACGCAGTCTAGAAACGTTTATAATGCATAAAAGGTATTACTTAATTTAATAAAACTAGGTGGCATAAAAGGACTCAAACATTATAACCTATTTTTTCTTCTTCCTAGTGAATATAAATCTCATGTCATAGTTAATGAGCTTCCAAATTAGGTAAAAAATAATTCCTATCTAACATTTCCTAGGAACATTAAAATTGTATTAGACCTTCCCTTTCACACTTTATAACATTTTACTATCTTAAATGATTTCTTGGGAAGATTAAAGATATTTATCATGCTTTATGTGCCTAATGTGGGTATGATGCAAGATATTGAGAAGATTTATAACATATCATGAGGATATCTAGTCAGATAAATTTATGGGGCCTATCCCCTGCTACAAGAATATCAAAATCGGCTAGCTTGGAGCACTAAATACTCCTCCCTGCAGTTGTGAGGTCACTCAGTAAAGCATGATCCTATTTATTAGGATTTTTGGAGGGAAATAATTCCTTTCAAGGAGGTTGTCCCTCACTCATATTTTATAAATAGAGAGCTCGATTATCCCATTAGGGAGCTAGTAGATAGTCGAACTAAGTGTAAGTGTTAGTAGTAGAAAGCTTTAGTAGTTTCAGTTCTACAATTTTTTGATACACAAGTAAATTTCAAGTTAATGAAAGACATTTGATTCTTAGAATTTTTTCCTTCAAGGATCTAATATTTCTTAGGTTAGGGCCCACCCTAGGTGCTAAAGACCCCTTCTTTATTATTATCTTTTATTCCCGTAATTTCTCCAAATTATTCGAGTATTATTTAATGCAAGATTAATTAGTTAGCTTGTTTGAAGTATTTTCTTGCATAGTACTTTGAGCACTAGATGGTAGCTTTAGTAGTGATTATTTTTTCAGTTGGCATATCTTTTCATGCATTAGAAGTCACTTTAGTTGTTAATATTTATCTGATTTCTATCATTATTGCTTGCTACAATTGTATAGTCCCTTGTTTTTGTAGAGGTGTAAGAGACTCTACAACAACCCATTTTCCTAATAAACCTTTCTGCTTTAAAGAAATGTATTTTGAATTAATCACATGATTAGGATTTGGTAGAATTTTCAAACCATCTAATGTGGTTCATCCTCAGAACACTAATATTCCCAATTAGCCATGAGCTAGTTGGAATATAAATTTTGTTTTTGCTTTCTTGTTTAATGAATAAGAGGATAATGGAGATCCATAAATCTCCTTAATAATGAATAAAACCAATGCCAATGTGAAAAGAATACATCTTGGCAACTTAATTGAGCATCCTTAGGTGTGAAAAGGGGCTGGAACACCTTAACTGGGTCAACCTTGAACAAATCAATAGCATTGTCATGGAGTAGTGGCATTCAATGAGGGACAACATAGTTTTAGATGGAGACTCTTTGCATTGAATTAGTGTCATTAATGGATGGGGCTTTGGGTTAGAAAGATCATTTTTTATATAAGGAAGAGGATGGCATCCATATTATTCAGCTTATGATATGTTATGTTTTGATATATGGTCTATTTAGACAATATATCTTTCTTTGGTTGTTTAGCTAAGATTGCAGTGTTGTTTAGCACAGGGTGTTCCTGATCAGGAATCCCACCTCTTTCCTTGAGAAGCCTCTTGGAAGAGAATTGCACTACATTCCACTATCAGGAATTTTTCCAAATCTTCAGTCTTAATGTACAGCACAGTTCCTATTGAGGATTTGTGTATGTGTTGCAGGGCAGAAGATGTGGAGGTTTGATTTGGGATATTTCTGAGCTAGCTCTCATTGGAGGGAGGCTCCTTTATCTTTGGAGGCTAGTAAAGAAGGCCTTGGAGCTTTATTGACACATTTGGCATCAGGCCATAGTATATTTATTCCCTACAGTGCAGTATCAATCTGGATCTGCGTTATTTTAGGGAGGAGTTGCAGGGATTTCTGCAGTAGGTGATTTGGGAGGTGATTTCTTTAGTGAAAGGGCCAGCCTTTCATCCGGAGGATTCATTGGAGGAGAGCACATCCATTCTTATATCAGCTTCAGCCATTTACTCTTCATTCATTTGTTGCAGCATACTTTCAACCACAGGGTTGTAGCTCACATTGTATTATTGGGTGTTTTTCCCAGAGACCCTTTTGGGTTATAATTTTTGGAGGTTGTATAGAGCCCGGATCTTTATTTTTGCATCTATTGTGGCACATATCATCCCCATATATTTTTTGTACTCATTTGTTGTAGCAATGCTTTTAAAACTGCCTTGTAGTAGTGTCTCCGGAATTTTGATATAGTAGCAGCACCTCTTATAGAGGGATTTCTTCATTGGAGGCTTGTTATATCTTGCTCTATGCTTTATGGCCCATTTATTATGCATATTTTTCCATTGTTATAATGATTAGAAGGTATCCATATTGGCCTCTTGCTTTTATATGATGTTTAACACTGTTATTCCATCATTTTGGTCTATATTCTTGTTTTTCCTATTTTGGAATATTACAGTGGTATCATAGCATAATCTTGGCACAGCCTATGCATCTTGAAAAGCCAATATTTCATCAGAAGAAGGATACCCTCTCACTGATAGAGAGAAGAGATATCTCAGAAGAAGACACCAGAAGTTTGACTATAAAAATGATAAAGAAGACAAGGGTAAAACCCCTTTATCTGGAGAAGATGAAGAGAAGGAGTATCCCAAGCTAATTCTCAAGACTATGCAAGACATTGCTAGAGAAATAAAGGAGATGAGGATGGATAGATGCAAGGAATACCATAAAGTATTTCAACATGGTGAAGGTTTTTACATTTCTCATCACTGGAGTGATAAACCAATGTAGCAGCAACAAGTTTCCCAACACTCTACAATTCCTACATTCTTAGCAGTGGGAAATGAAGGGTTTCAAGAACAAGAAACTCTTGAAGAATAATTCATGGAGTATGAGTCTCAATCTCAGAGATTCAAAGAACACTTGAGTTTTCAATAATTTTTTCATATCAGGGACAATAGGAGACCCAGGCATCATAATAGAGGTGGAGGATTTATTCAAAATCATGATCTACACTGCACTATGGTCATATTTTCTTACCCAAATTTGATGGGTCATATAAATGCACTGCCAAATCATGGGTAGAGAAGCTTTACATCTACTTCCAGCTGAACAAAGTACCAGAGATGGACGCCATAAAGATAGTTGCACTGCACCTTGAGGGTGAAGCACATGATTGGTGGTCCCATGGCTTGTCTACATTGGTTCATGCCAATGTGACTGCATATTCAGAGTTCACAAGGAGGTTGGTGGAGAGGTTTTATAGAAGAGATATTGAGGCACCATTCATGGGGTTAGAAAATCTCAAATAATCAGGTAATCTAGAAACTTATATTTCTGAATTTTTAAAACTTTCTATTGTGTTTCCTGATTTATCTGCAACAAGAAGGGTCTATATGTTTGTTGATGGGTTAGAAGAACCTCTTCATGGGTTGGTTAAGTCTACCAAGCCCACTACCCTTCAAGATGCCATTGAAAGGGCTAGAGATCTACAATATGCCTTGCCAAAAGCAAAGGCAAAATTTCAGCAAAAGCCCTCTTTTCCATCAAAGGGAAAATATGAGAAGGCTCCTTTCTCAAAAGATAGCCAAAATAAAAAACCTCTTAGTGATGATGTCTAAAGAGATTTGAGGAGGAGGAAGCTTTGCTTCACGTGCCAAGAATTTTGGGCACCTGGACATAGATGTGCAGCTGGAAAGGCACACTACATACAGGTCTTCTCAGATGACGAGGAGGAAGAAGAAGAGGAACCAGAAAGAGGTCACAGTGCTGACACAGCAGGAGATGATCCATCACCATCAGGAGATGGGAATGGGGAATTTGATCCAATTGGAGGGGCTCTTGCATCATTGAGAGGAATACCTAAGTACTTGACCTTGATGGTTCCGGGTTCCATCTTAGATCAGAGGGTTTTTGTTTTGATTGAAAGTGGGGCTACCCACAATTTTAATGATGCCAAACTAGTGCAGAGGAGGGCAATACCCACTGATGATTTTGAGGTATTTTCTGTTTTGGTCCCAAGAGATAGAACTATGTAGTGCATGAATTATGTTCCATCCTTACATGTCATCATGGGGACATATACATTGACTGGTCACTTCTTTGCGGTTGGCATACCTGACACCAATGTGATATTGGGTGTGCAGTGGTTGATTACTTTGGGGAAGGTCACCATAGATTGGGAGACTTTGCAGATGGAATGGGTGGTAAAACTCATATGATTAGGGGCATGCACACATATCCCTCACATACAAATTCCACACAGAAAACAGAGGTGGATTTGCACAGTGGAAGCAAGGACCTAACAGTCCCATCTATTATGCACATGACTTTGGTTCATGGGACATTATTGTGTTGTGGAAAACCTCCTGGAAGGCCACCTCATCAGAATTTGGTGAGAAGTGTCTCACATCATGATGCACCATTCATATAACCAAGAGGAATGGGAGCATTGGGAGGCCATGATACAACGCTGAGAGTCTTGGGTAGACTCAAGGAGGAGGGAGACATTCTCCTAACATGATCATTACCCACTCTCATTTCAGATTCTGCATTGTGGAAGGAGCAGCATTGGAAGGATAGCAGCCTTCCAACATATGACTTTGACATGGGAGATATCAAAGAGAAGGACAACCATATTACAGATGTTCTTTGTGATAGATCATTAGCGTTGTCACTATGGAGGATAGATCCATATTGGAAATGCCAGTTGTTGGTGGATTTTTCCAAGTATCTTTTTACATGCATGATACTTGATGACCAGCTTCAATAGGAGGGATATTTAGTCCAAGATGAATTCATCTACTATCATGATAGGATCTTCTTATCTAGAGCTTCCAAGCTCAAGGAGAAGTTACTACAAAGATCGCATGAAGATTTTCTCTTCAGCCATACTTATTCTATGAGAGCCTACAACACTATCATGGAGGGCTATACTTTGGAACGATTTGAGGAGATATATCAACATTTGAAAATATGCATGGACCATGTGGATATGGGAGAGATACATAACTCTATGGAGGAGTTATCACAACCACATCTTTCCTCTTTTGGAATGAGAGGGGATCTATCTATGGACCACTCCATTTGTATGAGCAGAAATTATGGTGAGGAACATGTTTATGTGCATGATGTTTCACTTAATGATTATTTGCATTCCTTTACCATGTATATGCAGGCCATTTCTCCAAGGAGGAGCATTATTCCATATAAAATTCATGGCCAACTTTGGGCCATAAAAATTTCTGAATATGGCCACTCCCTAAGAGGATATAGGGAGATGTTGTATTATTCAACGTGCACTCTAAAGGCACCAAACATTTCTCACCTTTTCAGAACTTGTGAGAAAAAATGGACAGCAAGTGGTGGGTAAACCACTTACCATATCATTATCTGATGCGTTCAGGACATATACTGTGTTGGTTCCACATGTGGGACTATGATCCACCTCCATTGTTGCATATTGTTGTTTGTATGTACTTGGTTTTAATCCCATACATTGATGATGTACTTATTCTTTTTATGGGAATGATTGGAGTAAGGATGGGAGTATTGGATGTGCCCTTTGGGATAGAGATTATCCATGCTTATTATGCTACATGTTTCAGGGAGAGCCTTGGGAAAACCATGATTGTTTCATTGGATCATTGCTTCCTTGTGGGATGAATCATTTGCATCTCATAAGAAATTGGGAGGAGCATTTCATGGAGGGATGGATTGGGAGACACTTAGCTTATGAGGGGAGCTTATCACATGGAGGTGTCACAAATGATGGAGGAGAAGAGTTGCAAAACTCACCTTGTCATTTTCTTGAGGACAAGAAACATTTTGGAGGGGAGGACTGCAATGTTCCCAATTATCCATGAGCTAGTTGGAATATAAATTTTGTTTTTTCTTTCTTGTTTAATGAATACAAGGATAATGGAGATCCATAAATCTCCTTAATAATGAATAAAATCAATGCCAATGTGAAAATAAGACATCTTGGCAGCTTAATTGAGTACCCTTAGGTGTGAAAAGGGGTTGGAACACCTTGACTAGGTCAACCTTGACCAAATCAACAACGTTGTCATGGAGTAGTGGCATTCAATGAGGGACAACGCAATTTTAGATTGAGACTTTTTGCATGGAAGTAGTGCCATTAATGGATGGGGCTTAGGGTTAGAAAGCTCATTTCTTATATAAGGAAGAGGATGGCAGCCATATTATTCAGTTTATGATATGTTATGTTTTGTTATATGGTCTGTTTAGACAATATAGATTTCTTTGGTTGTTTAGCTAAGATTACAGTGATGTTTAGCACAGGGTGTTCCTGATCAGGAATCCCACCTCTTTCCTTGAGAGGCCTCTTGTAAGAGCATTACACTACATTCCACTATCAGGAATTTGGCCAAAGATTCAGTCTTAATGTACAGCGCAATTCCTGTTGAGGATTTGTGTATGTGTTGCAGGGCAGAAGTTGTGGAGGTTTGATTTGGGAGATTTCTGAGCTAGATCTCATTGGAGGGAGGCTCTTTTCTCTTTGGAGGCTAGTAAAGAAGACCCTGGAGCTTTATTGACACATTTGGCATCATGCCATAGTATATTTATCCCCTAAAGCGTAGTATCAATCAAGATCTGTGTTATTTTAGGGAGGAGTTGCAGCGATTTCTGCAGTAGGTGATTTGGGAGGTTATTTCTTCAGTGAAAGGGACATCCTTTCATCTAGAGGATTCATTAGAGGAGAGCACATTCATTCTTCTATCAGCTTCATCCATTTACTCTTCATTCATTTCTTGCAACTAACTTTCAGCCATAGGGTTGCAGCTCGCATTGTATTATTGGGTGTTTTTCCCAGAGACCCTTTTGGGTTCTTTTCTGGAGGTTGTATAGAGCATGTATCTTTATTTTTGCATCTATTGTGGCACATATCAGCCCCATATCTTTTGTGTACTCATTTTCTATAGCATTTATTTTAAAATTTCATTATAGCAATGTCTTCGACATTTTGATATAGTAGCAGCACCTCTTATAGAGGGATTTCTTCATTGGAGGCTTGTTATATCTTGTTCTATGCTTTATGGCCCATTTATTATGCATATTTTTCTGCTGTTATAATGATTAGAAGGTCTCCATGTTGGCCTCTTGCTTTTATATGATGTTTAACACTGCTATTCCAACATTTTTATCTATAGTCCTGCTTTTCCCATCTGGGAATATTACAAGGACAAGGTAAAAAAGATAATCGATCTTAATGAATAAATAGTGTGGATGCATAATTGCCCGGATATAGTCATTGAAGACTAGTTTTTATTAGTCTTCAATGGTTATATCCAAGAAATGATGCATCTACACTATTTATTCATTAAGATCGATTATCTTTTTCACCTTGTCCTGAGGATGAACCACATTAGATGGTTTGAAACATTGACCAAATCATAATGATGTGATTAATCCTAAAGACATTTCTCTAAATTATGGATAACAAAAGTCTTATATCTAACAAACCTTTCTACTTTTGACATGATGACATGGACATGAGCACTTTATCATTCCTTAGCCTTAATTAGCCTCCATTTTCTTTCAAATCACATCCTTAACACATTTCATTGCTCGTTGGACTGTCTCCTGTAGAAAAATAGGGTCTCCTCAATTTTCATTTTTCTTTTGAAACTCATCCAAACTTGCATCTAACTCATGTTTCACCTTTATTAATATGTTACAATTGTAGGTCTTAACCCTGTACATAAATTATCTACAAACAAATTCTTAAAAATAAAAAATAAACAATAACAAGAGCATAAAAAATAAAACATATATACACAGATATTTTTCCCCTGGATCCCAAATCGGGACTACCAACTTGATTTTTCAATATATTCCTTTTAGTGTTACAACACATATATATACATGCCGAAGCATTCATAAACCCCAATCCATTAACCCTGGATTAGAACATAATCGTAATTCCCTTGACCGGATCTACAAAATACTAAGGAAAGAAAACCATCATGCCCCAAAACCATGTGCAAACCCATGCACAAAACCATAGGCGGGTTCGCCCACCTAAAATAGGGTCCAAAAAAAAAATTCTCGGGGCACTGCCTTGGACCTCGTGCAGGGGGGCTACTGCCTCACGCAAGTGAAGGGGAGCCTCTGCCCCCCTCTTACCCCCCGCTTCGCGCCCACTTCTAATCTAAGAAAGAATATAACACAAACCCAACAATAATGTCCTTGGAACTTGAATATGGAATTTAGAAGCAAAGAGACCAAGTAGATTCCTTAACCTAGTTTGTTGTAAAAATTGTCTTTTTCCTACAAAATTAGGGTTTTATGTTTACATTCTTTATTTCAGTTGAGTTTTCTTTCATTTCCAAATAGAATATACATACCTTTATTTCATCACAATTAATATGGTTCGACACATATTCTTTCATTTAAAATACATTTTTTTATTACCCTTTAGTATCCTGCAATTTTGAATTTTGTTTGTAGCATAGAGCAGTTAGTATGGTCTTTGAGTAAATAGATTTCATCTCAGTGTTTTCACCCATATAAAATTTAGCACAAGAAAAGGATAAGTACATACTACACACATAGTGCATGCCCCTCTGAGTTGGCAATTAAAGTTGAGACCCTTGTGACTTAGAATATTATTTTTACAATACTAAGGGCCATCACTTTTTGGCAATTTTTTCGAGGAGCCATCAAAGTAAGTATTTTCGTATTCCTAGATGATCTACTCTCTTTATTTCATTTCACTTTATGCAAAAACAAAAAACAAAAATTTCTTTAGGCATTCTTCAGTTTAAAAATAGAAAAATTGCATTACATTTCCATTCCAAAAACATTATAAAGACAACAAAATTTAGTTTTTCTCTTTTATGCCTTGAAGAGTTAGGGATAAATTAGGAGCGTTCTTATAAAAAAAACCCCACTTCCACAAGAAGCCAACCTCTTTTTGTTGACTATGTGCCTCCTACCCTATCCACATGGGATATTGAGGTATTTTTAGTTGAGAAAGAAAGGATCTCTGAGGGGCTTGCAGAAGGAGAAAGACCTTCACAACCCATTAAAATCATGGCTAAAAATAAGAAACCTAAAGCATTCATATTTCCCATTAGAGAAACAGATGGAAAATCCAAGACGAAAAACATCAGTCTTGTTGGAAAAGTAACTGGGTGCAGTCTTCATATTTATCTTTGTACTTTTATAAATTTGTATTCTATGCAAAAGAGAAAAAAAAAATTATTCTTCCATGGATTTCATGCTCAATTTAATTGACCAATTAGGTCAAGCATACATTTTATGCTTCTGTGGTTTTTTAAATCGAGAAAATGTTTTTCATGAGTCAAGAAAGTGTTTATCATATGTATAAGACACATTTGGGCAATTTGTAAAAAGAAAGAAGCATTATTTTTGTGCCTAAAATGTCAAAGTTGACCTCCAAGACCAGGTTGTCCCTGCCAGAGGAAGTCGGCGTAGAAGAGGCCTAATTAAACCACATGAGAAGCACATATATAGTAGAGACTTTGACTCACTTAGAAAACACCATATCATCTTCGATCTACAATAAGGAACAAGAAGAAAAAGAAACAAAGTTCAAGAAGAAGGAAGAATTTCAAGAAGAAACTGAAAATCTGATTTTTCCACTCGTTTTTGCTCACATGTGCAAGAAAAATAGGGTTATTGTGATATGATGGAGGCCGAAGTTGCAGGTCCAAATTTCAAACCCAAGGTAGAGGGTCAAAACTATGATTTGAAGCAGATTAAAGGTGGTTTGACATTCGTTGACTTGCTTATCCTTTGAATTTTTTTTAAGTGACATTAGAGGGTTGACTTGGTACTTGGAGGAAGTCTTGGTCTTGAAGTTTGGGTTTTGGAATTATCATTTTGATATGATTTTTCGGGTTTCCCCCAATTGTGGGGCTTTTCCTTGGCTTGTATCATATATCTTTTGTTCCTTATGTCTTTGTGATCTTCATGTTTTTGTAACTGCTTAATGAAGAAGTAAAACTAAATAAGATAAAGCCAACAAAGATGAAAAGCAATTATCAAGCAAGGAAAATCAACATAAAACTACAAATACCTTGATTTTCCAACATGGTTTCAGAGCTAAAGTTGGTAGAAGAAGACAAATAGAAGATCACTCATGTTGGCATAGTTGATACCTCTACAAGAATTTCCTTCACCAATGTCTCTTCACTTTGACTTCCAATTTAATGCAAAAATTTATGGGTAAGGAGGCAAGTTTTTATGTGAAATGGTACCTATGATGATGGGCAAAAAACAAGATCTGAATTTTGGTGATACAAAAATTATGAGTAAGGTCAAATTCCGGAAGCCTGAAGGACTATTATAAGATATGTAAGGTCCGCGAAGTCACAAACAAGGTATGTGAAGTCACTACAGTTATGTTATAGTATAAATGATGCAAGCTTATGAGTGGATGCAAGTATGGAAGCTCTCATGTCATAATTCAAAGTTTAGTGTAATTAAAAACTATGATCCAATTATCATCCAAGTTGTTGACTACAAGATGAGATACGTATTTTTAATAAACTCTTTATGATGACAAACATGCATGAAAATATGATCCAAGTTACCTTCTCTGTCCATGATTTGAGTTAAGACTATGAGAAATCCATATACCCTTGAACAATGATATATTTGAAAGAGTGATAATGATCAGAAGCCGTCATGTTTATCTCCCATTTGACAACAAATTTGAAGTATAGTTGGAAAACATTGATGCGAGTTCTTAATCTTGGCATGATCTAAGTTATAACTATGATACAATGCTACTCTAACTATGTTGAATTGGAGATATAAATTACTTTATATAAGAAAGAATATAATAGTGATATGATGACATGAGAAAATGACATCTCCTCCAAGGTTTGGCAGTGATACAAGTTAAGGAGATGGTTTGTTTCGATTGATTTCTCAAGTGTGTTTGGGATGCATTAGAAGTAGAAGAAGCCATCGAAGAGGAGAAGAATTTTTGTGTTAATTTTTGTGATATATTATTCTTGTGAATAGGTCTAAAACTTCATTCGGAGTCTAGGCTCTTGTATGTATCTTTTTGAGGGCGGAAAAGGTGTAACAATGGGTTGGAAAGTGTCTTAAGGGTTAGTGAAGGAAGGTACCTGTTAGAAGAAGGGCAGCCTCAGTCCTTTGGAGTAGCAGAGACCGAGTTGGAAGGCTTGTAGTAATGGTTGTAGCATGTCCTAACGAGAGGTATGAAACCTAAGATAAGGACATAGAACCAAGTTGCATGAAGAGTAAAGAACAAGGTATGTTATTATCCTTTTGGTGATGTTTTTCTAGTAGATAAATGGTCCAAGAGTGGACAAATTGTTGGAGCATTTGTGTTTGTTGGAGGTTAGAAAGTAGGTGTTACTTGTATGCCTTAAGTACATATCTGAATAGGACATTTGGATGAAGTCTAGAGGGTTGGTTCTGAGCAAAAGAAGGATTCTCACAATCAATAAGTAATGATACTTATATAAAATTGCAAGTTGAAATACATGCATGTTTTAGAGGCTGAATTTCCTAGTAGGCCTTGTTGAGAATTTGGAGGGCTTGAGGTTAATATAAATTCTCTTCTTGATAATTAATTGTGAGCTTGCTTATGTCATTCTTTCTTTCGCTTAGTTAGTCTTTCATCAAGGCAATTACCAAAATGCACGAGACACAAAAATTAGGCTCTTAGAGCCAGGGAAAAACCTCTCCCACTTGGAGAGGAAAACCCGCAAAAAATTCTTCGTATAGATCTTCAAATGACAAGTACCATGTCCTAGACTCGGACCCTTGACCTAGATATGCTTCCAAGACCTTGATACAAATTCTTCAGATAATTCAGAACTTGACTCTTCTCCTTTATAACAATCTGCATTGTTCTGCACTTGACCTAGAGAACTCAATCTCTTTTCACACCTTTCAAATTGATCTCTTTTTATGCACTATGTGAGTGAACTCACCTGAGAAAATCTGCACTTTGAATGTTGTACTTTACTTCTTCTTCTATGTCAAGTTGTCTCATAATTCCACATACTTATTTTATTATATAAACATTGTATATAATAGCTTCTTGAACATCTGCATTATTATTTCTTCCTTAAATATATTATACAGTTCAGTGCAAATCCGCAGATGATATCTCTTTAGGTTGTCCGCACTTACATCTGTAGTTTATTCTATTTCAAATCTGAGCCTGATTCTATTTTCCCTCCGCACCTTTTCTTTCCTTATATCCGCACCTTTATCATTACATAGATCTGCAATACTTCACAAAACTATCCGCAAATCTGTCACTGTTTTCACCTTGATTTTCGAGCTTTCTTCTGCTTGAAATATTCGCACTTATTTATGTTCTTCTATCCACATTTCTCCTCCGCAAATATTTCATTGTGTTCACCTTGATTTCCAAGCTTTCTTTTGCCTAAAATATTCGCACTTATTTATGTTCTTCTATTCGCATTTCTCCTCAGGAAAAATATGCACTTTTTCCTCAGACAAGTCCGCAATTGTTGTTCTCCAAATGGCTGCAGGACAGGTGTTATAAATATAATGTAAAGACTGGCTTTTAGGCCGACCCTTCAACCAACATTGAGGTCGACTTTGACAAATATTTTAAGTTGTCTTTAACATATCATTTTCCAGTGTTGAGTAAGGTTGTCTTGAGGGTTGTTATGAGAATATCTTCAACATTGTTTAAGGGTTGTTAGGTGCCCTTCTTCCACAAGGTCTTAGAGCATATAGCTATACTATGACATTTAACTCAAACCTAATAGACATCAATAAGAATTCCATTTACTTAATAAATATTGTTCATGAAACTCATGAAACAAGTACAACAAAAATATATATTATTATTTTGATATCTTCTTTTTCATAAGTGCATAATTACATAGTCAACATGAAGACTGACCTAGTTACACTTTTCAACACTCCCTCTTAACTAGGTAGGTATTCATATAGGTACATGGTCACTATCAAACAGAATAATTTCATAAGAAGAATTGTATTGGCAATCGCATTTGTATAGCATCATATCAACCAGCATTTTCCTAGTGTAAGGCCTTGACAACAGCCCCATCTCTCAACGAGACAATGGGCTACAATGCTGCCGAGACACGTGACTAATAGATACCATATTCATTGTCTCTCCAAGGTACATACCCCACCTAGGTGTTCCCAAAGTATGACCTTCTTGTACTATTCTTCTCTTGGGTAGTCAGCCCTCAAAGAACATCGGTCCTCGATTACTCTTATCTTGAATGCCCTATCTCATTCTCAAAGAGTATCGAATGCCAAATGATCACCCAATCCTCCATTCTATCTTCCAGGTGAAGACCAGAATGATGTGTCTATCCATTCTCTTCACATGGCCTTCACTAATACTTACGAATGTTAGTCCTGGTCTAGTGCATGACACATGTAATAGAGAATCACATACGTCACTCCATCTTAACATAGGAAGGGCGTACTCCAAGTTTCTTCCAAGCAAGAAACTTACCACCAGGATTCCTCTCATATAGGGTCCTGCAGCAGCAATCCAACTACTCATGAAGAATTCCTCCCCTCGATGTCATGGATTTTGATGTTGAGGAATCTTCAATTTTTGGCTTCATAGGGCATAGATCATCCATCACTTTCAGTCACGAGTCATGTCCATTATCAGAAAGTGATTCATCAGTCTTTCTCATCTGGTCCACTGTTATGCCATGCTTCTTTCCTTAAAATCATCTCCAAGGATCATGTAACCTTTCTCATGATTATCAGCCTTGCAAAATTTCATCCAGATAAACATATACATATGAACCTTTTAAAACAAAAGGTTACCTCAGTAATGATATTTCACCATGACATCTTCTTGTAGACATCATCATCCTTTATTCAGATTGACACATATCCTAATGATATGTTTCTTCAAGGGTCTTATTATTTATCAAACTTCTGTCAAAGTCTACATATCCTCCCAGGAGATCTCCTAGTCACATATTCTTGGCCTCCAGATGATAACTGCCTCTTAACATGATTTCATTTCATAATCTCTTCCTCTCTGCACAATTCTTCATTCCCAGGAACTTGCAAATTTTCCAGTTTCTCGTTCATATACAACCACCTCATATTCCATGAGGACATATTATGTTGATTTCATCTATTAGTGCACCGAGAGATCCTTCTTCATAGATCATACTTCTAAAAATGGAAGACTATTACCTGCAACCATATGACATGACTTCATAGCATCCAGTGTCAACATATAAATATATACATACCTCATACCTTTTTCCCTTGAGTCATTCTGTATCAATTTCTCTAGAATGAAGAGCTTCATTCCCTAGGCCTGCTCCATCAATATGTCATCACATCACATAATTTTGTTTCCATGATGACCCTTGATATTGATGACTGCTTTCCATTAGTAATGTTATCAGAGAGGTTTTTCTCGGAGCTGATTCACCAAGAGCTCCTAACATGCTTTTTATCGTGATTCTATAATATAAATTGCTTCCTATCATACTATTTCACAACCAACAAAAATCACTTAAAGGAGAAGATGATCTCAATCATAGTGGAGATCCCTCACTTCTTCTTTCTTAGATTTCTTATGTCTGATACATGGGCTTCTTCCCTATTTATCTTGTCATTTTCAAATTTAGGATAATCTATTTTATAATGCCCAAGCCTATCACATCCAAAGCATCATACTATTCTGAGGACAAAACTTACTGAATCTTACTTTCTTCCTTGATGTGGCTGCAAAGTCTTGATTCCCTTCACTTGATCTTGTAACAACTTTGGCTTTCAATCTTGTTTCGTCTATTTTACATAGAGACCCTAAATCGTGGAATGGTGTGGCTTCTATCTTCCTGTATAATCCTGAAGTGAAGTTTCCCCATTCTTCTCATAGAGCATTTATCACCATTGTAGTCTTCTCCTAGTTCCTACAGTTGATCAGAGAGATTTCCTCTCCTGGAGTACTCACAGAGAATAGCTCCACCAATTTCTTATATATTCCTTTTGATAATTTTATATTTGGTACATCGAAGATGATAGAGTCTTTTATGGATTCTATAAGAATCCTTTGGGCTCTTATATCTCCCTTCATGAATTTGGCATGACTTCATTGTCCTTGTCTTCTATGGAAAGTTTGAAACCCCAAATAGTTTCTTTCTTTCTTTGCAAAGGAGACATTTTAATAGATTCATATAAAGTCATAGATATACTTACTTGAGTAGATGTTTTTCTTCTTATATCAACTTGATTTCTTTGAATATGGTTGAATCTTCCTTTGAATGGTGATTGATGAGGATTGTTTGTTGCTTTCTTGAAGGATCAAGGATGATAGATAGCTTGTCTTGAAGATTTTGATGGAAATACTTTGAGATCGCAATGAACTGCTCGGACATTTAAGATAGTTCTATAATACTATCTTTAAGTCCAAACTATCTTATTATTTCATTGTGGGAGACTGACCTTTCTTCTAATCAAATCCTTACTTTGATGCCTTCCATGAAATATGATCCTTGAGTGTCTTTATGCCCTTTCTAGCACCTTAGCTCTGATTCCATGTTGATAATTTTGAGGGCTTGAGGTTAATACAAATTCTCTTCTTGATAACTACTTGTGAGCTTGCTTGAGTTGCTTATGTCATTATTTCTTTAGCTTAGTTATTCTTTCATCAATTCAATTATCAAAATGCACGAGACACAAAAATTAGGCTCCTAGAGCCAAGGCAAAACCTCTCCCTATTGGAGAGGAAAACCTACAAACAATTATTCTTATAAATCTTAAAATGACAAGTACCATGACCGAGACTCAGACCCTTGACCTAGATATGCTTCCAATACCTTGATACATCTTCTTCAGATAATTCAAAACTCGACTCTTCTCCTTTATAACAATCTGCATTGTTTTGCGCTTGACCTAGAGAACTCGGTCTCTTTTCACACCTTTCAAACTGATCTCTTTTCATGCACTGTATGAGTGAACTTACTTTAGAAATATGTACTTTTAATGTTGTACTTTACTTTTTCTATGTCAAGTTGTCTCAGAATTTTGCATACTTATTTTATTATATAAACATTGTATATAATAGCTTCTTGACCATCTGCATTATTATTTCTTCCTTAAATCTATTATACCATTCAGTGAAAATCCATAGATGATATCTCTTTAGGTTGTCTGCACTTACATCCGCATTTTATTTTGTTTCAAATCCGAGCCTAATTCTATTTTCCCTCTGCACCTTTTCTTTTCTTATATCTGCACCTTTATCATTAGAGAGATCTGCAATACTTCACAGAACTATCCGCAAATTTTTCATTGTGTTCACCTTGATTTTCAAGCTTTCTTCTGCTTGAAATCTTCACACTTATTTATGTTCTTCTATCCGCATTTCTCCTCGGGAAAAATCCACAAATATTTCATTGTGTTCACCTTGATTTCCAAGCTTGCTTTTGCCTGAAATATTCGCACTTATTTATGTTCTTCTATCCACATTTCTCCTCAGGAAAAATCAAGATTTTTTCCTCAGATAGGTCCGCAATTTTTGTTCTCCAAATGGCCGCAGAACAAGTGTTATAAATACAGTGTCAAGACTGGCTTTTAGGCCCTTCAACCAACATTTAGGTCGAATTTGACAAAGATTGTAAGTTGTCTTTAACATAGTATTTTCCAGCGTTGAGTAAGGTTGTCTTGAGGTTGGTTAGGATAATATCTTCAAAAAAAAATTAGGGTTGTTAGGTGCCCTTCTTCCACAAGGTCTTGGAGCATATAGCTAGACTATGACATTTAACTCAAACGTAATATACATCAAGAATAATTCCATCTACTTAATAAATCTTGTTCATGAAACCCATGAAGAAAGTACAACAAAATTATATATATAATTATTTTGACTTATTCTTTTTCATAAGTGCATAATTACATAGTCAACATGAAGACCGAACTAGTTACACTTTTCAACAGGCCTTCGAAAAACAAGGTCACATCTCTCTATGGAAATTGTGCGAGAAGCCTGGGTCCTTTGGTGAGGATCTTTAGTTGTTTTTTGTAGGTACAAGTAAGCCCTAGACAAGGCCAAATGGTGCAAGCTCAAATTTGTGAGTGTTTAGAGGGCATACTTTAAGAAGACCTTCGCACAGTGAGTGCAAGAGATGGTTCACCATCGTGAGGATAGATCTATGAAAAATGTAAGGACAATGAAGCAGTGGACATTCACTATCAAGTGGGTTGTGCTTGGAAGACCTTATGATAGTAATATTAGAGAAACAAAGTCACCGTTGAAAGGAAATTTGATTGGTACCCTAAGGACTGTCAATTTGAAGCAACAATTGGATAGTTACAAGGATATTTGAGGATCTTGAGAGTTGGATATTTTGGAAAGATGAGAATACCAACTAGAGGGCGGAGTTATTTGTCTATGGAGAGTCATTGATTGATAGAGACTAATTGGAAAGTTCATCCAAGTTGTGTTCAAGGTTGAATTAACAATAGATTGGCTAACCTTGTACTGTGATAATCAGTCAGTTAAAGGTATTGTGTGATGGACTATCTTCAAGGCAGGAAGTAGTGTAGTGTAGGAGGTAGTGTTGGACATAGTATAGGATGTAGTAGGTGAAGACCTCAAGCACAAGATAATGATATGTTAGGAGGAAAATTTGGAAACCTATCTCAAGAAGTTACAAGATGAGAAAACTCAATGATAAGAGGGTTGATTGAGGAAGCTACAACAATTGAAAGTAGTTGATGTAACATAAGTATCCTAGTTGAGGCTTGTTGATGAACTCTCCCTATTGTGAGAGGGAGTGAAAATGGATTTCTCCTCTTAGGTTGAGAGGGGCTAAGGTTGGACATTGGTTCTCCATTTTTCATGTACTAGGACAGGACTAATAACTGCAAGTCTAGTGCATGCATAATGGATAGGGAGAATGATGGATTGAATAATCATGGTTCTCCTTGTGTTAGGTATTGTGACATATTAGGGTTAATAAGCTAAGTCAAGTACATGGACATGGATAAGGAGAATGGTGTATTAGATAAGAATCTTGGACAGACATTCTTGAGTCATGTACTGTGATAGATTAGGATGTAGATCTGAAGTCAAGTACATGGACTTCGATAAAGAATGGTCCAGTGGATGAACATATCCTTGAGAGAAATGGTCCAGTGGAGGACATACTCTGAGTATCCTAGGTGGAGTATGTGCCTCGATGAGGCGGTGTGGTGTCCAAGGGAATGCCTCCCAACATTGCGCTCTGATCTTATGGAGACATAGAGTATACCTATCAAGGACTTGGTAATGTGACAATGTTGGCTATGATGATACTATCACCATTTATGCTTATAAATGTGTATCCCTTCTTATGAGTATATTTCAACTTGAAATAGACCTATTGAATCATTATGATTACCTCCCTAATTAAGAGAGAGTGTTGGAAAAGTAACTAGGTTCAATCTTCATATTTGTCTTTGTAATTATGTAAAAGAAAAAAAAAATATTCTAGCATGAGTTTCATGCTCCATTTAATTGGTAAACTAGGTCAAGCATATATTTTATGCTTCTAGGGTTTGTTAAGCCAAGAAAATATTCATCATGAGTCAAGAAACTCTTTATCATATGTATAAGACCCATTTAAGCAATTTGTAACAAGAAAGAAGCGGTATTTTTGTGTCTAAAATGTCAAAGTTGACCTCCAGGACCAATTCGGCCCTGTCAAAGGAAGTAGGCCTAAAAGAGGCCTAATTCAACCTCATGAGAAGCATATATATAGAAGAGACTTTGACTCCCTTGGAAAACATCATCTCATATTCGAACTACAATAAGAAGCAAGAATAAAAAGGAGTGAATATCAAGAAGAAGAGAGAGTTTCAAGAAGAAAGTGAAAATATGATTTTTGCACTCATTTATGCTCACACCTGCAAGAAAACTAGGGTTTTGTGATTTTTTGGAGGCCAAAGTTGCATATATGAATTTCAAACCTAAGGTAGAGCACCAAAACTCTGATTTGAACATATTAAAGGTGGTTTGACCTTCGTTGACTTGGTTAACCTTTCACTTGTTTGGAAGTGACTTTGAAGAGCTAACTTGGTAATTGGAGGAATTTTTTTAGGTCCCTATATTACTAGTGTAGTCCCTTATTGTTGTTAGTGTAGCCCCCTTATTTTTATTGATGTACCTATGTAGTCCCCATATTGTTATTATTGTTCCCCATAAAAGCCCACTATTGTTATTGTTGTGCCCTTACATTATTATTGCTAGGTCGGCTAGGATTATATTGTGACCCCGTGGACTCCTATATATAGAAAGGAGGTTTTGTCATTTGTATCATCCAATAATTTTTCATTTATGTAATATAAAGTAGGTTTCCCCCTTGAAGTAGTTGATTTATAAGGCGTTGATCTCTCTTTTCTTCTATTTTGGGAGTTGGTTTCATAACATTTGGAATTAGAGCTTTGGATTCTAGGGTTTCCCTGATTCAAACAGGTCATCGTGGAATTTTCACTATAAATTGTTTACTATGAAGGTTAAGAAGCTAAAAAAAACCCATTTGCAAAGAAATCCTGAGGAACTTCGTGTAAAAAATTCAGATCTTGGTTCGCAATATTTTCGGAGATATGATCTGTGGAAGTTAGGGTTTTTGCAAGCTCCCGAATTTCATCTCAAAGAGGTGACCTTGGTAAAATCATCATAACTCTCCCTCTGAACATCGGATTGGAATTCAGTAAAAATTGGCCAAAATTGCATGGACTATAGCTTCCTATGTATCAATTTCAGAGCCGAAGGAGGAAATAGTAACATGTGGCACGTCGTACAAGTTCTCTCTACTAAAATAGTCCATAATTAGGTCATTGCGGGATATTGGGCATAACTTTGTCTTGAAGAATCCAAACCTGTGGCATTAGAAAGAAGATTCAGAGGGATACTAAAGGATTGAAGATAAAATCTCAGGGATCCAAAATTACATAGATACTTTAGTTGCAATATCGAGCTCCTCAAAAGTAAGAAAAAGGTGTGTATTCTTTTTTCAAATTGCATAAGTCTTGTTTAAAAATTCAGTTTGAAGTGATTCCAAGGGAATATTGAAGCATAGATATCAGTATTGGGTTCTAAAATGGCCCCTAAAAATAATTCAACACCCATTAAGCCCTAATAAGGTTCTACTATGACTCATGAAGAGGAAGAAGTGAAACACGATATATCAAAATTACAAGACCAAGTGCACCAAATTTCGCTCTCGCAAAGAGTAACAAAAAATGAAATGGAAGTTTTGAAGAGAGGTGTGGAAGCCAAGATGGATGGTTTGAAGAAAGGCGTGGAAGCTAATATGGATGGTTTGACGAATGGCATGAAAGCTAAGAGGGATGACATGGAAGCTAAGATCGATGAAAAAATGAAAGACAACATGGAACACATGAAGAATGATCTAAAAGCAGACATGGAAAGTTTGAAGGAAGGTTTGACAAAGTTGATACAACAAATGATTCTTAATGGTGACAAGGTAGTAGAGGAAACTCATGATGAGAAAAAAATAAATTTTAATCATGGTTTCATAAACTCTAATGTTGGATTGAAGACCCACCATATTTCAAAGATTGATATGAGGAAGTTTGATGGCAAGGATCCTGTAACATGGACGTTGCAGATGGAGCAATGTTTTGATCTCCATAATTTCCAAAACACACAAAACGTATGCATTGCAACTTTATATTTAGAACAAAATACATTTGTATGGTATCAATGGTTTTTCTCTCGTAAAAAAATTGTCACTTGGTCAATTTTAACGGAGGAAATGATAGCACATTATGAGGATACAAAGAGAAACACCTTATTTAGCCAATTGATAAATCTCAAACAAAAGGATTCAATGGTGGAGCACATTGAGGACTTCCAAAAATTGAATACAAGAGTAATTTATATTCCAAAGGAACACAGGATTGATGTCTTCATAGGGACTTTAAAGGATAACATCCAACATGAGGTTCACCTTTGGGAACCTGATTCATTGGAGAAGACATTCGAGTTGGCAAGAAAAATTGAAAGTAAAATTATGGCGACAAGGAAGCCTACCACTCACATCTATAAAGATGGAAGTGTTGCTACTCCTAGACTTCCACAACCTACAAGGTTGACACCACAACAATTGGAAGAAAAAAGAGAAAAAGGGCTTTGCTACAGTTGTGATAGAAAATACAATAAAGGTCATAAGTGTGCTGAGAAGAAATTATTTTACATAGATTGTGAAGAGGAAGAAGAAAATGAACAAGAAGAGGATATACACCAGGAACCAACCCTAGAAGAGGAAGAAATGAATCCGACCATATCGTGTAATGCACTGGCAGGAATTACCAATCCTCAAACTCTCAAGATAGAAGGACAAATCAAGAAGAAAAAGGTAATAATGTTGATTGATTCAGGTAGCACCCATAATTTTATTCATTGTAAGGTAGCCAAGGAATTAAATTGTTTCCTATACCTAGCACCAGAATGTCAAGTGATGGTTGCAAATGAAGGAACTATAAATTGCTCTGGAAAATGCCATAATATCAAGCTAACCATGGGGGAATATGTATTGAATAGTCCAATGCTTTCCATTCCTATGGGAGATGTTGATGTTGTACTAGGAGTACAATGGTTACAATCTTTGGGGATGGTAGCTTTTAATTTTCAAGAACTTTTCTTGAAATTTTTTTCAGAAGGAAAGGAAGTCGAATTACGGGGTATTGCGGGGAAGCCAGGAAGGATAATAAGCTCTAATATCATGACAAAGCTTCTAAAGAAAGAACATCGAGGCGTAATTGCACAATTATGCTCACTAGAAGTTCCAACATCAAAATCATCTATTTCTGCAGATCTCCAACAAGTCTTGGACAATCATTCCAAGGTGTTTGAAACTCCCAAAGGACTCCCACCTATTCGTGATCATGATCATGCCATTCATTTGATTCCAGGAAGTGTTCCTCCAAACATCAGGCCTTATAGATATCCTTACTTCCAAAAGAGCGAAATTGAACGTATGATTGCAGAATGTTAGAGGCGGGTATAATTCAACCTAGTCAAAGTTCTTTCTCTGCTCCTGTAGTATTGGTACACAAGAAGGATGGATCATGGCGAATGTGTCCGGATTATAGGGAGCTCAATAAGCTCACCATTAAAGATAAATTTCCCATTCCTGTGATCGATGAATTATTGGATGAATTACATGGAGCAATTTATTTTACCAAGTTGGATCTTCATTCAGGATATCATCAAATTAGAATGAAGACTGAAGATATTCCAAAAACAGCATTTCGAACTCATGAGGGTCATTATGAATTCTTGGTCATGCCTTTTGGCCTTACCAATGCACCTTCTACATTTCAAGGGTTGATGAATTCCATTTTCAAACCCTTCCTTAGAAAATTTGTGCTAGTATTTTTTGATGATATACTAATCTACAACAGGTCTTGTAAGGATCATGTTCAACATGTTGATAGGGTGCTCAAACTATTGCAGGAGAAACAATTATATGCAAAAACATCCAAATGTTTCTTTGGAGTACAAGAGGTGGAATATCTGGGTCATATTGTATCTCATGAGGGTGTTAAGATAGACCCTAACAAAATTAAAGCCATTAAGGAATGGAAAGTCCCCACAACCATAAAGCAGTTGCGAGGATTTCTCAGGTTAACAGGGTATTATCGCAAGTTTGTTAAGAATTATGGGAGAATAGCAACACATCTAACAACATTATTGAAGAAAGATGCATTTTCATGGACTCCTGAAGCAACTAAGGCCTTTGAACATCTTAAAGAGGCAATGTGCCTAGCACCGGTCTTAGCTACGCCAGACTTCACAAAAACCTTTATTGTGGAATGTGATGCCTCAGGAAATGAAATTGGTGTTGTTTTAATGCAAGAAGGAAGACCCATTGCTTTTGAAAGTCGTCCAATCAAAGGAAAGTATTTACAGAAACCTATTTATGAGAAGGAAATGTTAGCAATACTACATGCACTAAAGAAATGGCGAACTTACCTAATGGGAAGATACTTCAAGGTAAAAACTGATCATGATAGTCTTAAACACTTTTTGGAACAAAGACTATCATCATAAGAGCAGAAAAAATCGGTCACAAAGATGTTGGGTTATGACTTTGAAATAATCTACAAAAAAGGAAAGCTTAATGTTGTTGCAGATGCACTCTCAAGAAAGAATGAAGAGGTGGAAGCATTGCTTTGTGCCATTTCTATTATCCAAACAGATTGGATAACTGAAGCAAGAGATGAATGGAAGAAGGACAAAGATGTATGGATACTCATTCAAAAGTTGCAGCAAGATCCTAGTACATCTGATACATTTAGTTGGAAAAATGATTCTTTATGGTACAAAGATCACTTATATCTTTGTAAGAATTCCCAACTAAAACAAAAGATTCTTCTGGAATTGCACACTTCTCCTTTAGGAGGACACTCAGGATTTTTAAAAACTTACCACAGGGTGAAGAAAGAATTTTTTTGGCATGGCCTTAAATCTGATATTCAAAAGTTTGTGGCGGAATGTTTGGTTTGCCAGCAGAATAAAGTGGAAACAATTAAGACCCCAGGACTTCTACAACCTTTATCCATTCCAAGTCAACGTTGGGAGGACATTTCAATGGATTTTATCACAGGTTTACCTAAGTCCGAAGGAAAGAGTGTCATCATGGTGGTAGTTGATAGACTTACCAAGTATGCACACTTTTGTGCATTATCTCATCCATTTAAAGCAAGTACAGTTGCTACTACATTTATGGACACAATTCAAAAACTACATGGAAACCCAAGGGTTATTGTGAGCGACAGAGATCCCATTTTTACTATAAATTTTTGGACGGAGTTATTTTCTTGTTTGGGTACTCAATTAGCTCATAGCTCATCTTATCATCCTCAATCCGATGGTCAAACTGAGATAGTAAATAAATGTTTGGAAGGATATCTTCGTTGTTTTGTATCTTATAAACAAACACAATGGGTCAAGTGGTTACCTCTAGTTGAATGGTGGTATAACACTTCCTTCCATACTGTAGCAAAAATAACCCCATTTATGGCACTTTATGGATATCATCCATCGTCCATCACATCATCTTGAAGAGAATATTCTAAGGTTCAAGCAATGGAAGATCACATCAAGCATCAACAACAAGTTCTCCAACTCTTAAAGGCTAGCCTAAATTTGGCACAAAATCGAATGAAACAACATGTAGATCAACATCACAGCAAGAGAACTTGTGATGTAGGAGACTGGGTATTTTTACGGCTACAACCATACAAACAAATGTCCCTCAAGCAAGCTAAGAAGGATAATAAATTATCGCCAAAGTATTATGGTCCTTACAAGGTGTTGCAAAAGATTGGTACTATGACATACAAATTGGAGCTTCATGCTTCTTCTCAAGTGCATCCATTTTTCCAAGTTTCATGCTTAAAGAAGGTTATAGGTGACAAACTTCCAGTTCAAAAAATATTGCCAGAACTTGATGAGGAAGGAAAAATCATATTGAAACCTAAAGCAGTCACGAAAACAAGAACTCGACAGCTATGAAATAGATCAATTTCAGATTATCTCATCAAGTGGAATAACTTACCCACTGAATATTCCACATGGGAAGATGAGAATTTTATACAGAAGCATCCAGAGCTATATTGAGGATAACACTTTTTTGAAGGAAAGGGGTATGATAGGTCCCTATATTAGTAATGTAGTCCCTTATTGTTGTTAGTGTAGCCCCATATTGTTATTGTTGTACCCCTATAGTCCCCATATTGTTATTATTGTACCCCATAAAAGCCCACTATTGTTATTGTTGTGCCCTTAAATTATTATTGTTAGGTCGGCTAGGATTATATTGTGACCCCATAGACTCCTATATATAGAAAGGAGGTTTTTTCATTTGTATCATCCAAGAATTATTCATTTTTGTAATGTAAAGGAGGTTTCCCCCTCGAAGTGGTTCATTTCTAAGGCATTGATCTCTCTTTTCTTCTATTTTGGGAGTTGGTTTCATAACAAATTCTTGGTCTTGAAGTTCGGGTCTTGGATTTCTTATTTTGATGTGATACTATAAGAAGATGATTGTTTGGGTTTTCCCCAATTGTGGGGTTTTTCCCTAGATTAAGTCTATATTTTATGTTCTTTTTGTCTTTGTGATCTTCATGTTTTGGTAATTGCTTAGTGAAGAAGTAAAACTAAATAATATAAAGCCAACAAATATCACAAGTAATTATCAAGTAAGGAAAATTAACATAAATCTACAAATACCTTGATTTTCCATCAAATCCATCTGTCCTTCGACACTTCTATGGGTTGACTACTGAAGATATTAATACTTTTATGTTTGAGTTTGTTGTATTTTGCAGAACTTATGACTACTAAACTAATGAGTAGACACTCAAACTATTCCCTTACACTCTTAAGGATGCAACCCTTCATTGGTTCATGAGCATAGAATAGGATAAGATCACTTTATGGGAACAGATGTAGCAAGCTTTCAACAATAAGTATTAGGATTATTGTAGAGAAAAGGACATTAGAGATGAGATATTCATAATGACTTAGAGAGTAGATGAGTCTCTAGAATATTTTGAGGAAATATTTCAGTTAAGTTACAAAAGAGCACACATTTTCACTCTAGATATAGATTCCTTGAGAGTAGTCCTACTACAAAGAGTTATAGAAGAATTGATGGAAACAATCAAGCTTCTATCTAATGGAGACATGGATCAGTTCAGTTATGATGACATCAAAACAATATTCAAAAATCATTCTAAAGCTACTAGAAAAAAATGGTAAACAAAAACAAGGCGTTGCAAGTCCCTCTTTCTCCACAATTACTAAGAATGATATAGGAGGTACTAAAGACGACCTAAAAACCAAGATCTTACACATTGTTTCTATGTAGATGGATACATTACAAATCAAGAGGAAACAAGAATAAGTTGAAATGGAATTATTTATATTTTTCCCTAAATGCACTAAAAAACATCCTAGGAATTATTGTCTTTTAGATGTCATAGAAATATGTTATGTATGTGAAGAAAATCACTCCAGTCACAAATTTCCATCTTTTCTAGGATTGAAAGTTATATACCATGGAGAAAAAGGGCCAATGGAGCAGTTATGCTTTGTTAATCAGAAGAGGCCACAGGCCCCTAGGAAGTTTCAACAAGATATAAACTACCCCTCTCCTTTCAATACAAATTAAAATTCACATTTTCACCCTATGTCCTCTTAACACTTCACCTTGTTCTATGCCCATTACATGGCCTTATCCTCCCCAAAATGTTATTCCTCCTTTTCAACCATATTCACACCAACCTCCTCAATTGGGTGAATCATCTTCAAGATGGAGAGCTCGGGCAGCCCGACCACCTGCCTTGATGCCTCCTCAACCAAAAATACCTTAAAATTATCCTCCAAAACAACCTCATATGCCTATCCAGCCGAACCCAAATCCTAACAATAAGTAGGCTCAACCAGTCTACACTGGAGAAACCGTCTATCCAACTTATGTTATAGAGATTCGAGAGATAAACTTTAGGTCTATGAAGGTCCTTCTAGATTCTCACCCACTTTCTCCAACAAAAAATATAGAAGAAGAGAAGGAAGATTCCACACCTCAAGTCACTAAAACTAAGTCTCCCTATCCTAAAAGGTTTACCACCCATAAATGACACAACCCAAAAGAAGTTGAACTTCTTGGAGAATTGAAAATTTTGTGTCAAGATCCCTCTCCTTCAAGCCATCAAAGATGTTCCTATATACAATAATTTCATCAAAGAGAGAGTGCCTTAGAAGGCAAGGGAGGAGAAAAAGAGATGCCCCTACTATCAATGTCATAGGGAAGCTAGTTGATCTTATGCTTGGAAGAGTCATCATTTCAAAGTACTTAGATCCCAAGAGCCCATTAGGAGATGTCCACATCAATGATATTGTAGTTCCTAACGCTCTCATTGACTTGGGAGCTGCAATAAATGTCATGACTGAGGAGACTAAGCTCAAACTCAACCTCCATGGATATCTAAGGAAGACCACCACATTGCTACAACTTGTTGATAGATCTACAGTAGCACTGGAAGGCATCATTGAAGATATTATGGCCTCCATTGATTCTTGGAAGTACCCCACAAATTTCCTTGTCCTTCAGTCCAAGACAATGTTTAATGGATACCCTCTTACATTAGGAAGACCTTGGTTGGACATTGATGATGGCTACATCAGTTGTAGGGCTGGAAGTATGACTATCGCTAATGGACAATCTAAAAAATTGTTGTATTATATCCACCTATTCAACCCCTCATCGAGCATGATTTTTCTATTTGGGTAGAAGAAGAAGAAGAAGAATTCATTTATTTATCATCACCCTACCTTATATGTACATTATAAACCACCATTAGTAACAGGCAAATCAATGAAGATAATTTGATTGAAAAAATTCTGCAAAATAAATACCTTGCTACCATGAATGTTGATGGCTTGAAAGAAAAACCTACAAGAAAACTTGGTTGTTCTCAATATAGTTCATGGTAAAATGTTGGTTATGAGAAAAATAATGTGAAAACTATAGAAATCATCCCTTCCAAAACCTTGAAAATCATCCCTTCCCTTTCAAATGATGAAGAGGACCAACTACTCTATCTTGAAACAACATGTTGATGCATTTGGATGGGATTGTAAAGGAATGAAGGTATTTCATCCTTCTGTATGCACTTATCATATATACATCAACTAAGGTGATAAACCTATTCATCATCCACAAAGGTGAATGAACCTTGCATTAAAATACATTGTAAAAGACGAATTGCAAAAACTTTTGGACGCATAATTCATCTATCTAATCTCGGATAATGAATGGGTGTCTCCCTTAGTCATTGCCCTAAAAAGAATGACAAACGGAGAATATGTGTTGATTATAGGTAACTCAACAAGGCCACTAGCAAGGATAATTCTCCCTGGCCTTCTATTGTTCAAGTTTTTGATGTTCTAGTAGAGAATAAGTTCTTCTCCTTTCTGGATGGGTTCAGGTTCAGTAGGTACAATTAAATCCAAATTAGCCCTAACGAACAATATAATACCACCTTCACATGTCCACCGAAGACCTTTTCTTAAAAGTTCTTCCATTTGGTCTGTGCAATGACCCTGCTACCTTCCAGAAGGTTGTGTTGAGTATTTTCTTGGATCTTGTGCATGATTCAGTAGAAATCTACATTGATGATTTTATACCCTGCGAGGATGATTTCCAAGAGGCTCCCTCTAATATATGCAAAGTCCTGGATAGGCCTAAAGAAATGAACCTCTCCCAATGCCATGAAAAGAGTATATTATCTATGAATGAAGGGATTATTTTAGGGCACTTTCTCTCTTCAAAAAAAATCCAAGTGATCCTAACAAAATTTCCATCATAAAAAAGGTTCTTATTCCTCTGAAACTGAAATATGTTAGAAGTTTTCTAGGACTTACTAGGTATTATCAAATATTCATCAAAGATTTTAGAAATATTGTTTCTCCTTTATTTTCTCTTCTAACAAAAGATGCATAATTTTGTTGGACAAATTTATGCCAAAAAGTATTTGAGGAAATTAAGAGAGACTAATGACTGCACCTGTCCTTAGAGACCCAAATTGGACTTTCACTTCCATATACATACAGATGCATCAGATAAAGTGATTGGTGTAGCACTGGGACAAATCGAAGATAAACTTCCATATGCCATTTATTTTATCAAAATTGTGCCTAAATGTCAATTGTTTTCTAGGCAAAAACGTCGCCTCATTCGACTACTCTAATAATGAATAGTGGATTGTGCAATTATTACATCCATGCCACTCAAAAAAGAACACCGCCAATGTCAAAGCATTTAGACCTAAATAGTGGACTTTCTATTGGCCTGAGTATGAAGCTTTGAGAACGAAATAATTTGTTAGGGCCAAATTTTTAGAGAGCACAAAAACGACGCATAGTGGACAGAAATATAGGCACATTACGACTAATGCATTCTAGCATTGCATAGACCACAACGTGTTTTTCCTGCCACCTGCCAACAAATATTTAAAATCCTTGATTTGCAGCTCTTAGTCACAACAAATCATAGTGTCACATCTGTGAATACAATACATGACAGCTATAACTCTCCAACAAAAGTGATAACTCTTCAACTACAGTAAGTTAATACAACTCTAGCATATTAAATAGAGCCATGAAATTGATAATAACATATATCTGACATGAAAATTTTGGAATATATCACTATATCCAATATGCACTCGACAAATTCTTGGAGCTCATTAATGATGTACTAAAGGGAAATGCATCTAGATCTAGCAGATCATTTGCTATGATATCACCATTTCTTTGTCAATGGGTAGGTCTGCGTGGAAATTGAGGACTTTTCTAACATATTGCAAGGTCACTATGACTAAGGTTGGAGGGAAAATTAGCTCAACTCATCTTTGTGCAAACTTCACAAGTCTCCAACATAGGTTGCACACACAAGAGACCTCATCTACCAAAAAAACATGGTCACCATCATTGTGGGTTGAGTGTTGTAGGAAGATCATTGTGGCTAATATTTAAGACACATGAGATCTAAATCGCTTGAACCAATGGACCATTTCTATTACCAATGGGTCAAAAAATGTCACATCATAAAGGAATACATCAGCTAAACACTAATTTGAATCTAAAGCTAAAACATCCAAATATTAAAGAAAATAGTGATATGAAACAACGCCATCCTTTAAACCACTCATATCAACGTACCAATTCTGATCACAAACATAGCTTTTGCAATTATTTGACCATAAACAAGGTGATTTATAGCTAGCAATGACTAGTACAAGAAACCTCCAAAACAGTAAATGTACATACAAGAAACTCAATCAAGTAACATTAAAATACAAAAATCCAACTAAAAATGATAGGGCTAACAACGAGGTGATTTGGGGGTTGCCACATCTAATGGAAGAAATCAGCAATAACAATAAGGTTGATTAAGGGGGTTGGTTAAGACCTAGGATACAATTTGATGAGACTAAACAGTTGTAAGTATTTTGTATTATTTGTGTTTTTTATAATGGCCAGATGACAACGTAAAGAAATTGGCCTTAGCCCTAGGTTATTGTTCAAAGAAAAAATGTGTATTATAACATGGTATTGAGGCTTGTAAAGGGCCATGATCCTTGGTACATGAGCCCTAAAGTTTTTTTTATTGAAGGGCTAATAAGGAACATGCTTTGAGCCATAAACACTATGTATTCTTATTGATCTCATTGATGTTATATTCCATTATGTAAAGTTGTCTAAAGTTGAGCATCTTTAGAGTGTTAATGTTTTTAGCGAAGGCATAGACTAGACCTAGGGTGCATGTGATTTCCAACACTGTTCTCATGACGTTTAATTTTTGTTTTTACCCATAAGTTAAATATCATGTATCATGTGTTTTAGTTATTTTTTTGTTGTAAATGTAAAAACATTTTTTTGTTGATGTAAGTTTTGTGTTTGTAAATTTTTAAAATTATGGCTTGACCATAAAATAGATTCAAACAACAAATATCATAGATGTATATGTTTCATATTACTTTAAAAAGATCAAATATATTCAACCATGTTCATTCCTAATTTCAACTAGCCAATGATTTGGTGGAACCATGTATAGTCACTATTTAAGTAATTTCAAAGATTTCACAAATAATGCTAAACCATGCTTGAAAAGTTTTCACATAGCCTCGTCAAACTATTATATATTAATATATTTTGAAGAGAAACAATTGATCATAACTTTCAATTTGATTTATTAGACTTTAAAAAGTCCTTATAAATAATAAAGCAAGTTTGAAGCCAATTTTAAATAAGAATTTGGGAAGATTCTAACATTTCAAACAATAATAATATTAAGGCATGGATTTTGAAAAAAAAATCTTAATCATTTGATAAGGAATAAGAATAAAGCTTGCCAACAAATAGGCAAGCACCTAAAAGGCACAAACTTAGTTGTGTTTAGATTAAAGATTGAATATATCGAAAGCATCATAGCATAACCAAACATTTGAGATTTTTATATCCAACCACAAAATAGATTTGTTTTCTAATCAAACTAATAAATATACCCATTTTATAAAAATTGAGATCTATCAGGAGTGTACCAACACTTAAGAGAACACATAAAACTCTCAAAATCAATCGGAAAACAACTATTTTACCTACATAAACAAAAACAAAAAAAATCAACTAGTGTTTCATATAGAATACCAATGTCACATGGGTGTCGACATGTCATGTGAGTCTCAACCTTTAAGCTTTAGGCTTCAATGTTCATACTTTATACTTAAGTGCATACAATGTAGCATCACATGGTGTGACTAAAAAAAGTGAAGTTTTTTCTAAAAAGTCCAAAGATCCACCACTATAAATAAGTCTATGCTTATATTGAAGTCTCATCTTAAAATCTAGAATCTATTATTGTGGGTGTTGCATAGTGTGATAGTTATCTTGGAGTTTCACTCACTCATTTTGTTTTATATAATTTTATTTGAAATTGCATCTATCTATATATATTCAATTTGGGTTATCTCAAAAAGGAACGGAAACTTCCCTACCTAGGTTCAGTTCTCATAAGTGACATGATGGATATTCATAGTGTTGACAATATTCAATATATTTCTCATATCGAATTTACAGTATTGTACCTTTGAAAGCTTACCTATAAAATATGTATGGGGGCGAGATACAAGTAAATTTTTAAGTCACACATCAAATTGACAGTTTAAAAAATTAGGTAACCATCATTAGTGACATGTAAATTTTAAAATGATCAGTATTTGATGGTTAAACAGAGAAAGTATGAGTAAATTCTCATCAAATTTAACCCGACTGTGCATGATATTATATAATATAGCTTATTGTGCTGCAAGTAGAAATGTTTATTGTGAATTCTAAATTCATATATATATAATTTTGTTATTCTTCACCCACCATCCCCTAAAATTTGAAGATCCGCTTTAACCATCCCGAGTACATCCACCATTTCCATGAAAGTAATGCAACATAGCAGATAACAAAGGGAAAACCAATAATATAATTAAATCAGAGTTTTCTTTATAAATTTTCCTTCATTAGAAAAAATGCATGTCAACTATTCGTAAAAGAACAAATACTCATAAGCTTTGTGCAAAACCTAATAATCGCATTTCTAAAACAACTTGACATCTTATTATCCCATTTCTCAAACAACTTGACATCAAGGCACCCTTCCTATTGCGTCATTGTCCACTTGTAGATTGACTTCAACTACGCATTTCTAAAACAACTTGACATCAAGGCACCCTTCCTATTGCGTCATTGTCCACTTGTAGATTGACTTCAACTAGAAAACATGTAGAGCGATTTCTCTTCCAAAGTGTCTGTTTTTATTCCCACCACACTCACATATTTTAGATGCATTGTTGGTTTTACCCTGTTGATTTTAAGCAGCGAGGCTCAAAATCTATCGGCTCATCTGTAAATTAACCCATTCACCCAAACGAAAGTCTCATCCTATGAATGAACATTGAAAACATTATTACAGGGATAATTAGAAATGGAACCATAAAAAGCCGCAAGCATAGGAGGATCTCATTTCCTATGGCTTCTGCTGTGCCAGGATAGCAGGGGGCCATACTGCACAAATTGGCAACATGTTGATTTGAACCATCAAGCAAGATATTGATATCGAACTCCAAGAAACTAATCATTCTTTCGAACAACATAAAGTATGGTTCCAAGATAATAGTTGGTGGTAAAATATTTCAAACTTGTCATGGCCAGATCTTTTATCCAAACTTCCACAAAGATAATGTAAAATTGTATTGAATTCTTCATCACTCTTTAAGTGACATGCTTAACGTTACTCTAGTGTAAAAATAAAATCAAGAAGCTATAAATTTCTCGCAGATAAGATGGGTGACACGTTACAACCAACAAAACATAACCGCCGGCAAAAAAAAAATGGACATCCTTAAGCAAAATCAAACATAAAACTTGTCTCTAAAAACAAGAAGATACGCCAGAAGCAATTTCTCAGACATGGGGCTTAGTATAAGCACTCCAAATTTTGAGCTAGCATTTAGGCCGTATTTCTTGCTAACGCCAATAAAGTGGGCATTCCTAAAAGACCAGTACAAGTCCTTGCAAAATAATTAAATTGTCAAAACAGCTTTTTGGCAAGCACAAACTCCATGGTACTTTATATTAAATGATAGTTATCCAGATACCTCCGATTGTCTGAACATGCTGGATGATCTCAAATGGATTTTGAGTACAATATCTATGACCATTACAACAGCTTGACTGATTTTAATAATATCTGGAATCATTTTGGTAATATTTCCAGATACTTTTTTATTTCCTACAGCTCCAACATAAAATAAAAAACAGGTTACTCGTGTAAAAATAGGTAACCCATGGTGACAGATATTCTGCAAAGAATAAGTCGTACTGCTAATGCAGATACCATCCCTGTTATATCATTTTCCCAGCTTCGTGAAGATTATCCTTAACATGTTCCTAGGAAAGCCACTGTTATGAATTGCTTATGACAGCGAACAAGCCTCCTGGATATTGTAACAAACGCTGTTTACAGTACATGGGCCTGTTCAAGCCTGAGAATGAGATAGCAATCATTTAATGTTATAATACACTTGAAATTGAAATAAGCAGCGCACATCCATACTTATTTCAGAGAATATAGACCCAAACAATAATTTTCCACATCCATACTTGACTAACGAGTCACTTAAGAGCAGATGCAAGGGTTATACACTCTTGAACCTGTGCCTGCACTAGCTCTTTTGAAATGTCTTCTGTAGTATTTCAGGTGTAGAAAAAATCAACTAAAAGAACAGGCTTAAACGAATGGGCTTTTCTTCCTGGTAACAAAAGTTCTGCCTGAAAAAGGAACTTACTTGGAAGAATAAGCTAAGAGGCAAACAATCAAGCCAATCATATTTCCAAAATGAGAAACAGGAAAAGAAGTGACGGTAGAAAATATGCATTTGCAATTTCCACCTCTCATTACACTTGATAACACACATCATAGTGTACCAATAACATGTACACGAAAAGGTGGGCCACTGCAGAAAATGGGCTCCTGAGCAGAATCAGTTCTTGCACGAGCTCTCAGAATTTCATTTGCTTGGTGTATAACTGCAGCTCCTAGAAGAGTATATTCACCAGGCACCAAAAAGCACACAGCAAAAGGGTGGATTGCCTCTCCTAGTGGAGGTACTTCCACTTCAATTCCACTCAAAACACCTGCACAGCAAATTACCCATATCAACCTTCAAATTCCAACCATCTACAACTTATATATGCCTATAATAACAAGCATACTGCTTAGAAACATTGATAGTGTTCATCGATGCAAACACCTTTATAACCTACTTAGCGGTTATACTACATGGTATGACTGGACTTGCAATGCTAAGTTACAAACGGAGTGAGAATCACCAATAATTAGAGAATAAACCTAACTGACCCAGATTGTGCCTTATCCTATATCACAATAAAGTATTTACAACAATGTCTTCAAAAATTAAGTCCAAATAATCCATGCAACGGAATATGTGATTCATGAATATGCACTGACTACCAAAAATGGAGTGCAAGAATAAAGGAAACGTATTACATTTTCACTACAACAACCACAAGCGACTCAATGCAATAGTAATCTCCTAATAAAAACACTGCAACAAACTTCATTAATATCTGATTCTGATATTATCACACGTACCCTTATCAACTGCACCGCAGGCACTAAGAACTCATGCGTATCAAGGCCTGGCTTCAAACAAGAATAAGCATTTTCACAATACACATCTGAATTTGGGGGATAAGGTTTAGCAATTACACATCAAAGTAAAAAACACGACTTTTCATAGCAAATACATTGTTCAAACCTTGGGATAGAGTTTTTATGCCAGAAAGTCGCAACTAAACTGACACGACAGCAACACAACCAATCATTATAGTAACTACCCTTCCACCTTTTTATCATGACAGTATTAACCCTTCACACAAAATTTGGCAATATATAGTAAAAGGAAATCCCTCATTTGCATAGTCATAGACTGTTGCCAGCTCAAAAGCTTAACAGATCTAGGATGAAAACAAGTATCAGAGATTTAGGAAAGCTTCTAAATGACGAGGTAGTTTAAACACCATATTTGAAAATATCTCTTCACAATCTGGTATTGTCATTTGTCCACAGCATTTATCTTTGAATGCATGCTCCTACAGCTAGGTATACTTCCATTAGGGTCGTGATCTCATTTGTAGCACAGATGAGATGCCAAATTCATCAGATGGATGTCAAGACAGCATTCCTGAATGGAGTCATAGAAGAGAGGTGTACATCAAGCAACCAAAGGGTTTTGAGGCATACAGCAGAGAAACACTATGCAGATTGAAGAGAGCATTATACAAGCTCAAGCAAACTCCTAGGACATGGTATGGTCGTATTGACAACTACTTGCAGGTGATGGGCTTCGTGAAGAGTGAGGCTCATAAAAGACTGCAAGAGGGACTTAGCAATAGAGTTTGAGATAAAGGACATAGGATTTATGCATTATTTTTTAGGACTCTGAGGTGTGGCAAACAAATGGGGAAATTTTCCTTGATCAAGAGAAATATACTCTGAAAAGCTTGAAGAAATTCAAGATGTTGGATTGTAGACCCATGTCTACACCTATGGTAACCAACTGGAGAAAGATTGATGCATCAAAGCAAAAGGCAATGGACCCCACCTTATATACACAACTTGTTTGCTCTCTTATTTATTTGGTTCTCTTATGTAGCTGGTCAGCACAAGGTCAGCTAAGTCACTGAACATGTCCCTCCCCCCGATGTGTCGTGATTCTTGCATCTCTGACACAATTCAAGCCTAACATGTGTCCAACACGAATTTGACTCGTGTCCTATTCGTAGGACACAAGTTTGTCATGTGTCAGACATGAGCCCTACTAGTGTCCCGATATTTGGACACGTACTTATGACAAAACATACTGAAATCGATTTATTGCCTCATTCTCATGCAATACAAACACAATTTTGGAGCTCTCGAAGGTTTTGACGTGCATCTACGGCTAATTAAGCAATGTTAAAAGGGATTCCAAGTGTTGGGAAGTGGATTTTTCCAAGCCCCACTAACGCTATTAACAGTGATGTAAATTCTTAAAGTAAAAAGATGAAAATGAAGTATAAAGGAGAATGTCACCATTACCATGAAATGACTCAAGATGTTTGAGAGTGGTTTCAACCTCATTGGATTTCATATGGAGAAAGTAGAATTTTAGATCCCACTGAAGATCCAGCAAACTTAACATTTTTCAAGATTTCAAGATTGGGGGGAGGGGGCGGATGGGCAGAATTACAACGTTTCAATTGCAGTTTGTCATGTATGAGGGTATGGAACTAACATTTAATTAAGAGGACCAAACCCTGTATGTACCTTGATGTTGGTGGCATTGATTGTTGAACTCCTCTATCATGACCTAGTAAAAATGCAACCTGAACTCAAACAAAATCTTGATTTGACATGTCAAGCTTTTCTCATCTTATTTTAATGATTAGAGGGTGATGTTGATTATGAGGATCCCAATATAGGCAATGATTTTGATAATATATAGTACTAGTTATTTGTTGTAGAATGAATTTTTTGGACTATACTATTGAAACTTGAGAAACTAATAGGCTAACAAATTATGTTGATTTCTCTTCTTAATAGTTGCTTGTGAATATATGTTGGCTTCTTATTTCTTTAATTATGTTCTTTTCATCAAACAATTACCAAAACATGAAACTTGAAGATCACAAAAAGACAATGAACATAAAATGTAGGCTCCAAGCCAGGGCAAAAATCCACAAGAAGGAAAACCCAACCAACTTCTCTTCTTATAGAATCAGATCAAAGTGAGAAATCCAAGACCCAAAGACCAAGACCAAGACCTCCCACAAGATCCAAGTCAACCCTCCTTCAAACCTTCCTCAACCAAGTCAACGATGGTCAAAGCTCTTCGAATCTGGTCAACCTATGATTTTCGGCCCATACGGCAGATCTGCAATTTTTGGCCCCTGCAACAATATGAAATCTTGCACATGTGACAAAAATTAGGGCAGAAACCTTTACACGTGTGGCAAAATTCTCTCTCCTTTGACTTTCACTCTTCTTCCTTGACTTTTTCATTGATTTCCTCTCTCTTCTTGGCATAGAAATCGAAGTTGTGAATGAGTGAACAAATGAGGTTGAGTTGCACTATATATATACACATCCAGGAGGTCAAATAGGTCCCTTCTAGAGCCGACTTGTCCAGGCAAGGCCAACTTCATCTTCTAGGGACAAAATTGACTATTTAGACTCAAATAAAATTATTTTTCCTCTTTCTTTCAAAATTCCAAATGGGACTTGACTCAAGTACAATAGATGGACTCATGACAAATTTTCTTGACTCAGTAAACCCTAGAAGCATGAAGAACATGCTTGACTAATGAAATAATAATAATAATTTCTTTTCTTTTTTTGCTTCTTCATGAAATACATAATAATACAAGTACAATGATAATGTCAGACACACAATGAAATGGACAGAAATAGATGACAAAGATAATCGTGTATGTTCATATTATTCACATGATGTACATTTATAATACATTATTGTGACCCTTGGATTCATCTTCCAAGGTCTCTTGGACTTCTTATGTCCATTCGCCTTCTACACCAACCCTTAGAGGATTAGGTGTCCAACATTCCCCACCTTAATCCGAAGGGGTATGTATGAGTCCAAGAAGAGAGCTGTAATAAAAAAATGGCAGCACAAGGTTGAATGTGCTCTCTGAAATGTTGGCATAAGGAGGTGGTTTAAGGATGACCACCAACACTGGAACGCTTAGTGAAGTTCTCAGAACTCTTCCAAATCTAGCAAGAAGCTAAGATCTTCTGCTACAGGAAGTGCTCCTAATGTTTTGAAGAGTGAGACCAATAACCTAGAAGAAGGGAGGTCTACAACCTGCGATCGTTTAAGGATGACCAACAACTCTGGAATGCTTGATGCATTTCCTGGAACTCTACCAAAACTGGCAAGAAGCTGAAGTTTTATGCTAGAGGAAGTGTCTCGAATTCTTTGAAGAGGAAGAATATCAACCTTGCATAGATGGTTTAAGGCTGACCACCAACCAAAGGCATGCTCATGGGCATCTCCGTCTCTAGCTACAACTCTGAATCGGGAATGGCAAGTTGTGGCTCAGGCTCGCTTGAAGTGGCTTTGAAGCTTGTAGATGATCATCATTTTCCCCCCTGTCAGGTACAAGGTGAGATGATGGAGAAAACTCAACTGCAAGGCTATTCAATACTCTAGAACAAGTTCTGACATATGACTGAAACATCTTCTTGGTTGTTGAAGCCCATTGCCAAGAAGCGATCCATCCAAGATGAATCTTTGTTCTTGTAGGAGGCTTGTTTTTGAAGCATTTGTGTGAAGAATGAGCGTGATGACTACAATACTTGCACAGGTGAAGATCGAAACAATGATCTTTCATATGGCCAACTAGGTCACAGTGTTGGCATTTCATAATCTCTTGTGGTTGTTGTGGAAGAAGAGCAGAATCTGGAACAGCTGAAGGTGAACTGTTATAAAGAAATCTCGCACTATGGAACTGGATGGGCTTTGAGTAATCTGGAATATGAAATGACACATCCTTGTCATATCCAAGACCAGTTTTGTGCTTGTTTTCGACAAGCTCTTCCCAAGGTTTGATGATGGGAGTGGGAAGTGCAGGCTGGATTTTTGCTTCTACATTCAAATTTGCTCTTGTACTGGGCTCAGTGATCTGAACAGTTTCTTGTTGTTGATGGGATTTTATCTTAATGTTCTGAACAAAAACAAGTTCAAAATGACAACTCTTATGCTGAAGCTCATCTTGTTGTAGCTCTGACTCAAGCTACAAAAATTCAATCTTATCATGTGCATCTTCTAAACATGTATGAATATCGGAAAGGGCATCCTTGCTAACTTTAACTCTGTCTTCAACATTAGATAACATTAGAGCGCTTAATAATTCTAACGACTCATTTAGTCTGGCCATTGTCTCAGCAAAAGTAAAGGCCTCAAATAATTTCAACTAGAAATGCACCATTATGAGTTGCAGGGGCTTCTTTCAATACCTTAAATACTTAAATAATAGAGACCCATCATTTTATTCTCCACACCATTCTGCGGGAAAACACATGTACATTGTGGAGGAAGAGGAAGAAGTGGAGGTGGATTAGTTTTGAAGAGATCAGAAAAATAATATTGTACTTTTACTACAAGATCTTGTGAGACCTTATCAAGTATCAAAAATGTCGTGAAAAGGGTTGATGGAGTAGGACCTGAGTAAGCTGGATGTTACCAAGTTGCATCCACTTTCTCTAGAGGTCCTTTCTCATCAAGCTACAATAAACATTGGTATAATTGGACATGTCGCACATGGTAAATCAACAGTGGTTAAAGCAATATCTGGGGTCCAAACAGTTCGTTTCAAGAATGAAACGGAGCGAAACATCACAATTAAACTGGGATATGCCAATGCAAAAGTATATAAATGTGAAGATGAGCGTTGTCCTCGAACAATGTGTTACAAGGCATATGGAAGTGGCAAGGAAGATAGTCCTCTGTGTGATGTTGCTGGTTTTGAGAACACTCACATGAAGCTTTTAAGACGCGTGTCATTTATTGATTGTTTGGGTCATGATATTCTCATGGCTACTATGCTCAATGGTGCGGCTATCATTGATAGGGTACTTCTTTTGATTGTTGGCAATGAGAGTTGTCATCAATCTCAAACTTCAGAGCCTCTGGTTGCTATGGAACTCATGTGTCTTAAACATATAATTATTTTGCAAAACAAAATTGATCTTATCAAGGAGAGTGTAGCTATCAACCAGCATGAGGCAATTCAGAATTTTATTCATGGTACTATCATTGATGGAGCACCTTTAGTACCAATATCTGCACAACTGAAATACAATATCAATGTTGTCTGCGAATACATAATGAACAAGATTCCCATTCCAGAGCGTAATTTTGTCGATCCACCCAATATGATCGTTATCAGATCTTTTGATGTAAATAAGCTTGGTGTTGAAGTTGATGACATACGAGGAGGTGAAGGGGCGCAACACACAATGAGTGTCAAACAGTATGGCAAACAACCACACAGAGGCGAGAGTCGGTATACTATACCTGGATACCACCACAATGAGGCACAATGGTATGACACAGTCACTCGACAGTGTGTAATCTGTGCTCTTAGAAGGACACAGTCACTCCGCTCTAATCCAAAAAGGCATTTGCATACGCTGATTTACTACACACAGGAGTATATTTTTCACTGAGTCCAGAGAGTTCTGCTCTAATATTCACACCTTCAAGCAACCATTCGATGCAGCAGGTCGCTCCAATCTACGCACCAGGAGCACCAAAGCAAAGCAATGCAGCAGTTCGACTCTTCAACAATTGGAATAGAATGTAGTCAACAACAATGCATGGAATTATGTAGGGATATGTCAGTCTACAGGAATGCAGAACAGAGGCAAGAGTATCACAGGAGCAGAATATGCAGGAGGGAGTTACAAGTGCAGGGACAGAGAACTTGAAAATGGAGCTGGTAGAATCTGAAAATGCTAGGGCCTAGCCTGCGGTCTGATACCATGTCAAACACAGGCATGGTAAACACACATGAATAGTAAACACAAGCATGGTAAACACACACGAATAGTAAAGATACAGGCATGGTAAACATGAATAGGAAATATGAGCATGGATTGCAATATTATTCACAATGATACATATTTATCATACATTGGGGGTGACCGTTGGATTCATATTCCAAAGTCCCTTGGACTCCCTGAGACTCTTCAACTTCCATAGTAACCCATGGTAGGGAGGCCACAGCGGAGAGTTGTCGAAGGTGTAGAGGTTGTGTTGTTGGAGTAATGGCAAAGTGCGATGGCTGGCAGGTAAGTGGAGGAGGCCATAGGGGAGGTAGAGCCATCGAAGGGAAGGCCGGGAGGGAGGGTCGGCGATGTATGTGCAGATAATGTGGAGGCGATTCACGACAAGCTCGTTCCTAGCTTCATGGCCTCGATGCAGTCTCAATTTTGACGATTGAAGAGGGAATCTTCGAAGTGCAGGCCATTGTCGGAGATACTCACTTGGGAGGCGAAGATTTTGATAACAGAATGATGAATCACTTTGTGCAGGAATTCAAAAGAAAGCACAAAAAAGACATCAACGAGAATGTCAGAGCTCTTCACAGGTTGAGAACAGCATGTGAGAGGGCAAAAAGAACGTTGTCTTCTACTCCATAGACAACGATTGAGATTGATTCTCTATATGAAGGAGTTGATTTTTACGATTGAGATTGATTATCAGTAGAGAGAGCGCCAGGCGATGCACAGAAGGGAGTGATAGTGGTAGGGAGCACTATTACTGCATAATAAGCCACAGCAGGAAGCACTGCGTAATGAGAGAGGTGGCGTACAGGGCCGAAGGGAGCCACGAAAGTTTTGAAACAAAGAGGGAGAGCCACGAATTTTTTGATACCATGTCAGATGCACATGGAATAGATAGAAATACATGAGAAAGATAATCATGTGTGTTCATATTATTCACATGATGTACATTTATAATACATTATTGTGACCCTTGGATTCATCTTCCAAGGTCTCTTGGACTTCTTATGTCCATTCGCCTTCTACACCAACCCTTGGAGGATTAGGTGTCCAACAGATAATTATGAAGACCGAACCTAGTTACACTTTTCAACACTCCCTCTTAACTAGGGAGGTATTCATAATTACACAACAGGGTATAAGGATACTCTAATTAAAATATTCTCATCAGAAGAGTTCGGTTTGATAAGCATCATCAAGCATCATCATCATAACCTTGCATTGTCAATTACAAAATAGCAAGTGCCTTAACTGACAAGCTCCATATATCCACTATATCAGAGCACAATGATGGGAGGCATATATTTTGACACCACCACCGCTGCCTCCCAAGGCACATACGCCATCCAGATGTTCACCAGGCATGTTCTTACAGGACGATTCTTATCTTGGATATCTCCCCCCATCCTCGAAGAATATTGGTCCTCCTCAGGACTACTATTATCTAGCAGTTGTCCCTTTAGGAGCTCCTCTCAAGCCCCGTGCTAGTTTGAGTGGTAACGTTTATGGCGTCGCTACCGGGGACACGAGACTTTTGTTTTGTTCCCCATACGACAATATTGATATACCATTATTGGCGACTCCATTGGAAGAACGAAGCCCTAGTTCTTCATTGAACTTTAAGGTCGATGCTTGTAGGGTGAAGCAAGTATTTTCTAGGCATCTTCAAATTCACCCTGGCGACTCTTACATATTTTTCATGTATATCTCAAATAGGTTGTCTTTCTTTGATCAATTTCCCGCTTTGGACATTGCAAGCATCCCTGGGCACCCCAATCATGTCACAGGAAGGATGGTACGTGGGGTACCCGTGTTTTATGGTGACCCAAGCTCCGCAATTAACCATGTCGAGAGATTTAGTGCACATACTTCAAAGGAGAAAGTGGTCCATCAAGATGTCCTTGTGTTGTTATTCTTTAGCTCCCTCTATGGTCATAACTCAAGGCTGCAAAATCACAAACCTAGGAGCATCTCATCTATTGAAGAGTTCGTTAATGGCTTTCTTAGACATTTTCAAGTATTCCCTACATTGAGCATTCAAGAGGAAGCCTTCATCGAGCATCTTCAAGACCTTGAGAACCTAAGTGATGAATGGGAAGATGAGTCCTCCTTGGGTCCACATGATGAAAAGCATGATTTTGAGAAAACATGCGTTGGGAAGGATGAGTCCATGGAAAGTGAAGTTGATACTAACCTTACCTTTCTCAAGGATATTACTCTCGATGAATCTCCTTTTGAGAACCTTGAGGAAGGTGAACCCATTAGCCCCTTGGAAGATGACATTGAAGATTACTTCCACATTGAAAAGGGTAAATGGGAGATTTTTGGTCCTTAATTTGATTGTGCTGCCATTTATGACACTGACAAGGAAGATGAGGTTGAGAGTGGTATCTCCTTTCTCTCAGGCATTATTTATGATGACATATCCATCAATACCCTTGAGAAGAAGGATCATTAATTTCCCTTACATGAAAAGGATGCTTTTGAGGAAAAACCCATTGAATATAATACTTCACCCTCCCCTTTGCCTCATCTTCTTGTTTGTCACCTCAAGTCTTCCACAAGTGATTCCCTCGCCCCTTTTCAAAAGATCTCGAGTGACCATGAGCCCTTTCCCCCTTCTGAGTATGGTGTCAAGGAAGAACCCCTCGTTGAATATACTTTATCTTCTTAGGCACCCCCTCAGGCTCATGATCAATCTATAATCTCCCCTTTTCGGTGTGATCATCATGGGCGACCTACTTGTGTTTTTCCATCTCATCAGTCTCCCTTTCCTACTAATCATAACCTTATTGAGGCGATAAAATATGACATAAATGATGATGGAAATAATATGCCCAAGGTTGCCATCCATCAAAAATTTATGAGCCTAATCATTGACATCTCTATATTTTGGTTAGAAGAGAGGATCTCATGGACTAGATTACATCATTATCTTACCTCTTCTCACGTGATCATCCATGTGTGGGCATCATATTTTCCCACCTCCCGCCCGCTTCATCATCCATATAATTGTATCCACATTTTCTTTGGGGCTTGCTACATGAGTAATCATACTGGCAGGCAGATTTATATTGATATGATGATATGTTGTTTGCATTGGCTTTATGATTACACTTAGTATTAGTTTCACACCATATGCATGTTAGAGTAGGATGCATTGGATGATGATTTTCTACATTAGAACTAATGTCATATGATGTTTCTCATGGTACAATAGCTGCATTTAGATTCAAACTTGCATATTTTATTACCTGTTGATTTTAAAGGCCTAACATTAAGCATGGGCGATCAGAAGGCACCGTGAAAAACATGTTGCCCTGTGGGTTTAGTTGTTGATATGTGCATGTAATAGGTATGCGGTGACCAAAAGATTGTTGGAGTTCTTGTGACCTCTTGTTCGAGTAACTTCGCCCACTTCTTCGAGAAATCACATCCCAGGTGGAGCCAGATGTTACCCACCACTTTGTGGGTGATATCCCTAAGAGAAAAAAATTTCTCCAAGATGGTCCTCAGCTGACAACCAGCAGCCCCTTGCAACCACCAAATAACTCGTTGTGCCATTTCTCCGCCACCTAAGCCAGCCATGTGGTCCCTCACCCATCTATCATGATCGTATGTTTGAAGGTGAGCCTGCCAAACCTAAAGGTATGTCTTGTCATTTGGTAATTGAGTATCGAGTTTTCTTATCATGGACACATCTGGGCATGGATTAATGGGGGGATTCAGCGGAAAGAATGGGCTTAGTTTGTGCTTTTGTCCCCTTGACCTCTTTTGGATGTTACCCTTGGATCTTAGTCCTGTTGGATCTCCTTTACTGACCATTTGGTTTTAGGGTGGTACGACATGGGAAACTCCAATTTCGGTTGCGTGGTCCCGCTCCCTCAACCACATATACCACTCCCCTTTCGTTTATTATAACCTCATTCATCAACTTTCCCACCTGGGTCCACATAGGGTTAGACTCCCCTTTCCCTTGCCCCCACCTTGGGTCAGGCTTGGAACGATGCCCCGAAGGTTGAAGTAGCTGAAAATAAAAAGTACAAGCATAAATGGCCACATTCAACAGGAAAATGTAACACAAAATGCAAAAGATGGTCGAGACAAACATACTTAGCATGTGGGCAAAAGCCGATGTATGAGCACTACCCCATACCCATGGCCATCACCCTGGTTCCATAGGCCTTAGATGGACCTCCTTTATCATTCAGGAACCCATGATTGTCCCAACCCCTGGTGGGCAATAAACCACCCCACCCAAAGGGGGTTATCCACTACTATATCCTACAAATCATGCTCTCATCCTTTCAGCCCCGAGCATTTAATCAAAGAAAAATTCAAGGTCGGGACACCTCATCTACCACGATTGCTCCTGCCTATACATTATATATCCAGGTGTGGGCTTCCCTTTTTCTAGCTACTTTGTACCCCAATATGTGGCCCAGGATTGCCCCCTTCAATTCCCTTTCCATCCACCTCTTTATCAATTCCACCACCATTCGAAAGGTGTACCTTGGACATACTATCCCCTCTAAGGGCAGAAACCACCCAATAAGGTACTTGGTTAACCCCCTTTGGAGCTTGGAGACATTAGTATATGCCAAAGCCCACTATGGAAGGGCATGCCATTATGAAGTGTCCACTTGATGTCCATGATTTGTAAGATCTTTTACCTGATTACTTTAATGACTTGTTGTGTTGGAAGGCTAGGGGATGTGTTGGATCTTATGCAAGATTGCATATGGTGTCCATTTTGAGTTTGGCCTCCCTATATGGGGTCCTAACTCTTCAGAGGGTTGCATTGGCACATGTAAGGTGTGTGTAGAAAGCCATGGGCCTCCACAGCAGTAGACATCACTCCATGGATCCCCAGAGATGTTCAGAGATTGCTCGAAATCCACCTATTGGATGAGGAAGATGCACTTGGTACACCATGCCCAGCTAACCCCACAGTTGCACCATACACTTGGCAGGTTAGTCGGAACATGTACATTGATGTGCCATCATTTACATCTGAGCCCTTACAGATGGTTTACAGGCATCTTCGGCTTAGTTGGAGACCCATGAGGTTATTGATGTGCCCCCACACCCACTAGGAGAACCACAAGTTTATTGTTTGAAGAACAAGGGTCCACCCCTTTATCCATCACTTTTGAGGGTCATATTCATCATCATGGCAATTATGGACCTCATCAAGCCTCTTGGAGGGCCCAACGACATGTATTGTTGATCATTTGACCCAATGTTTTGAAAATCGCGATCGGGATTAAATCGGCGAGGGGAAAAAATCGAAAAAAATCGTAAAAATCGGGAAAAAATCGACACACAAAAATATTTTTTTTTTTCAATTTTTTTAATATCTAAAGCATCTACAGCATAAAATAAATGCATTGACACATAAATATGAAAAAAAAAACTAATATATAAGATGTGTAATATCATGTCTAGTGCTACATCACACATAAAACTGAATCTTGTCCTGAATACTAAGTTCTGAGTCTCAAGAGTCAACTCAGCCTCAAAATATCAACAAAAAATATAATAATGTATCTCATATCATGAGTCATAATGTCATATACATAGGAATGTCAATGCACCATATAACCTATGGTCCTATACTACTGATTTGCTCTGCCCCTCTTGCGAGAAAATACAACAGCTTTGCCTTTCCCTCTAGATGAAGAAGCTGGCAAGAATGGCAATGGACTCTATCGTGCTCTAGAAGTAGCAATTGAAGCACCAGAATGGGAACCTGAAGCACTAGGAGCTAAAGGAGGCAGACCACGTCCTCTACCGGTAGTAGTGGTAGGTGGTGTCACCTCCTCCTCCTGCTCCTCCTGCTACTCCTCCTCCTCGTCCTCCTCCCCCTCCACTACCTCCTGCTCTATCCAATCAGGGGCTGACTCCATGACAGGCCTCTCAGCCTCAACCCTCCATTTAACAGTGATGTCAATCGCATCTAAAGAGATGGCCTCCATATCAGGTGTCTTCTCAAGTTGTCTCACCCACAATCTAAGATTGTAGTAGATGTAAACCATGTCATTGAGCTGCTGGGCCTCCAACCTGTACAAGGGTCATAAATTAATAAATTAAATATTTAAAAAAAAATATTTAATGAATTCAAAAAATCAGTTGGAATATTTTAAGTTTTTTACCTGTTGCGCCTTTTGGTGTGTATTTTTTCAAATACACTCCAGTTGCGCTCGCATCCTGAAGAGCTACATGTTTGGCTGAGTATTCTAATGGCAAGTTTTTGGAGTTTTGGTAATCTGCCACCGTAGCTCCTCCACCATGCATCTACAAGTTACAAGTTACAACAAATAAGACAAATTTATAAAGTTACAAACATAAGAAAAATTATAAAATAATGAAAATCTTACCTGGCATTTTAGTAGTCCTATCCTGGACAGCCATGTCGAAGCTCAAGGTGCCACCTGCCATTCTGTATACCTCCATCTCTTTGGATATCTTTGCACGTTCTGATGGATTTGGCACCATCTTCTGAACACAAGTGAAAAAGCCATCCATGACCTCAGCATCAAATAGGAAGCCACATGAATAAGAAAATGCGGGGTTCAGGAAGACCCCTGCAGCATGAATGGGACGATGGAGTGTGTTGTTCCATCGATCATCAATCACTTCCCATAAAAGAAGTTGTTTTTGAAACCCCTCATCACCCTTATCATCATAATAGCTGCGAACAGCTTCTTTGGCCCTATCCATGGCCTCATACAAGTAGCCCATTGCGGACTTGTCTCCATCCACCAATCTAAGAACCTTTACCAAAGGTTCAGTAATGCTGCACACCTCTTCCACTCCAGCCCAGAAACTTTCCTGATATGACACCAACCTGCAGATGGCCTCTCCCTCTGATTTGCGGCTGATAGTCAAAGCACGCCACTCATCTGAAAGAAACATTCTCTTCAAATCCCACTTAGAATTCAAGAGGGATTGTAGAGATATAAAACTAGTGGCAAAACGTGTAATAGCAGGCCGCACCAACTCCTTGTTGGTGAATGTCCTCATCAAATTAAGCACAGATGCATGATTATATATAAATTTGTGATGCTCTTTGATGATTCTACAATATCTTTGACAAAATCAATCTTTCCGATGTCCTCCAACATCAAATCAAGACAATGTGCAGCACAAGGTGTCCAAAATATGCTCAGATACCTCTCCATAAACATCTTGCCAGCAGAAACATAGTTTGCAGCATTGTCCGTTATGATTTGGACAACATTTTGGGGCCCAACCTCCAAAATGAACACATCTAATAAATCACATAATAATCTTGCATCTTTGACATGTGCAGATGCATCAACAGATTTCATAAACATTGTCCCCTTGGGAAAACTGACCAAGAAGTCAATAAGGGTCCTACCCCTTTTATCAGTCCAACCATCTGACATCACAGTGCATCCTGTGACTTCCCATGATGCCCTTAACTCCTCTAATCTCTTGGTGCAGTCAGCTTTCTCATTTTGCAGAATGCGCCCTCTAAAGTCATCATATGAAGGGGCTTTGTATCCTGGGCCAACAACAGCGATAGCATCAATCGCAACCTGATAAAATGGATTGTTCCTGGCAACAGTGAAAGGAATATCACTCCAAAGAAACAATTTGCCCAACAACCTATCAGCGTCTTCCTTCTTTTTTTAAATAAGGGAGGAGATAGATGGTTGTGCCTCGTGAGTGGTTCTAGGAGCAAAAAATGAGGAGGCAGCTACGGGGCTTCCTGTAGAAGATGTCGATGCTGAAGCGCCACTACCACTCTCACGGTCAGCTCTAAACCCTGATATTTGACTCTTCAGAGCTGCCTTGCTGAGTTTAGTGGTTTCTATTCTTTCCAATGAGTTCATGGCTATTTTGATTATTTCTGCAATGGTATTTGTGCAAGGGCCTACTTCATGCCCAAGAATTTGTGCCGGTGGTATTTCAACCTGTATACCGCCCCTGTCATGTGTTGACCACATAATTTGCAAGTCAAGTTTGCTCGGTCAAACCCCTGATCAGGTTCACCAAATTCCCATAAAGGATCTAATTTCCTTGGCATGTTGGAAACTTTGAACTTTGAAGTTTGAAAGTTGAAATTTGAACCTAGGGCACAAGAAAAATTGCAAGTTAAAAAATAAAATAAAAAAATTACAATTTTACATACAATATTTTGATTTTTTTCACAAAAAAAAACCCTCAACTCAATGCAAAAATAATGGGAAAAAATACATGTTGAAACACAAGCAAAAATAATGGGAAGAAACTAACAGCACAAGAAAAAATATAAAAAACAAAATTTAACGAACAATTTTTTGCACTTTTGACCAAAATAAACCCTCTCCTCTCAATAAAACAAAAACAATAAAAAAAACACAACCAAATGCAATCACAAATGATGAAAAATACATGGGTGATAGAAACCCATGGAAGAACAAGAAAAAAACAAAAAAAATGGGTCAAATTTGATGCCCATACCTGGAAAAAACGTTTTGTCGAAAACACTCGGTTCAAATTCGATTTTTGTTTGCTTGGCTTGCAAGAAATTCTTCACTTTTGTCCAATCTTGAGCTTGTAGATCACGTATCTCCCTCCTTGGCTCTCCTCCTTCACTCCTTAGCTCTCATACCAAACCTGTCCATGTAAAAATGACAAAAAAGAACATCAAAATCGCACTTAAAACCCGTTGTTTTCCTTTGCCACGATTTTTATAGATCGAATCGCGATTTTTTGGCGATTAGCGATTTTTTGAAAAAATCGGGGAAAACATCGCCGATTTAATCGTTTGCTTCAAAAAATCGCGATTTTTTTAAAACATCGCGATTAAATCGCGATTTTCAAAACACTGATTTGACCTCTTAGGAGACTTATTATTTTATTAATAAGCTAGTTTGGTGGGCTTGTCACCAAAAGTTTATTACTTTGCACATTATTTTATTTTAGGGGCTAATGTAGGCCCAATTAGGTAATTCGAACTATTAAGAAATGTATAAATGGGAATGACATGAATTCATTTTGTATCATCACCTGGATTGGATCATTCTCTCTCTTGAGAACTTTGCATTTCTTTCTTGGAGGACAAATTGGAGCATGGATGAATTTTGATGTTTGGATTGGATTTTCTTAACTTGGAGCTTCTTTATTGGCAAATGTAATGATGGTTGGATATATTCTCTTACATGTAAGCATGATATTGATGCTATTTTCTTTTACTTTGTCACATACATTGATCATGGGATTTTCGCTATTTTAGGGCTAATTGTTGCATGAATTTACTGCTTCGTTATGGAATTATGTTTCTATATAGCATATCTCTATATATGGGCCATGTTTGTTGAACGAATTTTCCTAGAGATCCAGGTTATCTTGATAAGCCATCTTCATTTGCAAGTGAAGTATAAGCTCTTTAAGGTCACTTTCTTTTTTGCCCTAACATTGGATGAAGTTGCCCTTACAGCCTCCTTGAGCTAGAAACGAGATCCTTCTTCATAATTCTTCTTTACTCCATATCCCCAAAAGGAATTAGGCACTGATCCACCATAGGGTGATCACCTTAAAAAAAAATTCTTCACCTTTTTCCCTTCTTTTCTAGTTCTAGCCACATTGGGCCACTTAGGGCATTACTTTCTCGACAGAGTAACCATAGAAAAAGTTCGATCTCCTAGCCTCTACTGCGCTAGTGTGTCCTCAAGGTCTCCTCCAAATTTGAAGAAATTTCAACAGTGGGATTGCGAGATATCCCAAGCCCTAGCTTTGAGACCAAACTTTGCCCTAGTGTTCCCTAGACTAGTACCTCATAGGATCAGTTTTTCACCTTTAAGTGGAAATCTTTGGTTTTATCCTTTCCCCTTCCTTATTTAGGTTAAGATCATCATCGATTGCTAAACTCCCTCCCCTTATCCTAGGTTGGGTCCTCCTGCCCCCATGTAGTCCCATTTCTCATCAAAAGCAATTCTTTTAAGACAACTCGAGAATCCAAGTTTTGCAAGGATTTTAGGGATTGGGAAACTCCTTTACAAGTCACATTCCCTTAACCTAGCCCTTAAATCCTCAATTAAAGGTTACTTCACATCCATTTGTTGATCCATCCTTCATAAGTGACTTACTATATATTGGGTCTCCTCCCATCAGTGAAAGTCTGTAAAGTGTAGGGAGTCTTAACTGAGGTGACAGTGGATTAAGTCTCCATCGCTGCCCTTAATCTAGCAGTTGTCCCTTTACGAATTCCTTTCAAGGCCCCTGCTAGTTTGAGTGCTAAGAGGATGGAGAGCCACTTGACTTACCTGCAAATGGCCAAATGCTCAAATTGTTCTACAAGGAAGACATTTGATGCCATAGGGCATGCTTTGTATTCTATTTCTAACCCTACTTTCATAGATTAGATTTCATTTCAAGATTTCTATTTCATTTCTTAGATTAGATTTCATTTCTACTATTAGATTAGATTTCTATTTCATGTATGTTAGAGTAGTGTTTTCGTTTCAACATTTGATTTTATGATGATCTCTGGATTTATACTTGAATGGATATCGCTGATGTACTTTGGTTGCCTTGGATGCAAATTCTGGATTCTCACATGCTTTCATAAAAGTACGCGTCCCCATGTGGAGCCAGATGTTAACCACTCAAATTGCATTTGAAGACATGTCATAGGTTCCATAGGCAAAGCACATCCAGGAGAATTTCCATTATAATCAGATCATGTTAGAATGCCAGAATTCCAGACTTTCAGAATTTCATAATTTCATCGACTTCCTATCTTTAATATATGTATTCCAGATTTTGCAACCCTGCACGGATAATGTAAAACTGATTCTAGTATGATGAATGAGTAATGTAAAAGGCCTAGGTAGCTTAGGACTATACTAGCAAGTGAGTTCACTCTAGGGAGATATTTTTCCCCAGTGCATTATTTGTGTTTTTTAACACTTATAATTAGTCTAGTTTTTCTCGCATATATACCCCAAAGCTTGAGTGTGGCTTGATGGTAGAGTCTTAGGTGATTCCTAGTGTCTATAATTAATGTATATTACCATACTAGATCATCTCCAAAGTTTTGCAGAATTTGGTTGTGTCTAAGTGTCAGTTTTTCAAAATATTAAGAATTACCCACTAGTCGGAATTTTTAATAATTATTTGATGTAAAATCTAATAAGTGTTGTCTATAAAGGTTGTAGGGAGTATGAGTAATCAAAATTAGACCTCTACACCTCAACTTTCTATCTAGACACACAATTTAAGGGTGAAAAAATATGTATTTACTCCTCAAGCACAATTTTTATAATTTTTGACAAAAAATGGCAAATAATTAGCCAATAATTAACCGGAAAACAAAAATGGGGAGAAAATAAAAATTTCTCTCTAAGTGAAAATGATAAAAAATGAGATGGAAATTCCCAAATATTAAATTCAAGTCAAAAAATGATGGGAATTCCATTTACCAAGAAAAGATGGCCCAAGGAAAAATTCGATGGTCCAGACAAGAAGCTAATGACCCAACAAATTGATTTTTGTTTGAGGGTGGTCCAAGATGGTTATTTTGAATGAGAATTTTTCGAGGAAAAAAGAAGAAAAAATATTTACAAGTGGTCCAAAACACTTCGGGATCAAATTTTGCTCCATGAGGCCATACCTTCAAGTCAAAAGAATTCTTTTCTTAGAGATCTGCGCTAGCTCATCAAGGGTTCGATTTATTTGGCTTGGATCTAGCCATTTTTCCCTTGGACCTAGACGTTTCACTTGGAGGGGGGTCCTCCTCTCATAATTATCTATAAATTGAGGCTCTCACTCCTCCCTTGGATCATTGTAATTTGAAGCTACTGGCTAGTGAAGCTTTGCTTTAGTTTTTGCACTGGATATTTTTTGTTATAGCTTTAGATTTCTCTTCTAGATTGCAATGTAGATCTCTCTAAAATTTATCTCCAAACATAAGCTTGCTTGATAGATATTTAGGACAACCTTCCCTAAATGTCATTCAATCTCCCAAAATTTGAGTTTGGAACAAAGGTTAAAACGTGTGGCCTTGCAATTCTCTTGTGGTTGAGTCGCTTGTAGGAATGAAGGCACGTGGGTTGTACTTTAGTCCTAAGGGGGTATGGTTAATGAGGCCTTAGCTTTCTTACTTAGCCTTCTTGCAACCACCTCACTCATTACCAAGTCGAAGGAATTGAGGGGAAGCCAAACCAAAGATTAGGCATCTAATAAAATTTACCAAGAACACTTTGCCTCACACACTTCACATCACAAATTTGCATCTTTCACACAATAGGTTATTGTATAAGTTAGATTGTCAACATTTCATTCAATTGCAAGCACTTTAATCATCTTCTTGTACTTGTCTATTTCGAACCCATGTGAATTGTTCTTTAATATGATATTATATTTGAGCATCTCTCATCAAGTACAAGTTTTACACTCTTGCAAGATACTAAATCCATTCATTGCTCATGTCTCAAAATCATCATTTTTTGTGTGGTTCACTAACCTCTTGCATTGCAGCTTCTCTAATTATGCAACTTGTTGATCTTCTTGATATATCATATTTGCAAGTATCGTGGATTTAATTATGAGCATATACTTCTTGCAAGTATATTTGGCACTAGTCTGATTATATTTGTCTTGCAAGACATCTTATTAACATATTTATCTTCATTATTGATTGTTGTATGCTCTTAATTATTCATACTTGCTAATCAATCTCATTTCAAGATATAATTTGGGTTGATATATTGGTGAAGCCTTAAATATTTTAGGTAACATCATAATCTCCTAGAGCTTGTTATCCTGAGCAAGTTTTCCTCTTAGAATCATCTTTACGGGCCACCCCTTGGTTTAGCTTGGAGAGAACCTAAACAGAGAGAATTGGGAATAGGTGGTAACCCCTTCTTTGAGTGTTTCGCCTTTAAGACCACACCAAGTGGGATTGGGGACCTTTTCCACATTCATCAAGGTGTGCATCTTAGGCGACAACAAGCATATCCTTTGTACACTAGCCTTCTTTTGTTTCCGGTCACATTTCCATCTTCAATTAGTTTGTTTCTGAAGGCCCATTTTGTAACAATCACATTTTTGTTTTGATTTAGTTCTTCCATGGCCTTGATCCAATGTTCATCATTTCTAGCTTCCTCAAAGTTACTTGGTTCAATTGTGGACAATAATGATAGATGTGCTTGCTCTGTTGTTTGTGCTTGTTTCTTCTTCTACTTTCTACTCTTGCACTCTTCTCCCCAAAGATTTGTTCTGGTGGTTGATTCTTCGAATAACAGTGTTTAGGTGTCCTGGAAGGTGTTTGTTGTTGATTATCTTCTTCTTCTTATTCTGCCTCTATCTCTTTCTTTTCTTGGTGCTCCTCTTCTTTTTCTTCCTCTTGCTTTGGCTCTTACTCTTCCTGTTCTTCAAAGATGTATGGATTTTTTCTTTCCTTCTTGGTCTTCAGCAAGTTTGTTTCATCAATTTTTAGATTGATTCTTTCTACTATCTTGTTGAGTCAAATATTGTAGCACTTGTATGCTTTTCTTTTACATGAGTACCCAACAGGTATGCCTTCATCTGTCTAGGAGTGCAACAAAGCTCTAGCCATCTCTTCCACGATTATGTTTTTTTTCAGCCACTCCATTTTGTTTAATTTTAGTCGTTGAGTGTTGAAAATTGTATAGCTTGGGAGGTACACCCACAAGTCTCAGGTGCTTGACTTGTGAGGAGAAAACCCACAAAAGATTTGTTTGTGGGAAAAGTACCAAAAGTTGGGGTTTTCACCCAAAGGAGTCATGTAGGCGCAGGTCGACCAGCAAGGCCAAGGGACATGGTCGTTGTGGTTTCACGCCCCTTAAACAAGTATATATTGGAGGCCAATGGTGAGGGCAAATCACAAGTGCAAAGGACACATCTTGTGGAGATAATAATAAGCCCTAAGAGTACCACATCCAAGAAGAAGGACAAATTCAAGAGAGGTCGAGTTTGGATATGTTGAGTAAATTTGTCCAAGAAAAGCATGTTTGACATTTCTGTCCTAAGGAGGCTAAGGGTTTTGTGTTAGTCGAGTTTTGTCTGTGTGAGGTCGAGTTTGTATTTGTCTATTGTCTATAAAGGCTGGGTGAAGAAGGTTTTGCTGAGTGGATCCATAGCCAAAAATATTTTAATTCATATTAAAATATTTTATTTATAACCCACATTGGATATTTTATTCTATACAACATTAAAATATTTTCTTTCAAACATTCTTTTGCTATATATAGATATATATGAAGTTGATATCAAGTGTTAAAAATCTTACTCATATTTTTTTTTAATTTCTAACTACTTTAAATGAAATTATACTAGGTCATATGGAAAACTAATTAAATATGCATAACAAATTTTTTTCTGTTTATTATAGCTGACATTGCCTTTCTATTTAGAGAATATTTTATTTTTATTTTAAGAGGGGTAGACATACTTACACATCACCTTCACACTACGTTGTAGAATGAGCCTATGAAGGTTTGATTGCTAAGAAGGGTCAACAAGCAAGTAAGTTGAGCTATTTGTCTGTGTTTTGTGAGAAGTTGATGGTTTGAAGGAGAAGACATCAAACCCTAATTGTACCTTACTATAATATAGGATTTGTATCAGGGTTTCTTAAGGGCCATGATCCCTGGTACAGGAGCCCTATGATTTTCTTGTTGATGGACTGATCATAAAAGTTTTGGGCCATATAAATCTTATGTATTATAGTTTATTTCACTATTGATATTTTCCTCTATGCAAAGTTTATTTTGGTTGAGCATTGCTAGTGTGTTTATGTGCTAGTCTAGTCATAGACCAGACCTAGAGTGCAAGGGAATTTCAACATTGAGAAGTATCTTCTTATTCCATGTTCTTCACAATAGTCATTGAATTCATTTGAAGTAAAGTCTCCTCTATTATCTTATCTCAAGCATTTGATTTTCAAATTAGTTTCATTTTCAACAGGTTCATTAAATATTCTGAAATTTTCAAAAGCTTCTAACTTCTTTTTAAGAAAACAAACCTAGGTCATCATTGTGTAGTCATCAACAAGCAACATGAAGTATTGTTAGTCATCTAGTCCTTTTGTTCTTGTTGGCCCACATAAATCAATATGTACAAGTTCCAGTGGTTTTGTCGTGGAATGTTCGTTAGTTTTGAACTCAACTATCGTTTGTTTTCCATGCTGACAACACTTGCACATAGTATTTGAAGGCTTTGTAATTTCAAGCATATCCCTTACAACTCCCTTCTTGTTGATCTTGACAAGATTCTCAAAGTGTATATGCCCCAATCTCCTATACCAAAAGCCAACTTCCATCTTCAATTCCCAGGCAACATCCTTCCTTTCTAATCTTCATTATGATTATCTACCTTTCATACAAGCTCTTCTTTTAGCTCTTCATTATTCTTTTGCAATTTGGAAAGTTCTTTAGTTTGAATTCATATTTGATTTTTTGCATGTCCTCCATTTTTGCCTCCTTGATGCATATTTTTTAGAAGAGACATTTTCAAATTCCTCCCTAGTGTAGTTGAATGTAGTGTCTATATCAATACTTATTCACCATTTATATAAAGACATATTGACACCTTATTCTAATGTCCCTTTATAACATGCAACCATTCTCTAGGATCAATCTCGTCATCATTTCCTGACAAAAATTGGTATTGTCATTAGTATTGTGCCTCAAACACTTGGGCACTCTAGGAGGAACCCCTATCATCCAATGTAATAACTTCACAAGGACCGTCTCTAGATTGTACATAACCCTATCATGCAACGTAATCTCCCAATGGCTCTTGAATCACACTTCAATTCGACATTCCCATCAAAATTTATGGCAATGTCAACCAATTTTTTAAAAGTTTAAATTAGACTATGAACCCACAACTTAATTTTCACTAAAAAATAGATAAAATATTAAAATCTTAATTGCAAAAAATTTAAGAAAAATCGAGGGCCTTGTTACTCGCCACTTGTGGGTGACACCCATAGGAGAAAATGTTCTCCTAGATCGTCTTCAGCCGGCGGCCCCTTGCAGTCACCAGACAGCTTGATGTGCCATCATCTTTACCACTTGATCCAGCCATTATGTACCCTCGTCCATCTATTATGATCATATGTTTGAAGGTGGGCCTTCCAAACCCGAACATATGACTTTCATTATGTAGTTGGGCATTTTTTCTTGCTTATCGTAGACACTTCTGGGTGTGGACTATTGGGGGGATTCGACAGAACGAATGGGCTTGGTTTGCTCTCTTGTCCCCTTGTCCAACTTGGTGATTAACCTTGTATCCTAGTCTTGTGGGATCTCCTTTATTGGCTACGAGCTTTAGGAGTGGCACTACATGAGAAATATCTATTTTCGTTGTGTGGTCCCGCTTCCCGACACCACATAAATCACCTCCCCTCCGCTCATTATAACCTATTTCCACATATTTCCCATCTAGGTCCACATTTGCCCATTGGGTCCACAAGGAGTTAGCCTTCCCCTCCCCTTGTCCACACTTTGGGTCGGGCCAAGAACGATGCACCAGAGGTTGATGCAACTAAAAGAAAAGTTAAAAGCATAATTTGACCACTTACAACAGGAAATGTACCATAAAATGCAAAAGATGGTCAGGACATAAAAATTTAGCATGTGAGAAAAAGCCAGACATGAGCTCCACCCTTCTTATTATGGCCATCACCTTGGTTCCTAACCCCCCCCCCCCTTTTTAAGTGAGGCCCCGCATCATTAATGAACCCATGATTGTCCCAACCCCTGGTAGGTGATGAACCACCCAACCTTAAGGGGGTATCCACTGATATATCATTAACATCATGCTCTTATTCCTTGAAGCCTCGAGCAATTAAACAAAGAAAAATCAATAAAAGGAAAAAGGCATATGAACGGTGGAAAAACCAAAGCCAGAGTAACTCATGTACCACGATTGCTCCCTCCTACATATAAACACCCAAGTGTGGGATTCCATCGTTATAGCTACCCCTGTACCATGGCATATGGCTTGGAGCCTTCCATGTGCCCCACACCATTCCATCATTATTTCATGTGAGACGTGCCATCTAACAGATGTACAATGGACTTGTCACTCCCTTAGAGGTTGAAACCACCTAATAGGGTCCTTGAATAACCTCCTTCTTGCACCTAGGGACACCTGTATATTCTAAAGCCAGTTATGGAAGGGCATGCCACTATGAAGTGTCCACTTCGTTCCATGATTTGCAAGCTCATTTCCTCAATAACACTAATGAACTATTGTATTGGAAGGTGAAGAGATGAATTGGATCTTATACAAGATTATAGGTGGGTCTTCGTTTTGGGGTTTGGTCTACCTATACAGGGTCCAAGCCCTCCAGAGGGTCTTAATGGCACTTGTAGGGTGAACGTTGAGAGCCGTGGGCCTCCACTATAGCAGAGAGCAGATAGCCATGCCATGGGATCCTTCAACACCATTTATTGCTCGCTAGTGTCCCATTTATTCTATGATGATGATGCACATGGACCACATAGCCTAGTTGGCTACACACTTGCACCACACAATTAGCAGTTGATCTAGGGCCCGAATGAGATTGTGTCTCACCATGGGAGACAAGTGAGGGCTTGCATCATAGTTCCATCCCTTGCAAATGGGATATATGCTTGTTCGATTCACTTGGAGACCCATGAGGATGTTTTTGTGCCCCCACAGCCACTTGGGGGCACCACAGGTCATTTGCTTGGAGATCAAAGAGTTGTTGAAGATTGTAACTAGGTTCGGTCTATTTGAATCAATATTTATTGTACTTGTCAAAAGAATAAAGAAAAGAATTTTATATTATTATTAAATGACTTATTAAAGCATCGACTTCATGCTTGGATCATATTATTTTAGGCCAAAGTCCCCATTGTGGACTTCTAGGATTTATTCTGAGTTTATAGAGTCGTTACAGATTTAAATTAACCCATAGTGGGCTTTTGAATCATGTAATTAGGTCAAGTATTGAGTCAAATATGATTTATGGAGCCTCCACATCTAGTCGGTCTTCAAGTGATCAAGTGGGCCTCAAGCCCAGGAATTCGAGCTCATCAATAGCCTATAAATACAGGGAGATCAAATTCATTTGGAGATATCATTATCTCACAAAGAAAATCGATATTTGTTGTTGCAAGGGAAAAAGTGCTAAGTCAAGGAAGGGGTCAAAAGGAGTGCGAGTTTGGACAAGCAAAAGGATTGAAGGAAAATCGAAATTTTGGTGTTTCTCTCTCTCTCTCTCTCTCTCTCTCTCTCTCTCTCTCTCTCTCATGTGCCCTAGTTTCGACGATCGAAGACCCTCATTATTTTATTGTTGCATGTTGCTGCATGTTGCTAATACCAAGTGAAGAATAGGTCGAAGTTGATTTTGCTGAGTGTTGGTGCCTTGAGAAGTTGTATTGGGTCAAGATCAAAATCTTTCCTCAAAGATCGAAGTTCTAGAAGCAAGGTCGAAGGAAGTGTTGCATAGTGATGTTGTTGCTGCTGTTGCTGCCAGATTGAGGAAGGATCAAAGGAAGGCTGACTGAAGTGTGGAGGACGTCCTAGTCAAGGTCTAGAGTCTCAAGAATACTATTGAAGGAAGAATTATTGACTGGGTTTTCTCCTAAAGAGGAGGTTTACCCTAGCTACTGACCTACATCTGGTGTTCTTGATCTATGTGTTTTTGCTTTGATATTTGCTAGATGAACTAAGAAGAAAGAAGACAAGAACAATATAATAAGAATTAAAGAACATCATAAGTAAATAATCAAGAACAAGAGAATATTTCTACCTGTCTGATTCTCTAACATGAGCCACCCCCTTCATCACAATTACTAGAGTCCTTCTACTCATTTTGGCACATGAGGGACTTCATTTGGCCTCCCAACATCCCTCCTAGCTATTTTTCTATCATTTTGATCCTCTTGAGAGACTAATTATTCTTATTATGGAGTTATTTGGTGGGCTTGTCACCAAAAGTATTGTTATTTGCACATTATTTTATTTTAGGGGCATCTTTAGGCTAGAATAATCCATTTGAACTCCTTAGAGGAGTGTATAAATATAAGAGAGGCTCACTTGATCTCTCATCATCACTTGGGATTTTCACTAGCTCTTCTTGAGAATTTCGACCTCCAATTTGTGGAGTAATTTGGATGGAATAAATGCATTTAGGCAATTGGAAAACTTCGTTATCTTTTCTTGGAGCTTCTTGTTGCAATGTTGTGGATGGACATATTCTTCATTGTCTTGTAAGTGTCTTCTTAATGCTATATTTCTGAAATATTGATTGTCTAATGCATGGAATTTCTTTCTTATGGTTATTGATGTGCCCCAATTCATGAGGAATTGTTTTAGGCCTTGATCCTATTAGAAAATATTGCATGTGTTACTTATAAAGATAGTGAATGAATGAATGTTCCTAAGGGATCATTTGCATCCTTGAAAATCCATAATATTTCCATCAAAGCATAAATGTCTAAAGTTTTCGTGTAGTTGCATCCATAGATAGTGAAGTTATTACTTTAGGCCTCCTTGAAGAGTGAAGGTGACAAAGACGGGATCATTTTGACTCCAATCCTCCCAATAGCCAAGCACTAGTCTTCAATCCTAGTGTGATCACCTTGAAACCCTTTTATCGTCCTTTTCTTATTTCTGCTCTATCCCTAGAAGGATGCCTATGGCCTTGTACGAATTGTATTAGAGACATCTCCTTGGGGTGCAAATTGGCAAGCAACTGCGTCGGTGAGTCTTCTATAAGCCTTCAAAATTTGAGGCCAATACCATGGTTGGATTGGGAGATATACCAAACCCTAGCTATAAGTCCAATTCCTCTAGGCTCCTTCTTGGATAGTGGCCTTCAAGGGATCTATGTGTGGATGAAATACCAATGAACCAGTGGTCAACTAAACCCGAAGAATGGAGGTGGAAAAGGGGCTTGTAATGTAAGACAAAAAGTGGTAAGTATGGAATAGGGAGAGATGGGGCTACACTATGTCGATCGGGGTTTCTCAAGTAGTGCCCTTCCTAAAGCCGTAGGACCATTAGAGGAGATCCCACTAGACTAGGATTGAAAATTAACCCCCTATTTAAGGTGAGGGAACAAGATCACGGCCAAGACTCTTCTTTCTTCCATGTTACCCTATAATCCATGTCCAAATGCCCAAATACAAACAAGCATAAGCACCCGGCTGCAAAATGAATAAAGTACATTTTGATCAAAAGCCCACCATCCAACATGTGCTCTTGGAAAATGGGCAAGGAAACATATGACTGATGCAGGTAGCGGAGATATGAATGGCATGTCACATCAGTTACTAGTGGCTCTCAAGGGTTGTTGGTTGTTGGCTGGAAAAGAAGAATAGGAGAAAAGTTTCTCCTAGGGGTCATCCACTTTTGGTGGGTAACATGGCCATTATCCCAAGATGGAAGGCCAAGAAATTTCATATTTAACGAAGAACTGTTGATTGGGATGAATCCAATTGTGCCACTCATGATTGAGATTGGTGTAATTGTTTCCTTCCAGTAAATGTGTTAAGAAATTAGTTGTGTATTTATTCAGTAGATCTGCAGTTTGCTAGGTCAATAAATTGTTGAATGCTAGGTTAAAGAAAATTTAACAACTGAAATGGAATGCACAAAAGATAACCTAAAAATTATTGAAATTGTAAAATGGAAGAGCCAGAACAACTTTCCAAAAACTATCTTATCTATAAGACGCAAAAACTATAGACTCAAAAATGAAGGAAATTCTGCAAGCATACTAATCACAAAATAAATGAGGGAGATTCATCTATACACTATTGTGCAGCATTCTGAATGCAAACGATTACTCTACTACAGTTGAACTTCTCCAATTCCGCCTTGATTATGTAACAGTCCTATCAACCATCAAACTCAATTTATAAATTCAATCCAATCATGCATTACTTTGAAGTTTCGGATGTCCACTTCTTAAAATATCATCAAGGACTCAAGAACTAGATTATCCAAACTACCACACAAACTTATATTGCTGGTAGATCTCAAATGGTGAGCCTATAGGCTATGAGTAGCTCCACAAGCACCACGTCTAGCATTTTAGTATTTGCCTAAATGGGGTCCCTTACAAGCTTGTCAATGGAAAATATTAAGGTTTCTAAGTCATATAAAAATATATGGCATGCACATTAGTAGTTGATATAAAGATCCATTTGGCTGCTAATCAGTTAACCTTCATATCATCAGCTACATCAGAAAGTAAAGGTTGGGAATCATACCAGCCCAGAGGACAGTTGCTTTGCTACCATCAAAACAATTTTCTCCAGCTACATCTCGGCAAGTGATACTCAGGATCATCCTGATTGCCTCCTTAGTGTTATTACGAACAAGGATCTCCAAAGGTGTCAACTCATGAGCTAATATAGAACCCTTTGGTTGACCTTTTCCACGAAAATCAGAATAACTTTCAGTTTCAATTATGGGGGCGTTCAAATTAGCTTCCTGTGATGTGTCAGTGATGCCATTTGAAGAATGGTTCCTTCCAAGCCTGAAACCAAAAGTTAATGGATCTGGCAACAAAACATCCATAACAGATGTCTGTAATGCTTCTTGAACTGCATCTTTGATGTTCATCTCTCCAAAACTGTTCCTTCCAGACTACCATTTTACTTTTATTCTAGAAGTCAAATCTTTAATAGCAGCATTTAATTCAGCCTTTGTTTGTTTCTCTGCATTACTTGAAATTTTAACCACAAAGCCTTCCTTCCCTTTGGTTTCCATCCCAAAAAAAGATTTATCAAGAACAGGTAGTTTGAAATGCTCCAATGGTATCAAAACCCTTGCTGCATAATCCCTATCAATTCTTGTGGTTGGATAAAGGCAGTCCACTGTTTTCCCATCTTTTACCGTCTCTGTATTTTCATCTTCTCTTTTGTTTCCCTGGATGCAGACCGTTATCTCAAACATGACTTCTGTTGGATTCCGGAACTCAAGTTCAAGAAGACGCAATCCCCAGCTACCTCTGTATGGATCAATTTTAACTAAGCTATCAGCAATATTCTCTGTTGGTGTGCCCCTATCCATAATATATTGACCTGCAGCACTTGGTGCTGGAAGGGTTCTACTTATCTCTGCTGGAATTTCCATTGAAAGCAGGCGAGCCTGCACCAGGCACAGTCCCTGGAGGACACGTACCTGTAATGGAACAGTCAGTCGCCTACCTGGGGGGTATGAACACGAATCATTCTGTATGTTGTCTCCTACTTGTGCCAATGTTCCTGTCAAACAAATAGCAACATTTAGCTTAAGCCATAAATTAATACTCCAATCTCTATCCAATTGCAATGCACTGGTCATCGCATTAATATTGATATCAAATGCACTGCACAAGCATCTCTGCATTATTTGACCTAGACAGCAAAGACTTTTGCTAGTCAAACCAACCCTTCAACCTCCAAAGTAGGTTGAGTCAAACACATACAAATTTGGCCTTCCTTCAATGTCACACACAGCCCAAAAAATCAGCTCCCAAAACAATCAACGCAAGTCAAATTCCTGCGGTCAAAACCAATCAATGTTGCGGCCAACTAGTCAACGTTGTGGTCAAAGGCTGTGGTCAAAGGTCAATGTTTGACCTCGATTTTTGTGCCATCAGATGTAGCCTTCTAAGATCGAAATTTTTGGGCAAAAAACACAGTCAAACAAAGAGGGTTGACCCAAAGTCAACATTGGTCAACGCTGTCCAAATTTGCCCTAAACCAGTCCAAAATTTCCAGCAGCCTATTTCACACATGGGAGAGAGAGAGAAGCCTCTTCAAGGTTGTACGAACCAATCAGATGAGAGAGAGATATGTGAGATGAGTTGATGATGAAATGAGCATCATGTCTCTCCTATTTATATCTATGACAGTGGGTGTGTGACACATTTGTTGGGGCCTGTGAGCCTACATTACAATTTTGGCCAACCTTGACAATTTGCACATGTGTGGAAAATAAATTCAAAATATAAGTTATGCTCATCCAAACAAGATGATCTTTAGATCAACCTTGCACCTGTTCAAAAGAGGAATCCAACAAAAATATCATCTCCATCATATGAGCAATGCAACATGGAGTCTGTGTTGGAAATACTGAGAGAGGGGTGAATCAGTATTTCTTTTCAATTGTTAATTATTGCCAGTTGGATTTTTCACAATTAAAGACAGAGAGATATATATAATAATAATATTAGAAAATAAAAAGAGAACATCAATCTCCTTTTAATAAAGTATACAATAGATGAGAGAAGGGCACCAACCCTTTTAATGAAACAAGCACCAACCTATTTGCCAAGCAAAAACTTGGACTTTGATGAGGCTCCGACCTCTAGGGCTCCGACCCTATCTTTTCAAGGCACCAACCTTGTGTTTAGGGGCACCTACCCCAAGGACACCAATCCCTCGATCTTCTTTTTAATAGAAACTGTGTCATGTACTTACTTGACTGTTGATTGTTCATCCCTCCACTAGCATTGAGCCCTCCACAGTTGTATCTCTAATCCTCCATAGATCAGTCTTATCTGAGCTTTATGGAAGCACTGGTTTACCCACAGATGTGTGAAGTATGGTGTCTTCACTCAACAGATCAAGCCTCAATACAGGGCTGCAACAGGTCCGAGTGTTAACTGATCTAAGGACTGCAAGAGTTTCAAAGTATGGTGTCTTCACTCTACAGATCAAACCTCAATACAGGGTTGAAACAGGTCCAACTGTTAACTGATCCAAGGACTGCAAGAGTTTCAAAGTATGATGTCTTCACTCAACAGATCAAGCCTCAATACAGGGCTGCAATAGGTCCGACTGTTAACTGATCCAAGGACTGCAAGAGTTCCGAAGTATGATGTCTTCACTCAACAGATCAAGCCTCAAAACAGGGCTGCAACAGGTCTGAGTGTTAACTAATCTAAGGACTTGTGCTTGATAACTTCAGTTCCACAGTTTTCAGGATGATCAAACAGTTATAACCTTAAACAATCCTTCCTCAGCCTCCTTTAGTTCACGAGGTGTGAACTACACTTGCTGCAATCTACACTGAATTATCTTCACCGAATTGATGACTCTGAAATGGATGAAAGCAGATTTATATATATAGTAGTTTGTCCCTATGAAGAGACACATCCATTGGAAGGAGGGTCGACATTATATGACTGCATAGGTCGGCTTGACTGTAAATATATTTTTTTATCTTAAAAATTCAGTTTCTCACAAACTAATGGGAGTTTCGGGGCAAGTAAGAACTTGTTGGAAAGAGGGAAAAATCCTCTTTAATATGGTCTAGGATTCATTGTGAAAGGATGCCTCCAAGGTGTCTAAATTTATTTTTCTTTGTGACTGTTCATAAAATTTTAGTGCAGAAGGTGATTGGGACAGTAAGAGATCATTAGAGCTTCTTCATCATGGTGTGTCTTCCATGTCATCATATGTCATAGTGCAGCATCTATCAATCTTCCATTAAGAGGGCTCATCAAGAGAGCTTATATTCCATCAATGACAATTATTGACCAACAGTTTGGACCTAGTTGCCCAAAATTAGCACTCCCTCTCAACTAGGGAGAACTCCATCTCTCCATCTGTGCAATCCTATCATCCAGTACCATCATGTACCATCATCATCATCATGCAATCCTCTGTCATCTTGTTGTAACTGCTTCACTGGCTCTTCTCTACAAACAAACGAGAGTGAGTCACAAAGACATCACTCTCCACTGACCCGAAGTCAATCTAGAGGTAAAAACCTAAATCAGACTCAAGAGTGAGTCACATAATGACCCGAAGTCAGTTTAGAGGTAAGAACCTCATCTAGACTTGATCCCAGATCAAGTTGTTAGACACATCCCATCCTAAACATAGAGAGTACGGCAATCCCCAATGCATCCATCGATCATGCTATCAGTCTCTATCCTCATTTCCCAACTCATTGGCCAAATGAGAGGTACTTCCCATGAGTCCCAGACTCCATGGGTAGGATGCATGTGGGGCATAGATCAAAGGGAGGGTGAACCAGCTTTATACCATAACGATGGGGAAAAAGCACACCAACAAGGTAAGGCAAACCTCACCCTGTGGTTGCTTATAGCTCCAAGAAGATATCCCCAAGAACCCTGGAGCTCCCAGAGCTCATAGTCCAACTCAAGCGGGACCCTTAGGATAAGGTCTGTCCACGGTACCAAGCTTCTCACGGAAGGTTAAGAATTTGACCTTCCCCAGGGGCTTCGTGAGAATATCTACGACCTGCTCATCAGTCCCAATGTGATGGAGCCTTATGGCACGTCGTTGTACCATGTCCCGAACAAAGTGGTACCTAATATCAATATGCTTGGATCGGTCGTGGAACACGGAATTCTCAGAAAGACGAATCCCACTTTGGTTATCGCAAAGGATAAAGGTGGTATCCAACACATGTCCAAACAGCTCTTGAAGAGCTTTCTCAACAAAACAGCGTCACAACAGGCCATACTTGTTGCAATGTATTCGGCCTCAGTAGTGCTCAAAGCAACCAATTTTTGCTTCCTGCTCATTCAAGATATCGAAGCAGAACCTAGAGTGAAGCAACATCCAGATGTGATCTTACGATCCACCACACTGCCTGCCTAATTAGCATCGGTATATCCATGGAGCCTCATACTCCCGGCAATGTATCTCAGCCCATGGTTGATTGTGCCTCGAAGATATCTCAAGAGATTCTTCGCACCAATCCAGTGAATGTGATGAGGCTCGACCATATGTTGACTCAACGTGTTCATTGCAAAACATATGTCCGGACGAGAGTTCGCTAAGAACATCAAGGCCCCCACGAGTTGACGATACTCGGTGGGATTTCCCAACTCGGCCCAGCAGCACTTCCACACAACTTCTTAAAGTTGAGTTCGATCGGAGTAGTCACGAACTTGCAGTCCACCATCCCAAATCTCTCCAACAGCTTCACGACATATTTTCCTTGAGAAAGGAAAATCTCACCTGGCTTTTGCCAAACATCCAAGCCTAGGAAATAGTGCATCAGACCTAGGTCCTTCATCTCGAACTTGAAAGCTAGCTCCCTCTTACATTGATGAATGAGATGGACAGCACCTATCAAGAAGAGATCGTCCACATAGAGAACCAGAATGAGAGACTTGTCATTATCAACCTTAAAATAAAGGTTTGAATCAGCATCACTTTGAGTGAAGCCCAACTTCAACAAGTAGCAATCGATCCTCTCATACCAAGCCCTGGGGGCTTGCTTCAACCCATAGAGGGTTTTCTTCAACCTGCATACATATGTGTCTCTATCTTGGACTTCAAACCCCAGAGGTTGTGCCACATAGACCTCTTCCTTGATTGAAACATGTAAAAGGGCAGTCTTCACATCCATCTGTGTGAGCCTCACTCTCATGTGAGAAAAAACAATTATAAGTCAAAAATAATTAAATTAATTAAATTAGGAAAATTAGGAATTTATTCCTAATTTTCTAGATTGAGTTTGTTCCTCTCAATTAGGAGTCAGTTGGTTGAGAGATTCTCTCCAACTAACTAGACTCCTAGATTGGTGTATGGTTAAGATATTCTCTCAACAAAAGTGTTCAAGATAGACGCACTATCTTGAGACACATTCTTCTCCTATATTTATATTTGTATTATACCATTGTTTTAATAATGTGTGAGAGAGGTATAAAGTGAGGCTCTTAGGCCTTTTCCACCATGTCTGGTTTATGTATATTTCTGCTATTTATTTTATTAGTGTTGTATTAATTGTTTAAATCTCTTCATGTGGTATCAGAGCCAGTGAGGGCCTCGGCCTTCGCCCCTTCTAGGCCAAGGGAAGTAAAAAGTTTGATTTTTCCATTCATTCTAGCCTAGCTTGACGAAGTTTGGAATAGTGTTTCCACAGTTTTATCAGCCTTTTGTTCATTGTGCTGCTGGGATACGAGGCTGTCGAGGTGAGCAGTATGTAAAGAGTTGATTGTGCAAACATACGATATGTCACCAATACAGTCGATCTATCATCGGGAGATTCGTGTGTGTACTTTCCGGTGTTGTTGAAGAGGAAGGAAAATCAAGTTGATCAACCGCTCTAGATTTATTTGACCAAACTGCACAAGGATTGAATGGTTGAGTGACTGTTTGAGAAACTTACATCACCTGCACAATATTGCTATGAAAGGGAGAAACGTGAACTGATCTGTGAATGTGATCGGCAATGGAGGAAACACAGCGTGCTATGAGGAAGCGTAATGCTAGCAATGTAAGCAAATCTGGGCTCCTTTTATAATCCTGATGGGTTAATAAATTTCACGAGACCGTTATTGGGTCTGTTGAGCCACCAATCATGTCGAGTATCCTTCAAATAAAGACATGTCAGAAAACGCTTGCTGGTTGCATGAGAGTCTTATTTTTAAGAGACTGAGCCTACAGAGAAGACCTTTGCAGAGCACAGAGCTGCATATAGGAGGCAGTCGAATTGAAAATATTATGATTGTAAGATGGGACGTGTTGCTCGAATTATGGGTGTATCACATACATTTTTGTTTGTCCATTGACTGCATGATCAATGCATTCTCCACTGAGTGTAGCCTTCATTTTATTGTTGCACATATTTCGATCAAAGCAAGGGAGTTTTGAAGCACTCAAGCTTGTAGCCGCTTGGAACTGATTTTTATGCATGGAGGAGCAAGCTCGTGAAACAGCATCATGATTCTCATTTGAGCCTCCAGCGTGAATTTCAAGCCAACAACGTTTAGAGATCACTGTGGAGAATCCAGGTGCTTGCAGAGGGAAATAATAGTGGCATCGGAGGAGAGCATCACGGACGTGCCTCTGGTCTCCGCCACATTCAGTTGTATGAAGTTAGCTTGCGACTCAAGGTGCAAGGAACACAAAACGCAAGAATTTCCAGATTTGGTAGAGAAGACACAGAGATTTTCATGTTAATTGGCTTTAGATATGGCAGCCATGTACCGAGGAGGAGAAAAACTCTACAGCCACACAATCTGTGTGTTAGCAATGTGTTCGACAAGACCAGCCACACAATCTGAGCGTTAGCAATGTGTTCGACAATATAGTGCGTATGGTGTTGAGAAGGTTTATTTTAACAGATCCTGAAAGAAATCCATGCTTTCAAAATTAATCACATCATTGTGGAAAATATTTTGTTGATTAATATATTATTTGTATTGAGATGAATTCAGTGCAGGTTGTTTCTATGCGAAATTTGGAAGAGAACCAGCGAAAAGGAGGAGCCAAGCCAATAGTGTTTTCATGGAATTCAAAGGTGTTTAAAGCAAAGACCCAGAGACGGCAATAAAACTGAAGGTGAGAATAAAGATCATAAATTCATGATCATATCTAGCTTTGATTTTGGGGCAAAAGCTTACAAATGTTGAGGCTGCACTGAATAAAAACATTGTTGTGGAAATTATATATAGTTCGAGTGTGAATCCAGCTCCACGTGCAACGTAGTTTACCACTACAGCGTTGCCAACATTCTGTTTAATCTATTGTTCAAAGTTGCACAATGTTTTTTTTATCTTGTCCTTTGATATGATATTGTAAATGCAGTGTGTTTTAATGAGTTTTGAAGTGATTTTGTGGAGTGACAAGGAGGAATTTTTTTTGTAATTTTGGAGCGATAAGTGTTTTGTAAATTTGGAGTGATAAGTGGATATTTTTTTAAAACGAGAACTTCATTGTTGTATCTCCTCTGAGAGATTGAGTCAGTATCCATCCATTTGAAGAACTTTAAAAAAAAATTCCATGACAATGTGAAAGTTGATGTACCTTGATCTTTAATAAAAAATAATTTTTGTAGTGATTGTGTCCTAGATCCACTGGAAATTGAATAAGGGGATCTAAGGTACACCATGAGTGTGTTTATGGTGCATGATTCTTGATACTTGATATTGCTTTTGTTTTGTGTCTAGTTTTGACACTACAATTATCTAAAACACACATAAAGTTCAAAGCAAGAAAATGAAAGCAATCACATGGCAACGAAGAACGTTCCAAGAAGCATTATCATGCACAAACAATCACATGCATTTGCGCAACACATCATCAAGTTAATACAGAGGTTATCCACAGCCACATTCCACATCATTCAATCAAAGCAACCAAGTTAAAGAAGCTACAAAATCAGCATTCCAATACAAGTCAACATCGACATCAACGTCAAACAATTTTTGTGTAACTTGTAAATCAAAAGTTGTAAGTTTGTAATCCAATTCAAATAAAAACTGATTTGTATTGTAAGGGTGCATTGTCGATTGAAACCGACACCCAAGTTTGAATTGATAAGGAGGTCAAGTGAGTCATTTCTCTTCAACTGAGTTAATTAAGCTAAGTGAGTCCATTGTCTTCAACATAGTCATCTAGATTATTTGGACTTGTCATTGTAAGCATTTTCTCTTGGGTGCATTTTCGACAGTGTTCGACACCCTTCTTTTGCAGATAAGCACAATCAAGTGAATCGATTCAAGGAAGTACAAAGTGCCAGTGAACAAATTCAAAGCATCAAGTGAGCGAGTTTCAACTCTAAAGCAAACAAACAACAAGTTCAAATCTATTGCAAGCGAGCGTGCATGCTTGAGTATTCAATTATTCAAGTGAGTGTGAATAAATCAAGCATGTTCAAGCTAGTGTGAAGTTAATTGAAGCAACACTCAATCACGCAAGCCAGTACAAGAGCGTGACAAAATGGGAAAATGTGGTAAATGTCTTCAAAGTGCAGAGATGGAAATTAAAGAGCTGAAAGAGTGCAATCATGAGTTACAAAATACAATTGAGTTACTGGAATGGAAGTTGAAGCAGAATCAAAACTTAATCGAGCAAATGAACATCACATTAGAAGCAGTAAAAGACTTTCAAATTGAGCTTGACATGAAAGACAAACTCAATCATGCACTTCAAATCATACTAAGTGAAAAACAAGATCTGCTTGATGCACAGTATACAAAAAAGGTAGATGTCAGTTGCAACACCAAAGACCTCATCCAAAAATTAGATGAAAGTTGTGATATAAGTAACCTTATTCAGCATAGTGATGAAGGTTGTGACATAGAAGATCTCATCAATCAAGTTGTTGTCAGTTGCGATACAAGTGATTTTATCCAGCCAGTTGTACTACTTAATGATGCAACGAGTAGTACCAAAGATCAAATTATCATTTTGATGCAGCTTGTCAAACCGATGAATTGTTAATGATTGATGCCCAGTGTGATACAGACAATGTTTTAAAAAACGGAATCGGTCAGCTACCAGGTCGAGGTAATGACTCGGTAATGACTCGGAATCGGTAATGACTCGGTCGACCAGGTTTCAATGACTCGGTCATGACTCGGTTTTTGTAAAAAATACATTAAATATTAATTTTTTGTACAAAAACATAAATTTAAAGATTTTTATTCATGTTTCCAAACACAAAGCATTACAATATAGACAAAAGACAACATATGATAAAAGTAGGCTCTCGGTCGACCAGGTTTCAATGACTCGGTCATGACTCGGTTTTTGTAAAAAATACATTAAATATTAATTTTTACGACCCTAATAAAATTAAGCCAACCTAATCACTCAAGTATGATCACTACATGTAAGCTTGATTTGAAGTAGTTTGCATGAGTCAAATGTTTTGAAGAATTAATGTTGAGCTTAAAGTGCCTTGATAAAAAACAAACAAATCTACTTGATAAGGTATTGAAGGTTGTTATTCAAGGTTTCTGGTATCTCTAAGGGTTTCTACAGTGGGAGACAATATTGAATAATATTGTCACTTGTTTAAATTTTCTATAAGGCTGTAGCAGCAGTTAATTGGCTCAATAAATCCATTTGATTTGATGCTTGCTCTCTTCAATTTATTATTGGAAGGATCTTGTGACAAATTCAAGGCTTGTCTTTGGACTAATTCAAGCAAATATCTTTGAGCCCTAGTTTGTGACCAAAAAGAGCTGAAGTTCCGTGACATCAACAATTGACCAATAGTTCCTTACTACTTAGTATTAATTCTGAGCACAAGATAGGGAAAGGACACATGTACATGTAGCATTGAAGGTTGCATAATTTCTGTTAAGGATTAAACTGATGAAAGGAGTCCAGTTTGTTCAAGTTACAGCGTTCTTTTGGTAACAAATTGAAGAGCTGTCCCTATGCCCTAATCATTAAAATTTGAGAGTGTCTCTAAATATATTCTGAACAAAAGGGCAGATTGATATGACAGTGATACATTGCAGAGTGACAAAGATGTATGACAGTACCATTTTGTATTTTGTAACAATGATGCTTGGGTCTCGATCCTAGTACTTGAGACAATGATGCTTGGGACAAGAATTGGTAGGGATAACAGTAATAAGTGTTAGTGGTCTTGTGAGATGCTCTTATGTATGTTGTGCACTATCTATGCAGTGCTTTTATATGACAATAATCTATTGGAATGTAACAATGACAGTGATCTACTTGACAGGTGGAGACATGACAGTATCTCCTTGACAATAAGAATTGTATCTCTTGTCAGTAATGTGTGTTTAACAGTGTATTATGAGTCCACAATCTTCAGCAAACACTCACAAATGCTCAAACAAATTGCATGAGAAAGATGTGAGCTCAATAGAGGGGGTGGGTTAGTTATATAGCATTGGGAGGGCTTAGACAAGCCTAAAAAACCCTAACAGCGAGTTAAATTCCTTTTTCAAGTCCACAAAACCGCCAAAAATGGGCCCACCGGCCGGCTGTAATGACCAGGCCTGGTTGAATCGGGCTCGGCCTGGTCGGCCGGTTTATTACCGAGCCGGCCGAGTCATTACAAAAACCGGCTGGCTCGGTAATAAACCGGCCACCCTGGCTGGTTATGTGACTGGTCAGACCGGCCGCCCAACCGGCTCGGTCGACCAGGCCTGGTCGGTTTCGACCAGGCCGTTTTTTAAAACAGAGGATACAGAAGATTTAATAAATCAAGAACAACATATCGGCAACAGCAGTAGGCGTGAAGAACAACAGCAAGATGACCTTTCCAAGAAAGTGATCAAACCTTGGGAATAAATCTCCTTCAACAAATATCGACATGGCCTAGGTTACCCCAAAGACAACAGTTTGTATATTCCAGATTACTCAAAACCAGTGCAATTTGTCAGCGCAGGCTTTCCAAACAATGCTCATAATAAGTGTAACCATTGTAAGCGAAATGGCTATATGGAGAGTACATGTTTTGACCTCCATCCTTGTCACCATTGTGGCAAGGAAAATCATTCATTAGAAAGATGTAGTAAGTGAAATCAACCACCCAGAGTGAAGATCAATTATGCATGGATTGATCCTTGGAAGTGGTCATCTACAGTCAAACAATTGTCTATGTGTTATCGACGTATTCAGTCTCACGTGAAGACAACTTTTCCAGTACAATGAAGATGGTGAAACTCTCCTACACTTGAAGGGGGGGGAGTCCCAAAATGAAATGATGATGATTGTATTTCCTTTCAGATGACAAAATGGGGAAATGATAATGAAATTGAAGGTGGTTTTCAGACTGAAAGTTAACATCAGCAAAAGTAGCTAGTGGGCATCTTCATCAGCGAATGAGCATCAACAAATTCGCCAGCGGGCGGTCAACAACAAGAGCAACAGTGAGCAGTTTTCGACAACAGCAGTGAGCAGTTTTCAACAACAACAGTGAGCAGTTTTTGACACCAGCAGTGAGCGGTTTCTGACAGCATCAAGAAAAGCATCAGTGAGTTGTTTTTAACATCATCAACATCATCAGCTAGTGGGCGATCATCATCAGCAAATTCTGCAGTGGGCATTCTCAATATTTTGTCAGTGGACAAGCAAATTTGTCAGTGGGCATCATCAATATTTTGTTAGTGGACGAAGGATGTTGATTGCAAGCAAAGGACAGATGAATCCTTTTGCAGTTTGGCACACGATGGAGTTGTCAATCAAAATTCAGAGATGAATCAAACTTGCAGCTGACTCATGATCTCTTTAGGTTGAAGTATTTTCGGCATCCAGCTATGGCGGTTCTTAGGCAGTGTGTTTGCGAATCAATAGTTTCAGCATGAGAACTTGGAAGATTATTCATCATTCTTATTTTGGACTTATCATTGAGGAGGGGAATATTAGCCTCACTCTCATGTGAGCAAAAACAGTTGTAAGTCAAAAATAATTAAATTAATTAAATCATGAAAATTAGGAATTTATTCCTAATTTTCTAGATTGAGTTTGTTGAGAGATTCTCTCCAACTAACTAGGCTCCTAGATTGGAGTATGGTTGAGATATTGTCTCAACCAAAGTGTCCAAGATAGACGCACTATCTTGAGACACATTCTTATCTTGTATTTATATTGATATTATACCATAGTTTTAATAATGTGAGAGAGGAATGTAGTGAGGATCTCGGGCCTTTTCCGCCATCTCTGGTTTATGTATATTTCTACTATTTATTTTATTGGTGTTTTATTAATTGTTTAATCTCTTCAATCTGATGGAGACTCCATCCTTGTGTTGCAGCAAGGGCAATGATTGAACAGATGGTGGTATAGCGGGCAACAGGTGCAAATATATCATCATAATCTATGCCTTCCTTTCGAGAGAAACCTCGGGCAACAAATATTGCCTTGTACTTTTCAGCACTTTCATCAGCGCCATGCTTTACCTTGTAGAGCCATTTCGAGGTGACAACAAATTTTTCCTTCGGTCTAGGGACCATATCCCAGACATCATTCTTCATGATCGATGACTCATATTCCTCATGCATAGCATCCATCCAAACTTGATGCTTGCAGCTTTACGGCTTCTTCAAAAGTTCCAAGCTCAAATTGTACAATAGTACTCATGGCTGCTAGGTACCCTTGGTACCTATTTGGCTTCCTACTTTCACGGAATGTTCCCCTAGGAGAAGTATGTCCCTCAGCATCTTCGAAAGTGTCTCTTAGCCATGAAGGTCTACTTTTATTTGAAGAAGGTGGATCTATAGGATCCATCGGTCCTTCAACATCGGGCATTGGTTCATCCTTCAATTCTTCCTGCCTTCCAGCTTCTTCTTCTTCTTTGTCTTCCTTTGAGATAGGAAGATCCCTGACTTTCCTGAGGGCAGCATCTTCGTCGAAGGTGACATCATGGCATATCTCCACTTCTCTTTGACCAGGCACATAGATTCTATATGCCTTTGAGGTTTCACTATAGCCCACAAATGTTCCTTTCTTCCCAGAAGCATCCAACTTGCTTCTCTTTTCTTTCGGCACATGAAAATAAACGTGACTTCCAAAAACTCTAAAATGAAAGACATCGGGCTTCTTAACAGAGAAGACTTCTTCGGGAGTTTTGGAGTCCAATGCAGAATGTGGGCATCTATTTTGAATATACACAACGGTGTTGGCAGCTTCTCCCCATAGGAACTTTGGAAAAACTTGGTCATAAAGCATGGCACGGGCAGCATCCAAAATGGTTCTATTCTTTCTTTCAGCAACACCATTTTGTTCGGGAGTATATACAGTGGTGGTCTCCCTCTTAATGCCAGCTTGTTAGGTCCCTATATTACTAGTGTGGGCCCTTATTGTTGTTAGTGTAGCCCTCTTATTATTATTGTTGTACCCCTGTAGTCACCATATTGTTATTATTCTGCCCCATAAAAGCCCATTGTTGTTATTGTTGTGCCCTTACATTATTATTGTTAGGTCGACTAGGATTATATTGTGACCCCATGGACTCCTATATATAGAAAGGAGGTTTTGTCATTTGTATCATCCAAGAATTGTTCATTTATGTAATGTAAATGAGGTTTCCCCCTCGAAGAGGCTGATTTCTAAGTTGTTGACCTCTCTTTTCTTCTATTTGTGAGTCGGTTTCATAACATTTGGTATCAGAGCTTTGGATTCTAGGGTTTCACTACTTTAAACAGGTCATCGTAGCATTTTCGATATAACATTTTTTCTACAAAGGTTCAGAAGTTAAACAAAAAACCCATTTGCGACGAAATCCTGAGGAATTTTTTGTAAAAATTTCAAATCTTGGTTCGCAATATTTTCGGAGATATGATCTATGGAAGTTAGGGTTTTTGCAGGCTCCCGAATTTCACCTCAAAGAGGTGATCTTAGGAAAATTGTCATAACTCTCTCTCTGAGCATCGGATTGGAATTCTGTAATAAGTGACCGAAAGTACACAAACTGTAGCTTCCTGTGTATCGATTTCAGAGCTGAAAGAGGAAACAGTGACACGTGGCACGTCGTACAAGTTTGCTCTACTAAACCAGTCCATAATTAGGTCATTGTGGGAGATTGGGCATAACTTTGTCTTGAAAAATCCAAATCAGGTTGGACCTATGGCATTGGAAAGAAGATTTAGAGGGCTACTATAGGACCGAAGATAAAATCTTGGGAGTCTGAAATTACAAAGATACATCAGTTTCAATATCGAGCTCCTCAAAAGCAAGAAAAAGGTGTGTATTGTTTTTTATAATTGCATAAGTCTTGTTTGAAAAATCATTTTGAAGTGATTCCAAGGGCATATTGAAAAGGCTCTACAATGACTCATGAAGAGGAAGAAGTGCAACATGATATATCAAAATTACAAGACCAAGTGCAACAAATTTCGCTCTCACAAAGAGTAACAAAATATGAAATGGAAGCTAAGATGGATGGTTTGAAGAAAGGTGTGGAAGCTAAGATGGATGGTTTGAAGAATGTCATCGAAGCTAAGATGGATGGCATGGAAGCTAATATCGATGAAAAAATGAAAGGCAACATGGAAGACATGAAGAATGATCTAAAAGCAGACATGGAAGGTTTGAAGGAAGGTTTGACAAAGTTGATACAAGAAATTATTCCGAATGGCGAAAAGGTAGTAGAGGAAACTCATGATGAGAACAAAATAAATGTTAATCATGATTTCATAAACTCTAATGTTGGATTGAAGACCCACCATATTCCAAAGATCGATATGAGGAAGTTTCATGGCAAGGATCCCGTAACATGGATACTACAAATGGAGCAATATTTTGATCTGCATAATGTGCAAAACACACAAAAGGTACACATTGCAACTTTATATTTAGAACCCAATACATTTGTATGGTACTGATGGCTTTGCCCTCGTAAAAAAATTGTCACTTGGTCAATTTTTACGGAGGAAATGATAGCACGTTATGAGAATACAAAGAGCAGCACCTTCTTTAGCCAATGGATAAATCTCAAACAAAAGGGTTCAATGGTGGAGCACAATGAGGACTTCCAAAAATTGAATATAAGGGTAACTGATATTCCAGAGGAACACAGCATTGTTGTCTTCATAGGGACTTTAAAGGATAACACCCAACATGAGGTTCATCTTTAGGAACCTGATTCATTGGAGAAGGCATTTAGGTTGGAAAGAAAAATTGAAAGTAAAATTATGGTGACACGGAAGCTTACCACTCACATCAATAAAGATGGAAGTGTTGCAACTCCTAGACTTCCACAACCTACAAGGTTGACACCACAACAATTGGAAGAAAAAAGAGCAAAAGGGCTTTGCTACAGTTGTGATAGCAAATACACTAAAGGTCATAAGTGTGCTGAGAAAAAATTATTTTACATAGATTGTGAAGAGGAGTAAGAAAATGAATAAGAAACTTCAAAACAAGAGGATATACACCAGGAACAAACCCTAGAGAAAGAAGAAAGGAGTCTGACCATATCCTGTAATGCATTGGCAAGAATTACCACTCCTTAAACTCTCAAGATAGAAGGACATATCAAGAAGAAAAATGTAATAATGTTGATTGATTTGAGTAGTACCCATAATATTATTCATTGTTAAGGTAGCCAAGCAATTGAATTGCTTCCTATACCCAGCACCAAAGGAACCATAAATTGCTCTGGAAAGTGCCATAATATCAAGCTAACCATGGGGGACTATGTATTGAATATTCAAATGCTTTCCATTCCAATGGGAGGTATTGATGTTGTACTAGGAGTACAAAGGTTACAATCTTTGGGGACGATAGCTTTTAATTTTCAAGAATTTTTCTTGAAATTTTTTTCGGAAGGAAAGGAAGTTGAAATACAGGGTATCGCAGGGAAGCCGAGAAAGATAATAACATCTAATGTCATGACAAAGCTTCTGAAGAAAGAACAACGAGGCATAATTGCACAATTATGTGCACTAGAAGTTCCAACATCAAAATCATCTATTTCTCCAGATCTCCAAAAAGTCTTAGACAATCATTCCAAGGTGTTTAAAACTCCCAAAGAACTCCCACCTATTCGTGATCATCATCATGCTATTCACTTGATTCCAGGAAGTGTTCCTCCAAACATCAGGCCTTACAGATATGCTTATGTCCAAAAGAGCAAAATTGAACATATGATTGCAGAAATGTTAGAGGCTAGTTTAATTCAACCTAATCAAGTTCTTTCTCTGGTCCAGTAGTATTGGTGCACAAGAAGGATGGATCATGGCGCATGTGTCTGGATTATAGGGAGCTCAATAAGCTCACTATTAAAGATAAATTTCTCATTCTTGTGATTGATGAATTATTTGATGAATTACATGGAGCAATTTATTTTACCAAGTTGGATCTCCGTTCAGGATATCATCAAATTAGAATGAAGACTGAAGATATTCTGAAAACAACATTTCGAACTCATGAGGGTCATTATGATTTTTTGGTCATGCCTTTTGGCCTTACCAATGCACCTTCTACATTTCAAGGGTTGATGAATTTCATTTTCAAACGCTTCCTTAGAAAATTTGTGTTAGTTTTTTTTTATGATATACTAATCTACAACAGGTCTTGGAAGGATCATGTTCAACATGTTGACAGGGTGCTCAAACTATTGGAGGTGAAACAATTATATGCAAAAAACTCCAAATGTTTCTTTGGAGTACAAGAGGTGAAATATCTGGGTCATATTGTATCTCAAGAGGGTGTTAAGGCCCTAACAAAATTAAAGCAATTAAGGAATGGAATGTCCCCACAACCATAAAGCAGTTGCGAGGATTTCTCGGGTTAACAAGGTATTATTGCAAGTTTGTTAAGAATTATGGGAGAATAGCAACACCTCTAACAACATTATTGAAGAAAGATGCATTTTCATGGACTCTTGAAGCAACTAAGGCCTTTGAACATCTCAAAGAGGCAATGTGCTAAGCATCGGTCCTAGTTACGCCAGACTTCACAAAAACCTTTATTGTGGAATGTGATGCATCAGGAAATGGAATTGGTCCATCCCACATCCCAATACGAGCCAGACTCACTAATTAGCTCTCTTACTTGATCGCAGCTTTCGAGCAAGAAAGGTGTTCCCAGCATACGGGCCCAGCATTCCCAATCTAAAGGACTTATCATACACTTATCAAGGCCCCTTCTCCCCAACGTACCGATCATTTCCAGTTTTTTGTAACCATCATTACCGTATATCTTAAAGATCATACCCAAGCCACAGCACCCAAGGACCAGGATGTATTCAGTTCGCATTAGATTAACCACATTATTACACAATATGTCGCCCAGCATTATCCAATACAATCGCATTCTACCAGTCTACCATTGCCCAGTACGCATACAGTCCGCCCATGAAGGACATGTCACCCAAAAAGGAATAAAGGCAAGATGGAGGTGTCGATTCACTTGTTTAGTCCCAGTCAGATAGCCCCAAGCCACATTGCCCAAGCCCCATTAGCGCATTACCCATTACCCTTTCAACCTTCTACTCTTTCACTTACTAGTACAGAACACGGTCACACATTGAGGTGGTTCCAATTAGGTAGGTTTTTTTTATAATGAGGTTAGGGTTATGATTTAATGCAAGAAGGAAGACCCTTTGCTTTTGAAAGTCGTCCAACCGAAGGAAAGTATTTACAGAAAGTTATTTGTGAGAAGGAAATGTTGGCAATACTACATGCACTAAAGAAATGGCGACCTTACCTAATGGGAAGACACTTCAAGGTAAAATCTGATCATGATAGTCTTAAATACATTTTGGAACAAAGACTATCTTCAGAAGAGCAGCAAAAATGGGTCACAAAGATCTTGGGTTATGAATTTGAAATCATCTACAAAAAAGGGAAGCTAAATGTTGTTGCAGATGCACTCTCAAGAAAGGATGAAGAGGTGGAAGCATTGCTTTGTGACATTTCTATTATCCAACCAGATTGGATAACTAAAGCAAGGGAGGTATGGAAGAATGGCAAAGAAGTGTGGACACTCATTCAAAAGTTGCAGCAAGATCCCAGTACATCAGATACATTTAGTTGGAAAATGATTCCTTATGGTACAAAGATCACTTATATCTTTGTAAGAATTCCCAACTAAAACAAAATATTCTTTTGGAATTGCACACCATTGCCTTAGGAGGACACTCAGGATTTTTAAAAACTTACCACAGGGCGACAGAAGAATTTTTTTGGGATGGCCTTAAATCTGATATTCAAAAGTTTGTGGCAGAATATTTGGTTTACCAGCAAAATAAAGTTGAGACAATTAAGACCCCGGGTCTGCTACAGCCTTTATCCATTCCAAGTCAACGTTGGGAGGAGGTTTCAATGGATTTTATGACAAGTTTACCTAAGTCTGAAGGAAAGAGTGTCATCATGGTGGTAGTTGATAGGCTGACCAAGTATGCACACTTTTGTGCATTATCTCATCCATTTAAAGTAAGTACAGTTGCTACTACATTTATGGAAACAATTCAAAAGCTACATGGAAACCCAAATATTATTGTAAGTGACAGAGATCCCATTTTCATTGGAAATTTTTGGATGGAATGATTTTCTTGTTTGGGTACTCAACTAGCTCATAACTCATCTTATCATCCTCAATCCAATGGGCAAACTGAGATAGCGAACAAATGTTTGGAAGGATATCTTCGTTGTTTTGTATCTTATAAACAAACACAATGGGTCGAGTGGTTACCTCTCGCTTAATGGTGGTATAACACTTCCTTCCATACTGCAGCAAAAATAGCCCCATTTATAGCACTTTATGGATATCATCCACCATCCATCACATCATCTTTAAGAGACAATTCCAAGGTTCAAGCAGTGGAAGATCACATTGAGCATTAACAAGTTCTCCAACTCTTAAAGAATAACCTAAATTTGGCACAGAATCAAATGAAACAATAGGCATATCAACATCGCAGCGAGAGAAGTTTTGATGTAGGAGACTGGGTAGTTTTACAGCTACAACCATACAAACAAATGTCCCTCAAGTAAGCTAAGAAGGATAATAAATTATCGCCAAAGTACCATGGTCCTTACAAGGTGTTGCAAAAGATTGGTACTATGGCATACAAATTGGAGCTCCCTGCTTCTTCCCAAGTGCACCCAGTTTTCCACGTTTCGTGCTTAAAGAAGGTTATAGGTGATAAACTTCCAGTTCAAACAATATTGCCAAACTTGATGAGGATGGAAAAACCATATTGGAACCTGAAGCAGCCACGGAAAACAAGAACTCGAAAGCTACGAAATGGATCAATTTCAGAGTATCCCATCAACTGGAAGAACTTACCCACTAAAGATTCCACATGGGAGGATGAGAATTTTATACAGAAGCATCCAAAACTACTCAAGCGTTGAGGACAACACCTTTTTGAAGGAGAGGGGCATGTTAGGTCCCTATATTACTAGTGTAGTCCCTTATTGTTGTTAGTGTAACCCCCTTATTTTTATTGTTGTACCCCTATAGTCCCCATATTGTTATTATTGTGCCCCATAAAAGCCCACTATTGTTATTGTTGTGCCCTTACATTATTATTGTTAAGTCGGCTAGGATTATATTGTGACTCCATGGACTCCTATATATAGAAAGGAGGTTTTGTCATTTGTATCATCCAAGAATTGTTCATTTATGTAATGTAAAGGAGGTTTCCCCCTCGAAGAGGTTGATTTCTAAGTCGTCGATCTTTCTTTTCTTCTATTTTGTGAGTGGGTTTCATAACACAGCTTCCCTGCAATAGTCATTGAATTCATTCGACTCATACTCGATTCCATTATTGGTCCTCAAAATTTTGATCTTCTTTCCTGTTTGATTTTCAACCAAGGCCTTGAAGGTACGGAACCACTTGAATGCTTCATCCTTCTTCTTCAAAAAGTATATCCAAGTCTTGTGGGAGAAGTCATCTACTATGTTGCCAGGAAACGTGGGTGCGGGTGCGGGGACGGGGACGGCATTTTTTGAAACAAGGTGCGTGGGTTCGTCTAGGTATTTTTATATTAATATATATTATAAATTATAAATTATAAATTATATATCATATATAATACTATATTTTATAAATTAAATTTATAAATTATAAATTTAATGAAAATTAAGACTAAACAAACTCTAAGAACAAAAATTTAAAATATTTTTTGAATTTTTTATTTTATAATTTTTTATTTTTCAAAATTTTTATATCCAAATTAACGCTCTAAACTAAAACTAAACCAAAAAATTTAAAACTAAGAGTCAAACTAAAAAAAAACGAAATCTAAAACCTATCATAAAATAAATCTATTTTAAAACTAACGCTATCAAAAGCGGAATGAATAAAAACTAAGATTTAAATCTAAAATAACAAAATTAAAAATTAACAAATCTAAACCTAAACTATACTAAACCCTTATGCACGCAAAATGAATCCGATCAAAACAAATCAACGCATACATATGATATTTCTTATCTACGTGAGTTTCAGGTTGGGCGATGGGAGGAGGAGCCCGATGTCGACGCAAAGCAGAATCTGAAGGCTCGGTAGCAGAGAAACTATGCAGGTCGAAAGCCACACTCTTTTTTTGTGTGCGTTTTGTTGTGCAGGTTAACGTCCACGGCAGAAGAAGGATGGAGCTCGAGGGATGATCGCTTCGTTTTCTTAGTGCGTTTATTTGCAGGGTTAATGATGCTACGACGGCGTAAGAGGGATGAGGAAAATGGTTCGATAGCAGAGAATGCTGCGTTTGCGAGCAGTGGAATGATGGGCGGTGAGAAAGAATGGGAAGCAGCGTGCGGAATGAAGAGGGTGGAGAATTTAAGACTAAACAAACTCTATTTGATTAAATTATAATTTATTTTTAATATTTATTAAAATTTAATTAAATTTTTTAATTTTTAATCATTTAAAAAAATTTATATATTTGAAAAAATTGTTCATGAAGAACCCTAACGAACCTGAAATTCGGGTCTAAGTACCCAAACGATGGGTTCTTCATACCAAAAGAACCCAAGAACCCGAATTTTTTCTTTTGAAGAACCCGGTTCTTCTGAGAAGAACCCGGTTCGTTTGGGTTCTTCAGGGTACTTGGGTGCGGGGAATCCGGTACTTGGGTGCGGGAACCCGGTGCAGGTTCGGGAACCCCACCCCCGGGTGCGGGAACCCGGTGCAACGTAGGTCATCTATAAAAGTGATATAATATAAGCATCCTCCCAAGGATGTTACGGGCAGTGTACCAGATAGATCAGAATGTATCAATTGCAAAATATCATAGGTCTTCGTGACACTTGAGGGGAATGGTCCCCTTGTATGCTTTCCTTCGACACAACAATGTCGCCACCTTCCTTGCTTCGGGAAGGGCTTTGTAATGAAGGTGTGAAAACCTCCAGTGCCATAGCTCGGATTGAAGGGTTGTGTCACATGTCATGGCCCCCAGCGGACTTCCTCCAACTTGATAGAGTGTGTCAACTCTAAAACCAAGAGTGAACGCTTCTTTGAAGTTCCTCTTCCAAATGCGTACCTTTCAATTGATAAATGCCACCTTCAATCCTTTGTCTTCAATTTCCGAGATAGGCACTAGATTCTTGCAAGCAGAGGACTTGACCTTGATTTAGATGAAGGGTCACAGTCCCTGTCCCTTTCACGGGATAGGTGGCATTGTCTCCAAGGATAATTTCCAAATTAGTATGCTTTTTAATCAAATTAAAGAGGGCTTCCTTATATCTAGTGAAGTGCCTTGAGGCACCACTATCAATCAACCAATTGTCCAGGGTGTCGAAAGGAGATGCAACAGAGAGGGCAGATATAAGAATATATTCATTTTTCCTATCAACAACATTAGATTCATCATACCTGGAATTCCTTGACCTCTTGAAAGGTTGCCCATTTCCACTTCGATCAGAGGGAGCCTTCTTATTTCCTTTGAAAATGTTGTTCCTTTGATTTCCATTCCCCCTGAAGTTGCTGTTGTCATCATCTCCGGGAGAGTCCCTTCTATTAGGGTACTCTCTTGCATAGTGACCAAACTTGTTACAAGTGTCGCATCTTCCTCTTCTTCCTCATTTGGGACCCGCTCTTCCATGATTTTGATTTCTCGGACCAGCATTGTTCCTCTTCTTTGCATGAGCGGAGAAGGCAATAGGGTCACTTCCATTCCCATTTGAGGGTTTGTCTCTCTCCATCTTCCTTGTCTCCTCTTGAGTGCATCTTGTCAACAATTCATCAAAATCAGGAATCACATTATTATTAAGAAGTGGTATTGAATACATATCATTCCCGGGGGAGTCCTCCAAGAGCAATGAGAGTGAGCTCTCGGTCAGCTATGGCTTCTCCAATAGCTAAGAGATCATTCTTGATTTCGGTGAGCCTCATGAAATATGATTGGATGGATTCTCCTTTGCCCTTCTTGATCTCCTTCAGCTTGTTCTTCAAAAATAAAATTTGATTAGCATTGCTAGCCCTGAACATGCTAACCAACTTATCATACATCTCTTTAGATGTGCCCAGCTCGGAGATATAAGCAATCAAGTGCTTATGAATAGAATCCCTGATGATCTTTTTCGCCTTGACTTACCCTTTCTTGTACTTAGTCTTAGTGGCAGCAGGTGCATTTGATGGAGGCTCATTGATCCTCCCCTGCACATAATCCATAACATCTTGGTCTTCCAATGTCAAATCCAAAGACATTTTCCAAGCATGATAATCAGACTTGTCAATCAGCTTATCATCAGATTTGAAACCCTTGTATGATGAGGAGGCCATTGATCCCGGTCCTTGATTATTCAACTTCTTCGGTGATTGTTTTTCGCACTTGCTTGGGCTTTGTCTTCACCTCAACTCTAATACCGTGTTAAATTTAGACAACAATGGTATGTTCTATGCTTAGAACAATTTACTTCAATCTTTCTTCTTATTAGCCCGACTCAATATCAGATAAGCAATCACATAATCATTAAAAGTAAATGTTGATAGAACATAAAATAGATCGATAGAAGACAAGCCAATACAAGATACAAGAATTTGTAATTCTTCTTATTCAGCGAAGATAGAGAGAGATGTTTGTTATAGCAGTCAATAAGATACCCTACCCAGCAAAGACTTTTGTTGGTCAAACCAGCCCTTCAACCTCCAAAGTAGGTTCAGTCAAACACATACAAATTTGGCCTTCCTTCAGTGTCACACACAGCCCAAAAAATCAGCGCCCAAAACAGTCAATGCAAGTCAAATTCCTGCGGTCAAAACCAGTCAACTGCGGTCAGCGTTGTGGTCAAAGGTCAACGTTTGACCTCAGTTTTATGCCATCAAATGCGGCCATCCAAGATCGGAATTTCTTGTTGAGAATTTGGAGGGTTGGTGATTAATACAAATTCTCTTCTTGATAATTACTTGTGAGGTTACTTATGTCTTCTCTTTGTTATCTTGTTTAGTCTTTCATCAAGTCAATTATCAAAATACACATGACACAAACTTAGGCTCCTAGAGCCAGGGCAAAACCTCTCCCTCTTGGAGAGGAAAAACCTGCAAAGGATTCTTCTTATAGATCTTCAACGCTTCCAAGACCTTGACCTATGAATGCTTCCAAGACCTTGTTACTTCTTCTTTGACAACCTTTCATGCAGATCTTTCTTTCTTGCACCAGTGTGCACTGTCCTTTCTTCTATTAGCTGTGAGAGGAATGGTAAATCCTAGATTTACCTTCCTCTCTTTTCTTATCCAGCAGTAACCCTTACTTTAGATATTCTCATTGCAAACCAATGTTCCACCTCAGATGAAAATGACACTTAACATCTCAGACAATGTACGCATTGAACCACCGCAATTGACTTCAAAAATTCTGCATTTCAGATCTGTGCAATTTCCGCATATTGTCAAGTATACTCCGCACTTCTTTATATGTATGCATCTCACTTCATTACAGGTATACCTCTGCTCGTTGACATATATATATGTACTCTGCACTACATAACACTTATTATCCGCACTGTATATCCTTTGTCATTCACACTATGTATCTTTTATCATCTGCACTTGTTATTCTGTCTTGTCCGTACTTACTATCACCGTTGAATTCTTCAGGGATGACCACATCATATTACAATTATTGCTCACACTTCTTATCATAGAGATCCGCATAATTTTCTATCTTTTATCCGTAATAGACCTAAGAGATATCCGTAATGTGTTTCAAAGATATCCGCATTCACTTGCTTCAGTAATGTCCGCATTCCAGTCATATATATATTATTTGTAATTCTGTCACATGTGATATACACATTTCTTCATTTGAGTAATCCGCATTGTATGTTGTATTATCCGCACTTGTGATTACAGAGATCACTGTTTTATATTCATAGATGTATCTGCGTTATGCCCAGCGTGATCCACATTTTTCTTTGTTGTACCATTTCAAATAGATCCACAATTCCTTGCTATGCCCTTTCAAAAGGATCCGCAATTCCTTCAAAAATTACTGCATTACCTTTTTGGAAATGACCGCAAATCTTGCCATCCCTTATCCGCAGATCAATGGTATATATACAAACAGTCTTACTGTCTTTAGGGCTGACCACTAATTATGTTGGTAGGCCGACTTATCATTTGATTGGAGGTCGACTTCAACACATCGTAACATAGTTTAACTTGCAGCATGTTGGAGGACTGAATGAGACCATTCATTCACGGTTTCAAGAACTAGGTATTGGAGGATTTCTTAGACTCGATGCTTCATATACATATGACACATATTACATTTGAATCTAGAAGATAAAAACCTAGATGGACATCAAGAAGTCGTCCACTAACCTATAATAAACTCTTGCTCATGAAAACCATGCAGCAAGTGAAAAATAAATTTTATTATCTTTGTCTTCTACTTTACATAATTACATAGTCAACATGAATACCGACCTAGTTACACTTTTCAACACTCCCTCTTAACTAGGGAGGTATTCATACAGGTACATGGTCACTTTCAAACTGAAGAATCTCATAAGAAGAATCGGATTGGTAATCTCATATGTATAGCATCATATCAACCAGCGTTGTCCTAGTGCAAGGCCTTGGCCAACAGCCCCATCTCTCAACGAGACAATGGGCTACAAGGTTGGCGAGACACATGACTAATAGACACCATAGTCATTGTCTCTCCAAGGTACATACCCCACCTAGGTGTTGCCAGAGTATGACCTTCTTGGATTATTCTTCTCTTGGGTAGCCGACCCTCAAAGAATATCGATCCATGACTACTCTTATCTTGAATGCCCTATCTCATTCTCAAAGAGTATCGAATGCCAAATGATTACCCAATCCTCCATTATGTCTTCCAGGTGAAGACCAGAATGATGTGTCTATCCATTCTCTTCACATAGCCTTCACTAAGACTTACCGATGTTAGTCCTGGTCTAGTGCATGACACATGTAATAGAGAATCACATACGTCACTTCCTCTCAACACAGGAAGGACATACTTCAAGTTTCTTCCAAGCAAGAAACTTACCACCGAGCTCCCTATCAACCAGGGTCCTGCAGCAACAATCCAGCTACTCATGAAGAATTCCTCCGCTCAAAATCATGATTTTCAATATTGAGGAATCTTCAACTTTTGGCTTCATAGTGCACAGATCATCCATCACTTTCAGTCACGAGTCATGTCCACTATCAAAAAGTGATTCATCAGTCTTTCTCATCTAGACCACTGTTATGCCATGTTGCTTTCCTTCGAATCATCTCCAAGGATCATACATCCTTTCTTATGATTAGCAGCCTTCAGTGATGATCTTTCACCATGACATCTTCCTGTAGGCATCGGCATCCTTATTCAAATTGACACATCTCCTAATGATATGTTTTGCCAAGGGTCTTCTTCTTTACCAGACTTCTGTTAGAGTCTACATATCTTCCCAGGAGATCTCCTAATCACACCTTCTTGGCCTCCGGATGATACCTGCCTCTTGGCATGGTTGCATTTCATGATCTCTTCCTCTCTGCACATTCTTTATTCCCAAGATCTTACAAATTTCCCAATTTCATGTTTATGTACAACCACCTCCTATTCCCATCTGTCAGTGCACCGAGAGATCCTCCTTCATAGATCATACTTCTAAATATGGAATTCTATTACCTGCAACCATATGACATGACTTCATAGCATCCAGTGTCAACATATAAATATATACATACCTCATACCTTTATCATTTAAGTCATCCCGTAGCAGTTTTACTGGAATGAAGAGCTTCATTCCCTTGACCTGCTTTATTCATAAGTCATCACATCCCAGAATTATGTTTCCATGATGATCTTTGGTCTTGATGACTGCCTTCCATCAGAATTGTTATCAGAGAGTTTTTTCCAGAAGCTGCTACACCAAGAGCTCTTACCATGCTTTTATCACGATGTTGTAATATACATTACTTTCTATTGTACTATTTTACAACCAACAGAAATCACTTAAAGGAGAAGATGATCTCAGTCATAGTGGAGATCCCTCGCTTCTTCTTTCTTAGATTTCTTTGCATCAAGTTCTCCTCCATTTTTGAGACATGGGCTTCTTCCCTATTTCTCTTGTCCCTTTCAAATTTAGGGCAATATATTTTATAATGCCCAAGTTTATCATATACAAAGCATTTTGCTTTTTCCATACTATTCTGAGGGCCAAACTTACCGGATCTCCCTTTCTTCCTTGATGTGGCTGCAAAGGCTTGATTCCCTTCACTTGATCTTGTAACACCTTTGGCTTTCAATCTTGTTTCCTCTATTTTACATAGAGACCCTAAATCATGGAATGGTGTGGCTTCTATCTTCCTATATAATTCTGAAGTGAATTTTTCTCATTTTCCTCACAGAGGATTCAGCACCACTGTAGTCATCTCAAAGTCAAACATTACTTCTCCTAGTTCCTGCAGTTGATTAGGGACATTGCTTCTCTTGAGTAGGTGACTTTCTCTTTTGGTAGCTTTCTTGATGAAGAAGTCAGGAGCTTCTTCTTAGATAGAAAAATTTTTAATCTAGGGGATCTTGGATCCTTGATGGTAAAGGATGTCTTCTTCTATCACTATCTTGAATGTAAATCTTTGATGGCAAAGATTACCTACTTGAATGAGTTGATATTGCTAGAGAGTCTTCCTTACAAACTGATTTGATCCAACCCAAACTTTGATCTTTGCTTCATGTAGTGTCTCATTTGTCAAGCAACCCTTGCATTCAGCACCTTAGTTCTGATACCGTGTTGAGAATTTGGAGGGTTGGTGATTAATACAAATTCTCTTCTTGATAATTACTTGTGAGCTTACTTATGTCTTCTCTTTGTTATCTTGTTTAGTCTTTTGTCAAGTCAATTATCAAAATACACGACACAAACTTAGGCTCCTAGAGCCAAGGCAAAACCTCTCCCTCTTGGAAAGGAAAAACCCACAAATAATTCTTCTTATAGATCTTCAAATGACAAGTACCATGACCCAGACTTAGACCCTTGACCTATGAATGCTTCCAAGACCTTGTTACTTCTTCTTTGACAATTTTCCATGTTAATCTTTCTTTCTTGCACCAGTCTGCACTGTCCTTTATTTTATTAGCTCTGAGAGGAATGGTAAATCCTAGATTTACCTTCCTGTCTTTTCTTATCCAGCAGTAACCCTTAATTTAGATATTCATATTGCAAACCAATGTTCCACCTCAGATAAAAACGACACTTAACATCTCAGACAATGTACACATTGAACCACAGCAATTGACTTCAAAAATTCCACATTTCAGATCTGTGCAATTTCCGCATACTATCAAGTATACTTCGCACCTCTTTATATGTATGCATCTCACTTCATTACAGGTATACCTATTCTCGCTGACATATATATATACTGTGCACTGCATAACGCTTATTATCCGCACTGTATATCCTTTGTCATTCGCACTGTGTATATTTTATCATCTGCATTTGTTATTCGGTCTTGTCCGTACTTATTATCATCGTTGAATTCTTCAGGGATGACCACATCATATTACAGTTATTGCTCGCACTTCTTATCACAGAGATCCGCACTATTTTCTGTCTTTTATCCGTAATAAGCCTCAAAGATATCTGTAATGTGTTTCAAAGATATTCGCATTCACTTGCTTCAATAATGTCTACATTCCTGTCATATATATATTATCTGTAATTCTGTCACATGTGATATACACATTTCTTCATTTGAGTAATCCGCAACATATGTTGTATTATCCGCAATTGTGATTACAGAGATCACCGTTTTATATTCACAGATGTATCTGCGTTATGCCCAGGGTGATCCGCATTTTTCTTTGATATACCATTTCAAATAGATCCACAATTCCTTGCTATGACCTTTCAAAAGGATCCGCAATTCCTTCAGAGATGACCGCATTACCTTTTTGGAAATGACCGCAAATCTTGCCATCCCTTATCCGCGGATCAATGGTATATATACAGACAGTCTCACTGTCTTTAGGGTCGACCACTAATTATGTTGGTAGGCTGACTTATCATTTGATTGGAGGCCGACTTCCACACATCGTAACATAGTTTAACTTGCATCATGTTGGAGGACTGAATGAGACCATTCATTCACAATTTCAAGAGCTAGGTCTTGGAGCATTTCTTAGACTCGATGCTTCATATACATATGACACATATTACATTTGAATCTAGAAGATAGAAACCTAAATGGACATCAAGAAGAAGTCCACTAACCTATAATAAACTCTTGCGCATGAAACCCATTAAGCAAGTACAAAATACATTTTATTATCTTTGTCTTCTACTTTACATAATTACATAGTCAACATGAAGACCTACCTAGTTACGCTTTTCAACATTTATGGGCAGAAAACGCAGTCAAACAAAGAGGGTTGACCCAAAGTCAACGTTGTCCAGATTTTCCCTAAACCAATCCAAAATTTCCATCAGCCTGTTTCACATGTGGGAGAGAGAGAGAAGCCTCTTCAAGGTTGTACGAACCAATCAGATGAGAGAGAGATGTGTGAGATGAGTTGATGATGAAATGAACATCATGTCTCTCCAATTTATATCCATGACCGTGGGCGTGTGACACATTTGTTGGTGCCTGTGAGCCTACATTACAATTCTGGCCGACCTTGACAATTTGCACGTGTGGAAAATAAATTCAAAATATAAGTTCTGCTCATCCAAACAAGATGATCTTTAGATCAATCTTGCACCTCTCTGAAAAAGGAATCCAACAAAAATATCATCTCCATCATATGAGCAATGCAACATGGAGTTTGGAACTAGTTGCCCAAAATTAACAATAGTGAGCTTTGGCATGTGTTGATGTCACCAAGCTCCAAGGGAGGTTAACCAAGCACTCGATTAGGTGGTTCTTGCTTCTAAAGGGGGTGGTATGTCCAAGGTACATCCTTCAGATGATGGTTGCGTGTGATAAAGTGATGGAACGAGGTAGGAGGTGAAAGGGAGATCTTGGGTCACATGCCATGGTATAAGAGCAGCTAATAAAAGGGAAGCCCACAGTTGGGTAAATAATGAGTAGGAGCGATCAATAGTAGTACATGAGTTACCCCGGCCTTGGTTTTTCCACCCTTCTTCATATGTCTTTTTCCCTTTATAGTTTTTCTTTGGTTAACTACTTGGGGCTCAAGGAATGAGAGCATGATGTGTAAAGTATAGCCGTGGATACCCCCTTTAAGGTGGGGCAATTCATTTCCCACCAGGGGTTGGGACTATCATGGTTTCCTAAATTATGGAGGAGGCTCATCTATGGCCTAGAAGAACTAGGGTGATGGCCATGGAATGGGGTAGAGCTTATGTAATGGTTTTTTCCCAAGTGCTAAATGTGATTGTCCTGGCCATATCTTGCATTTTGTGGTACAATTTCCTGTTGAATGTGGCCAATCATTCTTTTTCTTTTCTTTTTAGTTGCATCAATGTTCGAGCATCATTCTAGGCCCAAACCAAGGTGTGGGAAAAGGGGAGGGGAAGGCTAACCCTTTGTGGACCTAGTGGAGGAATGTGGACTCGGGTGGGAGGAATGATGAATGGGTTTATAATGAACGGAAGAGGAGTGATATATGTGGATGAGGGAGCGAGACTACACAACCAAAATCTGGGTTATCCATGTAGCACCATCCCTAAAGCCCAAACGTCAGTAAAAGAGATCTCACGAGACTAGGGTCCAAGGTAACATCCAAAAGAGACCCAAGGACAAGAGCATAGACCTAGCCCATTATTTCAGCTGAATCCCCCCATTAATCCATGCCCAAGAGTTTCCATGATAAGTAAACTAAATACTCAATTACCAAATGAGAAGACATACCTTTAGGTTTGGGAAGCCCACCTTCAAACATACGATCATGACAAATGGGTGATGGGCCACATCTTTGGCTCAAGTGGTGGAGAAATGGCACAATGAGCTAGTTGGTGGCTGCAAGGAGTCGTTGGCCGCTCGCTGAAGACCATCATGGAGAAAAAATTTCTCCTAGGGATATCACCCACAAAATGGTGGGTAACCAAACTGTTAATTTTGGGCAACTAGGTCCAAAATCCATGTTGTGGTGCTCAGATGTCGATGCCAATATTTTTATTGGATTCCTCTTTCGAAGAGGTACAAGATCGATCTGAAGATCATCTTGATCGGATGAGCAGAACATGTATTTTGAATTTATTCCACACGTGCAAGGTCGACCAGATTTATCCCAAATGCATAAAAGATGTGTCACAAACCCCCACAAATGACTATATATTGGAGAGACTTAGAGTTCATTTCACACACACACATTTTTGGAGGCATTCTCTTCTCTCACAGATGGTGTTGCGACTAGGGCTTCTCATGGTGATGCGGTTAGGGCTTCTTGGTGCAGCACCTTGACGGAGCATTCTTGATGAGCAGTCTTGGCGTTGTGTGACACATTGGGTTGGCTGACCTTATGGAGACTTTGTCGGTTGAAGCATCTTGCTGACCGCCGTAAAGCCACCATTCTTTCTCTGTTTTTGGCTTGTCTTCCATCGATCTATTGGTATGTTCTATCTGCATCTTACTTTCATGTGACTGAGCCCTAGAGGTCTTAAGTAAATTTGCATCTAACATAGAACATCTTCAGAAATTTACATAGAATCAGAGCTAGAAGACAAAGCCCATCTTGTTGAGAATCTAGGGCAGCGAGATAAGGACTGTTTTCAAGGCAAATAAGGATGTCGTAAGCTACAGCAAGGCTGTGTGGTAGGCCGCAGGCCATACCACCATAGAAAATGATTGTGTGGGAAGTTTTGGGGCTATCTGGTGCCCTAACCTTCATCGTGGAGGGAGATCCCTTCCCTAAAGAGACAATCGCGGTCTTTAGGGACAATTCTAGGCAGAAATTAAAGTGCAGCGTATGCACTTCTAAGTGTTGTAGGTGACAGCGTGAAGATTGAAGGGCAGCGTATGCACTTATAAGTGTTGTGTGTTGAACTGCGTGGAGATTGAGAGCAGTGTGGCGTGCCCTAACCTAGGTTGTCACAAACGCAAAAGAAAATACCAATTCAACCCGTTTATGGAGGTTTGTCTCAGGGTCACTTTGAGGTCCGAATTGCTGTGAGCAGGAGGCCGAGATTGGTTTGGAGAAAGTCTGGGCTCATTTATTTCAGGTCCACGTTTGAGCAGAGAGGAAGCCGCATTTGTTAAAGGCTATTTGATGATGTTTTGAGCATACTCTCATGTGGGACCTCTCTTCAAATGTAAGCCGCAGATTGCTTCAAGTAGGCCTCAGTGCCTATATCACTGGAAACAAAAGGTCGAGAAGTTGATTGGCATCACAGCTAGGCCGCAAGCCTAGTCTCCAAAGATCAGGTGGACGGAAAGGCTTATTTGTTAGCTCAGAACAACTTATTGATGACATTGGTATATCAGGGGTTTCTAGGCATGCGATTAGTGTTGTTGTGCTAGGTCACAGGCCTTAGCACACAGGTGGAGCTGCGTAGAAGGTTGTCAAAGGCAGCGTGGTCAGGAGAAGGCTAATCCATCCAAGAAAGATTTTTAATCAAATCAGAAGCAGCACATTAATGAATTTTCTTGGGACGATCGACCCTCAATCAACAACAAGGAGACCGCACTCTGAACTTCACTTGGGCCTGTATTGCAGGAAATCAAAAGGACTATATTTGATTTTAGTTTAGGTTAATATTTGGACTTTTGGGAGTTGTTCCTAGTAAAGGTGGAGGTTCTTTGTGACATCAATTTCTGAAGCAGGCACACATCTTGGCAGCCATTACAAGATTGTGTTAGAACTCAGATCAATAAGTTCAAGACTAGACAGAGAGTTGTTTGTTACATGGATCATGTGAATTGCTAGGATTGGTCTGCCCTCTCTGTAGAGAAAAATTTGAAGGGTGGACGGTTGTGCATTTCATTCGCAAAGGCAAGGAGTTGTGCTCTAGAATCCTTTTCATTTGTTGGAACTTATATTGAGTTACAAAACACGCAAAATGTGTGCATCCACATGCCAGCCCATCTGATCTAGACCCTGATCAGCAGCAGAAGTGGCGAAGATTGGAACAGCAGCAGATTCATTGAAATTAGAGTTTTGTGGCATTGTCTTATTAAAGAAAGAGGTGGTATTGTCTGATTAAAGAAAGAGGTGGTATTTCAACTCAACCTACACATCATGCTTCTATGGAACAAGAAAATCATCAGACTACAGGTGTTGTTCACCATGACCTTGAGGTGCAAGATGAAAGTGATAAGCAAGTCATGCATAATGTTGAAGCTGTGAGCCAAGATAATGGTGCAACATTAGGTGAAAGCCTTCGCAGCTTGGAAGTGGAAATTGGAATTGTTGATGGAATTGGGAACCTTGGACAGATTGATGCATCTGAAAATATGGAAGGTGTGCAAGATGAAAACAGTAATAGAGGACCAACCCAATCAGAAATTGTTTTTAGGAAGTCTGTCCTTGAATGTTGAATAGGACTAAGTGATTTAAGGTCTAATGTACAGTGACCTTGTGGAGGAAAAATCACTGTGTTAAAACCCTTATCTGAATCCTGTGATCAGTAACATTGAAGCAGCATAATTATTATGTGAAAGCAGACTTGTTGAGCTGATATTTGAGCCTTAAGTACATTGCTTTGGAAATCTATTGTAAGAAGGCAGATGCATTGACGGACAAAAGAAGAGATATGTAAAATTGATTCTTACATGAAAAGTTTGTTAAAGTATGTCTGTTTTGAACACTGTTTAAGGAAATCTAAAGATAATATGCATGGCTGGTCGATGAGCCTTAGAATAGTCACATATGGCAGAATATAATATGACATATGGCAAAATCTATATGAACTTGATTTGTGGTATCTTCAGTGGCATATGAAAAATATATATGACCATGAAGCTTGATATCTTCAGTATTGAATGGCAGTATGGCAATGATGAAGACGATAGTGATGTGCATGATAATATTATGGCAACATTGTAATCAGTATGATAGATGTATGGCAATATATGGCTATGACTCTTGTATGGCCTTGATAGTGGGTGAGTAAGATTCAGGCCTATGATTACAAAGCCCTTTCCGAAGCAAGGAAGTTGGTGTCTGGGATGCCCGAATTCAAAGATAATTTTAAAGGCATGTGTCAGGATTGTGCCGAAGGAAAGCATAAACGGGGACTTTCTTCATTCCTCAAGTGTCACAAAGACACCTGATACACTATGAAATCCCTATGAAAGATATGCTGCCTATGAAATCCCTAGGAGGATGTTCTTATTCATGTCTTTTATAGATGACTTCTCTCGCAAAAGGAGTTGGCATTAAGAGAGAGACCACAACCATGCATGCTCCTGAGCAAATGGCATTGCTAGAAGAAAGAAGAGAAGACTCTCATGCCTCTGGGATACTCTCAAGGATGCCGAGAGTCATATGGCCCCAAAGGAGGGCATTCCGTGTAAAGCAAGAAGCTGAATAGATACCAAGGGTATCTAGTAGCCATGAGTACAATCGTACAATCTGAGCCTGGATCATTTGAAGAAGTCATAAAGCATCAAGTCTAGAAGGATCCTATGCACGAAGAGTACAAGTCCATTATGAAGAATGATGTCTGGGATGTGGTTCCAAGACCGGAGGACAAAGCTGTTGTCACCTCGAAATGGCTCTATAAGATCAAGTATGGATCTGATGGTAGTGTTGAAAATTTCAAGGCAAGATTTATTTCCTGTGGCTTCTCTCAAAAAGAAGGCATTGACTATGATGATATATTTGCACCTATGGCCCGATATACCACCATCGGATCTATCATAGCCCTTGTTGCTACGCAAGTATGGAATCTTCATCAGATGGATGTGAAGACCACCTTTCTGCATGATTCGATAAAGGAAGAGGTGTATGTGGAGCAACCTCTGGGTTCGAAGTCCAAGATAGAGACTCTCATGTATGCAGGTTGAAGAAAGCCCTCTAAGGGTTGAAGTAAGCCCCCAAGGCTTGGTCTGAGAGGATAGATAAATACTTGATGAAGTTGGGCTTCACTTGAAGTAATGTTGATCCAAACCTTTACTTCAAGGTTGATAGAGAAATGCCTCTCATTCTAGTTCTCTATGTGGACAATCTCTTCCGGACAGGTGTTGACCCCCTCATTCATCAGTGTAAGAGGGAGCTTGCCTCTGAGTTCGAAATGAAAGACCTAGGACCGATACTTTACTTCCTAGGCTTAGAGGTCTGGCAGATACCTCGCGATATTTTCCTCTCGAGGAAAATATATTATGAAGCTGCCGGAGAGATTTGGTATGGTGGATTGTAAGTCCGTATCGACATTGATGGTACTCAACTTTAAGAAGTTGAGTGGAAATGTTGTTGGGCCCGTGCTAGCAAATCCTACCAAGTATCAACCACTCGTAGGGGCCCTAATGTTCTTAGGGAACATCCGTCCAGACGTATGTTGTGCAATGAACACTTTGAGTCAACACATGGTTGATCCTCATAACATTCACTGGGTTGGTGCCAAGAAACTCTTTAGATATCTCTAGGGCACGATAGACCATGGGCTGAGATACATTGTCGAGAGTTTGAGACTCCGTGGATATACTGATGTCGATTGGGTTGGCAGTGTGGTGGATCGCAAGTGCACATATGGATGCTCCTTCACACTAGGGTCTACTTCGGGCAGGAAGCAGAAGTCGGTGGCTTTGAGCACCGCTGAGACCGAATACATTGCAGCACGTATGGCCCGTTGTGAAGCTACTTGGTTGGGAAAGCTCTTCAGAGAGTCGTTCGGGCATGTGCTAGATACCATCGTTATTCTTTGTGATAACCAGAGGGGGAATCATTTGTCAGAGAATCCCGTATTCCACGATCGAACCAGGCATATTGAAATCTGGTACCATTTTGTCCGGGATATGGTACAGCGAGGCGCCGTAAGGCTCAGTCATATAGGAACTGATGAGCAGGTCGCGGATATTCTCACAAAGCCCTTGGGGAAGGTCATGTTCCTAACCTTCCATAAGAATCTTGGAATTGTGGAACGACCCTATTTGGAGAGTCTTGTTGGACGGTGAGCTCTGGGAGCTCCAAGGGGGCTTTGGGGATAACTTCTTGGAGCTAGAAGCAACCACAGGGCTAGGCTTGTCGAACCTTGTTGGTGTGCTTCCACCCCACCATGATGATATTGAGTTGGTTTACCTCTCTTTGATTTGTGCCCCGTATGCATCCTACACATGGAGTTCCGAACTCATGGGAAGTACCTCTCATTTGGCAATTAGGTGGGAAATGTGGATAAAGACTGATAGCAAGACCGACAGATGCATCGGAGATAGTCGTACTCTCTATGTCTAGGATGGCACGTGTCCAACCACTTGATCTGGGATCAAGTCAAGTGAGGTTTCGGACCTCCAACTGACTTTGGGTCAGTTAAACTAACTTCGAGTTAGTATATGACTCTTTTGAGTCCAAGTGACGTTTCAGACCTCTGAGCTGATGTTGTCAACTGGGAGTGATGTCTTTGTGACTCACCTTTTGTTCTGAAATAAAGAGCCAGCAAAGCAAGTTACGGCGGGATGACGCACGATGTTTGGATGGCACTGGTGGATGGAGTTCTCCCTGGTTGAGAGGGAGTGTTAATTTTGGGCAACTAGGTCCAAACTCCATTTTGTGATGCTCAGATGTCTATGCCAATATTTTTATTGGATTCCTCTTTCGGAGAGGTGCAAGATTGATCTGAAGATCATCTTAATCGGATGAGCAGAACATGTATTTTGAATTTATTCCACATGTGCAAGGTCAGTCAAATTTATCCCACATGCATAAGAAATGTGTCACACCCCCACAGATGACTATATATTGGAGAGACCTGGAGTTCATTTCACACACACATTTTTGGAGGCATTCTCTTCTCTCACGAATGGTGCTGCGATTAGGGCTTCTCATGGTGATGTGGTTAGGGTTTCTTGGTGCAGCGTCTTGATGGAGCATTCTTAATGAGCAGTCTTGGGGTTGTGTGACACATTGGGTTGGCTAACCTTATGGAGACTTTGTTGGTTGAAGCATCCTACTGACCGTCGTAACGCCACCATTCTTTCTCTATTTTTGGCTTGTCTTCCATCGATCTATTAGTATGTTCTATGTGCATCTTACTTTCATGTGATTGAGCCCTAGAGGTCTAAAGTAAATTTGCATCTAGCATAGAACATCTTCAAAAATTTACAAAAACCCATACTCAAAAATAAAATATAATTTATTTTTCTTTCTTTATAAAGAATATACAATGTCATGATTACAATTGCATCATAATAAAGACCAAACCTAGTTACAATTTTCAACACGTAGTGCCAAGCATTCTCTAACATGATGATGTCAACAAAATCAAGATGACAATGAAATGATAGACATCCCCAAAGGTTCTGGGGAACTCCATCAAGGGAGATATGTGTCATCATGTACCATCCACTTCTAACTAATATGAAAGCTAGACCATCAATTTCAATGCTCTTTCTCAAAGATAAGCAAGTATGCTAAGAAAAACATCATCAAAGCATCCATTATGTCGTGTCTATCACCAAGCCATCAAAAGAAAGCATAAACCCTAGGCTATCCAAAGCTCCACCAACTTGTAAAACCTTCCTTGGTGAAAATTACAATAGTGAAAAAAATTCACTAGTGTACACTTCAAGTAAAATGAAAGGAAATAGGACCTATGCAAACAAACCTTCATGGGAAACACCATAAAACAAATTCCTAACCAAACTCCTGGCTCCAACAACATTTCATTGACACGCTTAATCAAATTGGACTTAGACTCTCCACGGAAACACCCCATTTAGTTGGAGAAGAACCAACCTAAAGAGAAAGGAAGAGCCATTGTGGTACACAAACTAAAACTTTTAGCTTGGGAATTTATACTTCAAGGGTGTTATATTTTGTTATAACACAACCAATATAGCGACAAAGTCAAAATGGTTTACTCAGACATTATAGGAGGCACAAAAGCAAGTAGGAGTGTCAAAGACTACTTTTCAAATGAGATATCCCCTTGAAAACTTTCCCATTCAAGTTGCATGAATTCCTTCCATTCTTAAGACAAAACCTTCCAGCTTTAAGGAGGTAGATACAGAGCAAGCATGGCAAGATGTTATGACAAAAGAGACCATCTCCATAACCAAGAATAATGTGTGGGAGATTCTTCCAAGACTAATCAGGAACCCAATGCTTGATTCTCCATGGTTGTTCAAGATAAAGCCTACAATTATGGAAGCATCAAGAAGTTCAAGGCCAGATTTGTAGCAAGAGGTTTACATCTGAAAGAGCAAATCAGTTATGATGCAATCTTGTTCACATTGCCATGTATACTTCTATCTGTACCATTATGTCTATTGCATTTTGTTTTGGTTGGCCTCTTTACTAGATGGATGTAAACACTGCTTTCTAAATGTAGTAATTCAAGCGGAAGTATATAAAAATCAGTTGAGAGGGTCTCAGGTGCATGGGTTATATACCCTTGTCTGCATATTGAAGAAGGCCCATTATGGATTGAAGCAGGCAGCACAAGTTTGGTACTCTAGGATAGATGAGTACTTGCTGAATTTGGGCTTCTCCAAGACTTGTGCTGATTTAGATTTTTATAACTTGTACAACGAGATTTTTCTACTGGTCTCAGAGCTATATGTTGATGATCTGATTCTTACAGGAAATTCAAGAAAGCTTATTGTATGGTGCATGCAGAATCTAGCCAACATATCTGATATGAGGAGCAATGGTCTTTTGCAATAATTTTTTACTCTAGAAGTATGGAAAGGTGCAAGTGAAGTCTTCCTTGGGCAAGGGATGTGTATTGTGGAGATTTTGAAAAGATTTCAAATTCATGACTGTAAACCATTGGCTACACCTCTGGTACCAAATCTTAAGTTAACTTGTGTTAAATATACTAATTTGGTTGATCCGATTTTGTACAAGTAGCTGATTGGGTCCTGGATGTACATGCTGAATACCAAGCTGAACATTTGCCACTCAATGAATACATTAACCTAGTTTACGGTTAAGCCTCACTCGACTCTATGGGAAATCGGTAAATATCCAGAAATACATGGAGAGCTCAATCAATTATGGCATGAAATATTTTGGAGATGGTGATATCCTGCTACATAGACTTGTAGATTCCAATCAGGTTATAGACATTGGTACTTGGAATGGTACTTCTGGGTATTAATTCAGTTTGGAATAGGTATGATTCCCTAGTTTAGCAGGAAGCAACCAGAAGTTGCTTTCAGTTCACCTGATGGAAGTATTTCGCAGCTTCAAAGTTCATTTGCTTCTAGTGAAGGCATCTAGCTGTACAAATTGATTGTAGAATTGACCAAACAATTGTTAGAGCCAAGGGTTGTTTACTGTGACAATCAAAGATGCAACAGGCTATCTGAGAATCCATTACTTCATGATCACTCCTAACATATTGATATCCAGTACCATTTCCAGAGAGACCGAGTTTTAAAGGAAGCTGTATTGTTGGATTACATTCTTACATATTTGCAGGTGACTTACAATTTGATGAAGCCCCTAGTTAAGGGGAAGTTTGAGATGGCAAGGAAGACAAAAAGACATTACCAGGATCTTTTTAAGCATAATTTGACTATATTCAGTTTTTCCAGTGAAGATGTTGACTCCCTACCTATTGAGACAATGGCTCAAACATTAGTGTTTTAGGCTTTTTAGGAAGGGAACATCCTTGTAATCATGTTAATAGATCAATATACCTCTACATTCCATTGAGTAATTCATGATGCATTTCATTTTAAAAGAAAGTTATAACTGAATCATATGCACTCTTTAGTTATTAGCACATACCTGCGTAATGAATCACCAATGAAGGACTGTTTCCTTCCTTGAATATCCTTCCAACATTCCCAGGACCATTTCTATTACCAACATTCTCCAATTCCAAATTCAGTTGCCCAGCTTGTAGCCTAACAGGGATAACCACTGATGCACCAGGCTGCAAAGGAAGAGCTGACTGTAACATTTCATGCCCAATAGAAATTACATTTTCCTGTTGCTTCCCAGAAAGTGAAATATTTGCCTCCACAACAGGAACAGCACCAGCATTTGCAAGACTTATCTGGATATCCCGAATCTCTCCTTCATATAAGACTGTTGATCCATCTCCTCCAACCACATGAGGAATCAAGAGTGGCAATGATGGCACTACCGATATATTTGGATTGGGAACGTTTCTTAACTTGGGAAATCCAGAACTTCGAAAAGGATCAACCAAGACAAGACCTTGTCCTGCTCCAAGTAAAAGATCATCAACATCTCTAAAAAGATGCTCAGTTATTACGCCAAAAAAATGAACAATGCATCCTTCAACTGTCAGTGGACCAACAGAGGTGGGAATCCCAGACAATGTATTACTTGGGATGTATTGGGTAGAAGAGTCACACTCGTAGGAAATGCCTCAAAATTCTCAGAATTAACAGAAAGATATATGCTTTCAACTGATAACTCAAATGTGCATGGGTTTGGTAGCTCCACTAATATTTGAACAGGTTCGCCAACTATCCAGATAATTTCCTGCTTCTTGTCATCACTAGTATCTCCTTTGCCAAAAGGTGTGTAAATAAATGGACCCGAGGGAGCAGATCCTGCCCACCAATCTTCCTTTCCAGGAATGCGCTTTACAATCTCCATTTGTGAAGGAAGTGACGGGATAGAATATAACCTACAACAAAATTGTAAAGAGGAAAAGTTCAATGTGCTCAAAGTTTGTAATGCCCATAAAACATTAGTAAAATAAGTGTGCCCCAGATGATGATAAACAAGCAGACAACTTTGCATAATTCAAAATTGCTAGCCACAGCTGGGTGACTTCCCAGTTTCTGAAAGCTCTCATTTTTCCATTTAAAGTTGAAACCCCTTATTACCAATCCAAATATTCAAATTCCCTTCAGAAGGTAGTGACACTCCTTGAAGAAATTAAAGCTAGTTACCAATGACACAATAGCAAGATGAAGAATTACAAGTAATCATAGCAGTCATGGTATCATATCACAAAATAATATGAAATATGAGCACGAAAACATTTCCAAGACTGAAGATAAGATTCTTATCAGTCGTAAAATACAAAGATGAGGAATTACAGTAATCACAAGGAATATCACATTCTATTGACTGATTAAGAAGAGAGTAAGCAATGCATTCATAGCCATAAAACATGAGCATTAACAGCAGAATCTAGAAAGTATCCCTGACTTTTGTATCATAACTAGTCCAGCAATTAGAAATTACAGCAGCTACTGCCAAATAATATAAACAGCATTCAGCTGTCAGTTTGAATATAATAACTTGCTTATGCAGGAAAAGAATGATAGTATTATAAAAGCTTTGTTATTCTGTGTATATCAACCTGAGATGTTCTCATGTGATTGGGAGAACATAGTAATTTATCATGTGATGTGATGTTCTTATGTATGTTTTCTAATAAACTTCTGAAATCACCAGAAAGACTAATATTAAGAGAATATAGTGAATTCCAAATATAAACATTATTCCTACTGAGAAAAATTTATCTGACACACTTAAAGTACTAAAGACGGAAACACTAATATCTCTCAATTGGATATATTAGAAATAATATGTATACCTTGCAAAAGGCAGAGCAGGATCTGCACACCGTGTTCCACAAGGAAAACTTTCAGCTGAAGCTGTCAGTGCATTAGCTAGGCCACTCTGACCAGCCGGTGTTATAAGTGGATAGTGCAATCTCAACAGTCGAGCTGCTGCACTCCATGCAGCCAAAGGATCACCAGCACGTACAGCAGACAACAATATTTCTTTCAGGACAACCATTTGAAGTGTGCTCCACTGGCTTTCAAACAATGCAGCTATTGATTGGGTTTGTGATCTGACCCCATCACTAAAAGCTGATTGGACTTCCTTTCATACAGGAAAAAGAAAACTTCATAATCAGATTTTTCTCTCAGGATGATTAACCAATATCAGCTAAAAATTAGAAGACTCGATTTTTTCTATATGAACAGTTTTTCCTGTTGTAAAAGCCTCTCCTCATCATGTAAAACCTACTTTAATTTTCTTGATTCCCAGTAAAACATATTGATGCATCCTCACGTCCTAAAAGAACTACAACCCCAATTTTATTATTGGGATGAATGACCAATATGAGTTAAAAATGAATGAATCACTGAATTATGTACTCCATATAATCGTAGATATTTTGTTCTCGCAAACATTTTTCTTGGTTAAGTGAAACTTATATAGCTATGTCTATTCCTAGTACAACCACTTTTCACATCTCTGATTAGGAAACACCACATTCCGTTTGATATGCCAGTACAAGTAGAGACTGCCCTCTCCTCAGGGCATGTATAGGTCAAGTATAGGATTTTACTGTATATCTTCTCATTATAAAGGACAATTGGGAGCATACCCCGAGTCAGCAGGAGCACCCCTTGTTACACAGCAGGTATAGACCTCCCTAGCCAAGGAAAGAACATGAGCACCTAAATAGTGCAGAGCTATGTTCGATCACTCAGGTTCAACTACTCAAAATAAAATCAAAACAGTCATTTCACAAATGAGGCATATGCAACAGAATATTTCAAAACCTCTCCTACCAGTAAATTTTGGGTAAGAATGAACCAGAATAGGTTGCATGCTGCAGATTGCTAGGAAGTTCTTTGTTTGACGCCAATTAATAGGCATGCATATAAGTGTAATTGGAATTAATCTCCTATTTAAAGTTCTCAGTGATTTATCAATGGTTGGATTCCGGGACATTAACCAACATACATCCATCTTTACTCTGGATCTACCAAGCGCCGAGAAGGATCAAATATCTCAAGGTGCAAACTTCTTTTTGAATGCAAAACTTGAGGGAAGGTTTGCACCTCGAGGGATTTCATTCCTTTCATCCTTGGTAGATCCTTAGTTATCATACCAGTAAATTTTGGGTAAGAATGAACCAGAATAGGTTGCATGCTGCAGATTGCTTGGAAGTTCTTTGTTTGAAGCCAATTAATAGGCATGCATATAAGTGTAATTGGAATTAATCTCCTATTTTAAGTTCTCAGTGATTTATCAACGGTTGGATTCTGGTACATAAAACAACATAGATCTATCTTAACTCCAGATCTACCAAGTGCCGAGAGGGATCAAATCTCTCAAGATGCATACTTCTTTTTGAGTGCAAAATTTGAGGAAAGGTTTGCACCTCGAGAGATTTCATTCCTATCATCCTTAGTGGATCCTTAGTTAAGATGGATCTATGTTGGTTCTTAATAATATTATTTATATTTATTATTACATAAATTTCACATCTCTGTATATCTCAGAAGTAATTATAATCTTTTTTGTTTTTAGATTTAATTAAAAAATGTTACAAAATAAAATTAAAATTAAATATATATATATAAAATAATTTGATTGTGAAATGTGTTATGGCTTTTGGGCATCGGGTATAGATTGTTGGAAATACTGAGAGGGGGGTGAATCAGTAACTCACTTACAATTAATCAATTATAAAATTTTAGAGCATGAACAATAGAGCAGTAATCAACAACACATCACAAGATCAGTACACAACAAATATTTAGGTGGAAACCCTTCAGGGAGAAAAACCACCAAATGCTTTTCTAACATTTTTATCAGTACAAAAATATGCTTCAGCTCCAACTGAAAGGGAAGCCCCAACTCCCTAGTACTCTAAAAAAACATTTAAGTTTATCAGGTAGCTCCAACTCCTGAAAGGATGCTCATGCAACCTAGTTTACCACCTCCAACTAGAAGGACACTCCAACGCCCTGTTTTTATCAGCTACAACTAATAGGATGTTTCAACACCCTGCAAGCTCCAACTTTCTCTAGCACCACCCTACAACCCTGAAGTGCTTTTAGGGTAGAACTTGAAGGAGACTTCACTCTCCCGCCTTGCACCACCCAACCACCTTGAAAGAAGATGAAATAAACTGTGGGCTCCTATACCAAGGGCAATGACCCACTTACATAGAAATTCAATGAAGACCCTTACTGATTACCCATGCCTCGGGTTTTCGATGAAACCAAACTACTTCAATGTTGTTGTCAAGTGATGAACAAACTGAACGAAATTACCTCTATTCTTCTGAACTTTTGATGCTGAAGATGTCCTCAAATTTACTGATGCAATATGTGTCACTGTTGTATCTACGCTATTTATGCAATGTGTCACTGTTAATCCAATGTGTCATTGTTGTATTTGAGTTATTGATGCAATATATCATTGTTTTATCTTAGATGGCTTCAAAGTGTTGATGCAATATGTACCCTAGATGTCTTCCAAGTGCTGATGTAATATGTCACTTTTGATGCCTTCAAAGTGTTGATCCTTCTAATGTTGAGTCTCTGTAGTTCTCAAAACTAGGGCACAAAAGGAACCTTCCAGAACAATCATTAAGTACAGAGCTTAGCCACAACTCAGATCTAAGGATTCTAATGTTGTTGCTCTGCTAGATCAGTGATGCTCTGATCTACTACAAAAAAACTTCACCATGCTTCTATATTAATTTGAGAATGACTTTAGATCAAGTCTTGCCACAAGTTTCAGTCCAACAACAAACTGTCAACAAAATATACAATTGATATGGGCTTAAAAGGCTAGGAAATTCGGTTCACGCCTCAAATGCATACCACAAGCAGATAAAAAGATTCAGATATTTGGAAGCTTTTGCATGAATTTGTAAGGAGTCTTGTAGATTACTTACCAAATCAAACCATAAAGATCACCCTCAGCAAAAATATCCAATAGGCCTTTTACCATGTCTCAAAATAAGGCCTACTACAGGGGCTGAAAGTTCCCCACTAAGCGCCTCAGGTCTGCGTTAACATAACGTGTGCCTTAGGGCTGAAACTTCTCAGAATGAGGGTCGAACCAGTTCAGACTTCTATGTACAAGTGTTCAAGCTTGTGCCATTTGGTCGTGTGTATGCTAGAGATTTGTTCAAACTTCGAATCTCCTTCAAAAATGCCAGTGATCTTCAGTGAGTGTATGGAGGGCCAAAATGGCCGGTATATCACAACCTTTTGCTCTGATTCATAACTTAGATCAGTGCGAATATTTGGCCAGGTCACAGGTCAAGTCAAATAGTTCAACAAGTATCTGTGGTGTCATTTGAATCTTCAACAAAACCATTGGTAGATGAAACCCCAAAAAAAACTTCAAGATATGACCTCCTTTGCAAGAAGTGCACAATCATACAAGGGTGCACGCATGAGCAACTTCAGAGATGGTGTATTCAGCCATTGTCAAAAAGCCCTAGTAGATTCGCACCTCCTCTGTAAAAACGAGCCTCAGAATCTATCTTCAAAAGGGGGGGTTGAAAAATCACAATAGTAAACCCTTGATCAGCATGCAAATTTTCTCAGGCCACCTGGAAAACAAACTTGAAAACCCAGTGAAACCCTTACCAAAATCATAACCCAGATCAACTGAATATCAACTAAAGTTGACCTCCTACACAAGATGTTCAGTACTACTCCAAGGTTGTAGCTACCTCAGATCATAAGAATGAGAATTGCTTCTTGGACTCACCCATGGAGGTGTAAATTGATCTCTATATATACAAGTGTGGAGGCCTTTTGGGAGGGAGGCTGACTTGCATTTGGAGGTAGATTTTTAAATTTGCATTTTCAAATTTTTGGAGCCAAAACCCTTGCACATGATTTAATTTCAGTTTTTAAATATTGATCCCTCCACAAAATACTTTAGCAAAAAATTGATTGATTTGAATTTTTAATGAAGGTATTTTTTTGTCCTCGTGACTCTAGAAAGTAATAAGTTGCCACATCATCTCCTTTTGGTGGCATTGACCACAAGAGCAGGACACCAACTTTGATTTGGCATATCTCTCAAACCATGGAGTCTCGTGACGAGCCATATATCATTGGAATCGGCATGACAAGGACAATCAAATGATGGTGATCATGAGCCCAAGAGGCTTGATTTTCCCTGTCATTTTTGTCCTTGAAAGCGGGGCTCCTTCTGGCTACTGCTTGGGTTGACATCAATGAAAACCATAATCCATCATTGATAAGCCATGGCATTGGCCAATAGTATTGTAACAAATCCTATTTACAAGTTAATAATATCCATGGTTAAGAATCTAGTTATATTGTAAGTTTATTGTACGTATTAAGTTTTTATGTGCTTATTAATTAAATTTAATATGGTTATAGGATCATTATTTTAATTTATATGGTAAAATGGATACTAATTTATAGCTACTATTTGTATGTTATATATTTTAAAATGATATGTATATTATGATTTTCTTTTATCTAAAAAATTGTTCAAAATTTTATTAATAAAAACAAAATTACAATATAACAAATTGAATTTTATTAATTTTATTACTTTTAACTTTTTATTATTAATTGAGCCAACATTTGAATATTTACACATGTGCAAACACTACAACATCTCCCCCATATTGGGCTCTATGTTGCCTCGCTTACATAGATAGGTTAGAGTGGGAAAAATCCTCAACCCCATAAAGTGTGACTTGGTGGTAAACTAAGAGAAGGGGTTGTCACATATTCCCAACTATCTCCGTTAAAGCTCTCTCCTAGTTAAAGCTAAGGGGAGTGGTCCCTAATGAAGGTTAAATGAAATGTGAGTTTTCTAGGAGACTAAGGTTAGTGGAGTCAAGATATGAGCAAGCTTGTGAATACATGAGCAATATAAAGATGTGTATTCAATGATAATCAATGCAACATCCAAGAGATCAGAATGGAAAGCAATGCCTTGTAAATAATTGCTCATATGGACATTCAAGTTAAAATGACAAGTACTCCTACAAAAGAGAACAATGTTAGATGAAATATGAAATATCACTTGCAAGATACAAATGGGAAATTGTACTTGTTAAGAAATGCTCAAGTAAAAGATAATATCATTCCATGATCATAAGCATAAACATCAAGTACTTGTGATAGCACTTTGGCAAGTAAAGTAAAGATGGTAAAATGAAAATCCAAACTATTTGCAAAGTGTTACTTTGAAGAAAAGACAACTTGAACTTGCAAATGAGTTTCAATGGATTCAAAGTACTACTTGCAAAATATAAGTAGATGTGGCACTTGCTAGAGGAAGTACTCAACAATAATAGATAATAACATCAATAGCCAATGAGGCCATCCATCATGACAAGTACATGAAATAAATAAATTTGCAAAGAAATTTAAATTGCTCTAAAGTGAGTGAATTAGAATGATATGAGAAGTAGCTAATGTGAGATGCAATTATCTTGGTTAACCTTAATCTATATGTCTATTCTAAAGTGAGAGATTCTCCCTTCAAGTTCTTACCAAGGGGTAAAGATTTGGGTGGCTTGCAAGGAAGAGGAGCTGAGGAGGCACTAAGTTCGTCGTTAATGATACCCTTCCCTTAATCCTTACAAATCATGTGTGTTGTCATTCCTACAAGGAGACAAATCCACCTTCATAATTGCAGTGTCACACACTTTACCTTACTCTGTACCAAATGGAAGAAATTTTCAGGGAAAACTTTGTCCTATTATGTCTATACAACCAAGCTTATGCTTGGAGGTAAGTTTTAAATGTGCAAGTCTAACATAGAATTCCTAAATAAAATGCTTGAATAGGTAAGTTTTAAATGTGCAAGTCTAAAGTAGAATTCCTAAATAAAATGCTTGAATTGTATTGTTTCCCAAGAGAGTATAATGAGAGAAATTTTCAAGTATACAATGTCTTTCAATGGGAACAATGAAAGGAAATTAACATCAACTCATAAGCTTAAAAAACAAAAGTAAATTGCATGTGAATATAAGCTTCACAAGTTGCCCAAAAATAAGTAAATATTAATTTTGCAAATTTGCTCCAAGTAAATGAAAATGCTTCCAAAGGATATATCAATGAGCAGTGTGATTAACATAACATTCAAGCACAAGTTGGCATAAAAATAGTGAAGCATGTATCAACAAAACATATGAAGCAAATGCTACGTGAATGAAACTAACCAATCAAAATTGCCAATGTGAAATGCTTTATTCTGACATGTTGTAGCAAATAAAATGTGTTGCCCAAAAAAATCTGCAAATGTGGTTAGATGCCCAACGTTTAAATGCCCATGAAAGTTAAATGCCCAACACAAGAGATCTAACAAATGAGGTAAGCAAACTTGATTGCAAAAAGTTAAGATGTTGTGACTTGTGTGTTGAAATTATGATCTAAATCATGCACAAGTTAGATTAGATTAACAAGAGCAAAAGCATGCAAGTAAGTTAAAAACTAAGCTAAGAAAGTCAATCCACCCAAGAAATCCCTCCTTCTAAATAAAGAAGCGGGATGCCATGGGATAATTCCCAAGCTCTCTCACAAGAAAATAAATCTTTATTTAACGAGAGAATTACAATGTTGAGCCTCATTTATATGAGAGATTAAGGCTCCAATATTTGAGAACTTTTTCCAATAAAACTTAATTTCTAGTCACTAGTATCCTTCCTTTAGGAAATAGGAACAAAGATGGCTACAAGATGCCAGTGATCCTTTCTTTTGAATTGGAAACAAATTTATGAATATTGTCCCAAAAATTTCAGCCTTCAACAATCAAGAAAAAATTGTAAGTAGGAGAGGGTAAGCCTCCCTCAAGCCCACAATTTTGCTTGAGATAAATTGCAGCCTTTAGGACCTTTTGGACAGCAACAAATGAGGCTGCAAACACCCACAAAAAGAGCTGCAAATAGTCACAAAAAGGGATGCAAATACTATGCCAATAGGTCCTGCAAAAGGTGTGTTAGATGTCTCAAATGGATGCTCCTTCAAGCTGCCACAAAACGTATGGCTGCAAATAAATCAAAAGTTAGCTAAAAAAAATCAATCAAGAAAATGAAATGTATATACAAGATAATCTACAAAGGTTAAGCTAAAGAGTATGAGTAAACTCTCCTTTTTGCTTAGCCATAATTTAGCTCTAAAAAAACCAAATGATATCAATGAAGCACAATACATTTTTTTTTTAAGAAATGATTTTAAATTTGAAAGTAACTTGGCTTGTTTACAAGTTATGGCTAGTACTCCTACAATACAATGTGAAAGATTAGACTATGAGGCTCAAAGAACAAATGAGAGTTCCTTAAAGAGAAGAGTGGGTTGGTCTCTCCAAAGACTTTCCCTCATGTTTGATCGTTGATCCAACTCAGAATTTCCTTTCTACAAAATTAAATCAAGAGATTAGTTCCACATATAGATTCAAAAATATGCAATGAAAAGGAGGCCTAGATATTTATGTGAAACCTACTAGGACTATCAAAATCTAGATCACAATTTCTAAATCATGTATTGATGCAAGATAGCTCTACATCTAGACATCTCCTAAAAGTATATGGAAGCTTGAAATAATTAGCACATATAGAAGGAAAATAAGTACAATTAATCAACATAAGATCATACCATGCTTCAAAAAGGAAGAACTTCTCATGAATGAAACCCCAAAGTCTTTAGTGATATTTTGAAATTGTACAAAGTAGCAGCATGTACACAAGCACAATAGCTAGTATCAAGAATACAAAGAGAGAGCCCAAAGCTCACTTAAATAGAAAAATGGGAGCAAATCCCAATGAGAAAACCATGTGACTAGTGGAGTTGGAAAAGAACACAAGGCAAAATCGAACTCTTGAGTGGAGGAGATAAGTGTATACTCATGCAATTCGAATTTCTCTAGCTAGCCCAATGCAATCCATGGAGGCTTCCACGCGTTTCTGGAGGAGGTACATGTATATACTAGAGTGGAGTAGTGGGAAACCACTCTCCACTCATCTCTTGGTGTAACTCAAGTCAAAGCCCACCAAGTGTGTGACTCATCCATGAAACTCGAGCTATCTTCCTCAAAAAATGTGATTTGCATAGTGGAACTCGTGGTCCTCTCCAAGAAATTTGATTTCCTTTGATTTGTGGCGTAGGTGGAATCTACATCATTTTCTAACTTGACTTTGACCTTTAAATCAATTTCCACCTCATTTCCATATCATTTTAGCATGTGTGGATATTTATTTTTCTCCATTTATTTAATTGTTGGGCCAATTTATTGCCACATTTTCCACTAAACTTAGAAAAAGAGGGTTTTGAGGGTCTAGAACTTATTTTTTATCCCTCAAAGTGTGTCTTAGTAGAAGATTGAGGGTGAGAGGTGTAATTTTGAGCACACATACACCATACAACTTCTCTAGACATCACTTATTACATTTTACAATCATAATTTATTAAAAATTTTGTCCAACAGGAAATTTTAAAACTTAAAAAACTGACCCCTAGACATAATCAAATCCCACGAAATTTTACGAGTGATCTAGTATGTTAATATACAATGACTCTAAACACTAGGACTCACCCACGGCCTTGTCATCAAGCCGCACTCCGGCTTTGGGGTTATGCTTGGAGGAAAAAAGTCAATTAATTATTAAGTGTCCAAAAGTACCTAATAATTAACCACGTAAAAAAAAAAACATCCCAAAATAAACTCATTTGATGACAATTTCTCAAGTTACCTAGGCATGTTACATGACTCAATACATCACACTAGCATCACTTTACATCACCCATGTAGAGCTTGCGAAATTTGAGTACAACATAGAAGAAGATGAGAATAAGTTATAGCTAAAAAACTCTAATGATATATGTGTTGAGAATTTGGAGGGACAGAGTTTAATTCAAATTCTCTTATTTGATAATTACTTGTGAGCTTACTTCTTAACTTATTTAGTCTTTCATCAAGTCAATTACCAAAATACAAGAAACACACAATTAGGCTCCTCGAGCTAGGGAAAAAACCTCTCCCTCATGGAGAGGAAAACCCGTAAGAAATTCTTCTTATAGATCTTCAAATGACAAGTATCATGACCAAGACTCAGACACTTGACCTATGAATGCCTACAAGACCTTGTCATTGCTTCTAAGTCTTCTTCCAACGCTGATCTTTCTTTTCTTCACCAACGTGCACTGACCTACATCAACATTAGAGAACTCGGTCTCTAAGTCTATCTTGAGATAATCCTTATTTCTTACAAGATTATTCGAGATCTCATCTTTTGCATGCACTTGAGACTTTGTTTACTAGAGATGTAGAACCTTCCTCCTATTCCCATACTGCTATAGCTTTTAAACCTTGCATCATCATAGCATGATCATCAACCTTATTGGCTGCTTCAGAATGCTTCACAATAGATCCATACCATACTTAGAACATTGTCTTCAACTCGTATTTAACGAGACTTTAATATGTTGTATCCGTCTCGATTCTCAGATATATCCATACTAAACCTTGTACTTGACCGAATTTATACCACAGATTTATCCGCATATATCACAGTTGTATCTGCATATATGTATCACAGTTCCGCACTTTAATTCCTGAAATCCGCACTTCAGCTCGTCTTAAATCCGCATGGTATCTTCTCTTAAATACGCATTGTTTCTTCTCTTAAATCTGCACTGAGGACCATTGTGAAAACTACAGAGGAATCCGCACTTCTTCCTGAACCTAACACTATTTTTCCTCAGAGAAAATCTGCACTTCTTTACTGTGGAAATTACAAAGAGATCTGCATTCTTCACTGTGTCAAATGATCTGCAGGTCACTTTATATATATTGTTCTTTGACATGCCTTTAGGCCGACCCTACACCAAGTTTGTAGTCCGACATTATTACTGCAAGTAGGTCGACTTCATCACTGTAAAAATAGGCTTATCTTCAACGTTGAATGTGGGCAGTCTTGAGGGCTATTAAGAGCCATTCTTCCGCAAGGTCTTGGAGGACATTCTTTAGACTAGACACTTCATATTCATGACTCTTAATTACACTTCTAAACAGAATACAATCCCTAATAGACATCAAGAAGAAGTCTATTGACCTATAATAATATCTTTCTCATGAAACCCATGAAGCAAGTACAACAAAAATACATTTACATAAATTCATAATTTCATAGTCAATATGAAGACTGATCCTACTTACACTTTTCAACAATATAAACTTTGATGGTACATTAAGCCTTTGACATATCCTCAGGCAAGGAGTTTTTAAAAATATTTAGGTGCAACTTTCAGTGGTCAACAAGCTTGTTGACCACACTTTGTCAACGACCCCATAGCAGTACACCCCCATTTTTTTCAAATGGGATTCATCATGTTCGACGTGTTCATGCTATTCAGACTTCATCATCAGTCGGCAGTTTTATAAATGATCTAAACCCATTCTGCATGTTTATGATGTAAATGATCTAAATAAGACCACCATGTATGTAACAACCTACGTAACCCTAGTATTTTGGTGACGATTTCTATCCTAGGAGGTTTTTTGTCTCACTGATTCATTTGTGTTTCTCGACACAAATGATCGGCAGAGTTTTCCCCTCTAGCTTCACCCCAAAGCTAGGGTGGATTTTTTCATCAAGATGCTAAGTGAGTCCTAGTGTTTTCTATAGAGTCTTTGTAAAAGTAGTTTGGGAATAATCCTAGCTAATTGGCTAGATTATTTTATGACAAACTACTTGGTCTACTAGATCATGTTTTGAGTCGCAGAATTGGGTAGCTATTTGAGGGTCTATCACGAATGGGTTTTCCCCCTTCATGTGTCAAAATATATTTATCTTATGTAAAGAGGGTTGGAAAAATAATTAAATCCCCTCTTAGTCAATTAATTAAATTTTCTGGCCAAATTAATTAAAAATCCTAAGCCAGAAATTTAATTAATTCTAAGTCCTAGGTAAGTTAAAGCTCTTCAAAGGCAAAATTCGTGGGTCCTTAAAAAATAAATTTTTAAAGGTCTCAGGTCAAGGGAATATTGAGAATTTCAAGAAACTTTGGACCCTTGGGCCCTGGTGGTTAAGTCAAAGTCAAAATTTTGAGGTAATTAACTCAAAAATATTATTTTTGAGTTAATTAAAATGGAATTAAATGATAAATTCGAATTTCCTCAAATTTATAATTTCGACGGTCGAGATTAAAATATGATTTAATCTTTTTCGACAATCAAGATTACTTTGACATGGATCAACCAACTAGCCGTTGGAGATTTTATCTTATAAATTATAGGTCTTTGTCAATCTTTCAGTCATCCGATCTCTGGATCGTGCACTCGCTCTTGAAGCTCTCCTGTAATATTTTCTAGAATAATATAAACGAAGACTTTGGGGTTTTATTTTGATGGTGGTGTTCCTCTTCAGCATTTTATGGTAAACTTGTTCTTAATATTTTGCTGGTGATCATTTTAATGGATTGTTGATTAATGGCTCTTGTAGAGTAATCTATTGCACAGATATCTTGCTTAGGTTACTGGATCTAGGGTAAGAATATTAATTGGATAGAGTTAACAATTATCTCTAGCTCTGGAAAATTTTATGTTTTATCACTATTTCTCTATTAATCTGACAGTTTAACTCTAAGTTTGCAAAAATATTCCGGATTTAGAATTGGGCGTTTGGGGAAGTCCCAGTTTGGACCAACTGACTCCCAAGGAAATAAGATCTGAAGAGCCCTCCAGATCTAATTCCCCGGGCTTATCTTAAATTCCGTTTTTTGCAGGGTTCTTTACTGGGCTTGTGCCTCTCTCTTAAATTTTTATTTTTTGAATTGTGTTGAACGGTTTTAAATCTAGCCATGAGGGTTTCTAATCTGTAAAATAGCACTGTAAATTCTGCAAATTTTCGCTAGGGTGTAAGGGTTTATTTTCTGTGCATAGTTTTTTTGGTTTTGGATTCCTCGTTTTTCTAGTTTTGTGCAGGTTTTACAGGGAGATTCTCAGAAAAATTTTAGATCTAAGCCAGATCTAGACCCTATAGGGTAAGATCTGGCCTCAAGATCGTTTTGGATTTCAGATCTAGGTGTGATCTTGCCTCAAAGTGTAAATCGCAAGTGCATTTAAAAATCTGAGTTACACTGGTAAAATTATTGCTGGGTGAAGAATTTTTTTTGTGCACTGGTTATGCCTGAATGATCTGTTGCAGCGTTTCTGTGTCATCCCTCACACCTGTGCGAAATATCTTCTCCATGCTGCCTACGTCATTCCTTGCTTGCTGCTTATGTCTGTACGTTGGCCCTCCCTCACATTTTCTTTAACGTTGTCCATCTGCTATCCTTTACGCTTTTCCTGCCTGTGTGTTCCGCAGCCCTTTACCAGCTCCTCCCTCCTCCTGTCGTTGATCCCATGCTTGTTGGCTCCTCACGCCGTCCATACTTATCTTCTCGTTCGACCTGCACAAACCAAACTCATCAAACATTAGCATAGCTTTTAAACTTTTATGTTTTATGATTTTTTATTTTGAATTTTTATGGTTTCGCATTTGAAAGTTTAAAAGAAATAAAAACAAATAAAACATTTTAACTTTAGATTTTAAATTTTTTAACTTTAGATTAGTTTTGTTTTATTTCTTTAAAAGTTTAGTTATAAATTCTGATGTAGCACTAACGTTTATTTTTTTAGGATTGACTTTTTTAATATTTAGACCTTTGGAAAAAATTTTAAAAATAAAATATATATATATATATATATATATATATATATATATATTACTAACACTTCTTTAACTTTTTTAGATTTTGTATTTTATGACTTTCATTAACTTTAGATTTTAGACTTTATCTTTTTGGGTTTCTAAACTTTAGTTTTAGATTAATTTTAGATTTATATTTGTTGAGAAAAATATAAAAAATAAAAAACATAAAAATTTAAAAAATTTAAATTTAATTTATTTTTATTTTTTAATAACTTGGGAAATTTTGTTTTAAATTTTGTATGATAGTGGTCTTGGGAAGAATTATTCGATAGTCAAAGATGAGTTTTTATTTTAAATTTTATCTAAAATTTGACTATAGGAAAATTTTGATTTCTGAATTGGAATTACTTAGAGTATCATTTAAATTTAGAATTATTGGAAATATCTGGCATTTAAATTCGATGGTACTCTCATGATAATATTTTTGTTTCGAATTTAAATTGTTGGTTCAAAGTATTTTTACGCTTCGCTGTGGTTGATGATCATTGAGCTATCTTTAATTGTGGTTTTAAGTTGCTTGAAATTGGGGATTAATTGCTTCAGTGAACTTTGAGAATATTTCAAGTGATGATAAATTACATGTATTTATCAAACATTGTTAATGCATAATTGTGTGGGTGTTTTATCAAATATCATTGTGGTGGATTGATTTTTCATAGCAGTAGTTACATATCAATTATTTGACTTTAATTTCATAACGGGATATTTTGACTCCATAAGGCATTGGTTTTAAAGTTTCAAATATAATTGGATCTGTAAAATCTCGTTAATCTTAACAAGTACTTGGTCATTTAACTGTCTCCTGAATTGGTTGATTTCCAACTAGTTCTACTTCTTCATTTTTCGTTAAGGTCTACCTCCCTTAGTCTGCAAGGAGACAACTTAGATAGAGAGATTGGGGATCAGGGTGACAGCCCCCAATCTGAGTCGTTGTCGCAGTGCCTAGCAATTATGTGTGACAACAAGGCTCTATATTACTTTTAACCTTTTATAATTTTTTAACTAAGCAGACATGTAAATGTTTACAAACAACCATTTACACCACTATAGCATCACCTGCATAATGGGTTGTAGAGCACCTCTCGGCGCAATAAGATAAATTGTCCTAGAGATTCAATTGCAGTCTTTAAATCAAATTCATATGAAGTTGGAGATTAAGTCACAATGTTTGGCTACTTTTCTTCATTAAAATTGAAATTTGTCGAATTTCAAGAGATGGTGAGTTATTTCATTCAACTTCATTCATTATATTTAACTAAATCTAATTTCTATAATTTGAGACCTAATTTCCATAGTTTGATTCTTGACACTTAAATTTGCCTATAATTTCATTTTTTTAAGGAGAAATTTGGTAAAAGTTGTTTAATTCTCATAATTGTAGGAATTTATTATTCAAATTTACAGTTTATGGCTAAGCCTCGAAGATTTCCTACAACAGTTAAACCAATGTTGCATATATTGCTATAATATTGGAATTATCACGATATTATCAATGAAATCCACCTTGTCGATATTATTGCTAGTATTTATCGAGATAAATTGGCTATTTCAAAATTATCATGATATTTCTAGAAATTATCGCAATTCGAACGAAATTATCGCCCTGTTTGCCGAATTTCATTTTTAAACGTTTGATTTAGTTTTTTTTTATCATTTCAGTGTTTCACTTGCTCGGATTGAGCTTTGAGATGTATAGTGACCTTGTGAACTAACTATAACCAACGAACAAAAGGAATTCTATAGATTTTTTAGCCATTAGTTGAGTATTAGTGGAGTGGATATCTATTGCAATATACCATTTCCACATTTCCAGGTAAGCAAAAATAAAATTTTAAAAATAAAAAAAAAATAAAAAAATAAAAAAAAAACTCCTTCATTTTCTTTGTTTTTCAAGATCTAGTATAGGGTATGTGTTAATTTTGGGCAACTAGGTCCAAACTCCATGTTGCACTGCTCATATGACGATGGTCATATTTTTGTTGGATTCCTCTTACAAAGAGGTGCAAGATTGATCTAAAGATCGTCTTGATCGAATAAGCAGAACATTGATTTTGAATTTATTTTCCACATGTGCAAGGTCGGCCAGATTTATCCCACATGCCTAAGAGATGTGTCACACACCTTCATTGATGGATATAAATTGGAGAGACTTGGAGGTCATTTTCTCATCATCTCATCAAACATTCTCTCTTTATGATCTGATTGGTTCGATAGCCTTTGGAGGCCTTTTTCCTCTCACACGTGTGGAGCAAAGCTACTGTTTTCTGCTGATCTATTTAGGTCTTGCTGTTGTTTTCTGCACTGATCTATTTAGGGTTTGCTGCTGTTTTCTACATTGATATGTTTAGGGTTTTACTACTGCAGCGTTGACCGTGGTCAACCCTTGGTCGTTTGACCTCAATCTTCTGCATACATTCTAATTTTAGGAGGTCGTACAACTGGGCACTATGATCAAGGAATTCTGGGTTGTTTGACCGAAGCCCTAGTTTGTGGTGTTGATTTTTCTGAAGTTGCCTACGTTGAATTTTATGCATTGTCCCTGGCTTGACTTGTGTTGACTTATGATGAGTTGTCTTTGAGGGTTGTGGATGTGACACATGAAAGTGTTTGTTGACCGAAAAAGACTTTGTTGGTTGAAGCATCCTGTTGATCATCATAACGCAACAATATCTCATATCTTTGCTGGACAAAAGGAATTTTAAATCTGATCTATATTTGGCTTGTCTTTTATTGATCTATTAGTGTGTTCTATCAGCATTTTACTTTCAAGTTTATGTGATTGCTATCTTGTATAGGGCCTATGAAAGATTGAAGTAAAAGTGCATCAAGCATAGAACACCATTGTTATCTAAATTAAACATGGGATCAGAGCTAAGTTGAAGACAAAGTCCAAGAGTCCACGCTGGTGTTAGAAGCTATCTTTGAAGGAAGAAATCCTATCAAGGACAAATGGCCTCCTCAACCTACAAGGGTTTCACGGCTGATGATAAATTGACTGATAAGTCTAATTATCATGCATGGAAGATGCCCTTGGATTTGGCACTAGAAGATCAAGATGTCATGGACTATGTACAGGGGAATATTCAAGAGCCTCCATCAAATGCAGCTGCTGCCACGAAGACGAAGTATAGAAAAGGGGAAATCAAAGCAAAGATGATCCTCCATTTATCTCAAGGTCAAGTCATTCAATTACAAGATGTGTTGTATGTACCCGATCTGAGGAAGAACCTTGTGTCCATTTCGGCAATGGAAGACAAAGGGTTCAAGGTGGCATTCGTTGTTGGAAATGTACTTATCTGGAAGAAGAACTTCAAGGAAGCTCTTTCTATTGGTTTTAGAGTTGATACACTCTACCAGGTTGGAGGAAGTCCATTGAGGGCTATGACATGTGATACAACTCTTCAAACAGAGTTATGGCACTGGAGGTTTGCATACCTTCATTACAAAGCCCTTCCCGAAGCAAGGAAGGTGTTGACAGGGATGCCCAAATTGAGTGATGATCATGAAGGTATATGTAAGGGCTGTGCCGAAGGGAACCATACAAGGGAACCATTCCCCTCAAGTGTCACAAAGACAACTGATATCTTGCAGTTGATACATTCTGACTCATCTGGTATGCTACCTGTGACATCCTTGGGAGGATTTTCCTATTACACGACTTTTACAGAAGACTTCTCCCGCAAGACCTGGATATATTTCTTGAAGAAGAAGGACGAAGCATTCAAATGGTTTTGTACCTTCAAGGCCTTGGTGGAAAATCAAACCGAGAAAAAAATCAAAGTTTTGAGGACCAACAATAGTACCGAGTATGAGTCAAATGAGTTCAATGACTTTTGTAGAGAAGCTGGCATTAAGAGGGAGACCACAACTGCGTACACTCCTGAGCAAAATGGTGTTGCTGAAAGAAAGAACATGACCATTGTGGAAGCTGCCCGCGCCATGCTATGTGACCAAGGTCTTCCGAAGTTTCTATGGGGAGAAGCCGCAAACACTGTTGTGTATGTTCAAAAAAGATGCCCGCATTTCGTTCTGGACTCCACAACTCTCGAAGAAGTCTTCTCTGGTAAGAAACCTGATGTTTCTCATTTTAGAGTTTTTGGTTATCCTATTTACCTTCATGTGCCAAAAGAAAAGAGAAGCAATCTGGATGCTTCTGGAAAGAAGGGAATGTTTGTGGGCTACAATGAAACTTCGAAGGCATATAGAATCTATGTGCCTGGTCAAAAAGAAGTGGAGATATGCCACGATGTCACCTTCGATGAAGATGATGCCCTCAAGAAAGTAAGAAATCTTCCTAGCTCCAAGGAAGACAAAGAAGATGAAGAAGTGGAGAAGCTGGAAGAGCCGAAGGATGACCTGATGCCCGATGTTGAAGGACCTATGGATCCCATTGATCCACCTCCTTCAAATAAGAGGGGCCCTCATGGCTTACGGATTCTCTCGAAGATGTTGGGAGACATATTGCCCCAAGGGGGACATTTCGTGAAAGCAAGAAGCCGAAAAGATACCAAGGGTATCTAGCAGCCATGAGTACGATAGTACAATCTAAGCCTGGAACATTTGAAGAAGCCATAAAGCATCAAGTTTGGAAGGATGCTATGCACGAGGAGTATGAGTCCATTATGAAAAATGATGTCTGGGAAGTAGTCCCGAGACCGGAGGACAAATCTGTTGTCACCTCGAAATGGTTTTATAAGATCAAGCATGGATCTGATGGAAGTGCTGAAAATTATAAGGCAAAATTTGTTGCCCAAGGCTTCTCTCAAAAAGAAGGCATAGATTATGATGATATGTTTGCAACTGTGGCCCGTTATACCACCATTCGATCTATTATTTCCCTTGTTGCTACGCAAGGATGGAGTCTACATCATATGGATGTGAAGACCGTTTTTCTGCATGGATCTATAAAGGAAGAGGTGTATGTGGAGACACCTCTGGGGTTCGAAGTCCGAGATAGAGACACCCATGTATGCAGGTTGAAGAAAGCCCTCTATGGGTTGAAGCAAGCCCCCAGGGCTTGGTACGAGAGGATAGATAGCTACTTGATGAAGCTGGGCTTCACTCAAAGTAATGTTGATGTGAACCTTTATTTTAAGGTTGATAGAGAAAGGCCTCTCATTTTGGTTCTCTATGTGGACAATCTCTTCCTGACAGGTGTTGACCCTCTCATTCATCAGTGTAAGAGGGAGCTAGCTTCCGAGCTTGAGATGAAAGACCTAGGATTGATGCACTACTTCCTAGTCTTGGAGGTCTGCTAGAGGCCAACCGAGATTTTCCTTTCTCAAGGAAAATATGTCGTGAAGCTGCTGGAGAGATTTGGTATGATGGACTGTAAGTCTATGTCGACACTGAAGGAACTCAACTTTAAGAAGTTGAGTGGAAACGCTGTTGGGCCCGTGCTAGTAAATCCTACAGAGTATCGACAACTCGTAGGGGCCCTGATGTTCTTAGTGAACTCTCATCCAGACGTATGTTTTGCAATGAACACTTTGAGTCAACATATGGTTGATCCTCATCACATTCACTAGATTGGTGCGAAGAACCTGTTAAGATATCTTCAGGGCACAATCAACCATGGGCTGAGATACACTCCCAGGAGTTTGAGACTCCATGGATATACTGATGTCAATTGGGCTGGCAGTGTGGTGGATCGCAAGAGCACATCTGGATGTTGCTTCACTTTGGGTTCTGCTTCGATATCTTGGATGAGTAGGAAGCAGAAGTCAGTGGCTTTGAGCACCGCTGAGGCCGAATACATTGCAGCGTGTATGGCCTATTGTGAAGTTGTTTGGTTGTGAAAGCTCTTCAGTGAGCTATTCGGGCATGTGCGAGATACCACCGTTATCCTTGTGATAACCAGAGTGGGATTTGTCTTTTAGAGAATCCCATGTTCCATGATTGATCAAAGCATATTGATATCAGGTAACACTTTATCCGTAATATGGTACAGTGAGACGCCATAAGGCTCGATCATATAGGAACTGATGAGCAGGTCGTGGATATTCTCACAAAGCCCCTAGGGAAGGTCAAGTTCCTAACCTTCTGTGAGAAGCTTGGAATCGCGGAAAGACCTTATTCTGAGGGTCCTACTTGAGTTGGACTATGAGCTCAAGGAGCTCCAAGGGGCTTGAGGATAGCTTCTTGGAGCTATAAGCACATACGAGGCTAGGCTTGTCGAACCTTGTTGTGCTTCTGCCCCACCGTTATGATATTGAGTTGCCTCGCCTCTCTCTGATTTGTGCCCCACACGCATCCTACCCATGGAGTTTTGGACTCATGGGAAGTACCTCTCATTTGGCCAATCAGGTGGGAAATGTGGATAGAGACCATAGCAAGACTGATGGACGCATCGGAGATTGCCGTACTCTCTATGTCTAGGATGGTATGTGTCCAACACCTTGATCTGGGATCAAGTATGATGAGGTTTTATCCTCTAAACAAACTTTGGGTCAGTAAACTAACTTCGGGTTAGTAGGAGACTCTTTTTGAGTCTGAGAGAGGTTTTTACCTCTAAGCTTACTTCGGGTCAGTTGTGTGTGATGTCTTTGCAACTCACCTTTTGTTCTGAAATAAAGAGCTAGCATAGCAAGTTACGGCGAGATGATGCACGATGTTTGGTTTGGTACATAATGGATGGCATTTGTGGACAGATGGAGTTCTCCCTAGTTCAGAGGGAGTGTTAATTTTGGGCAACTAGGTCCAAACTCCATGTTGCACTGCTCATATGACGATGGTCATATTTTTTTTGGATTCCTCTTTCAGAGAGGTGCAAGATTGATCTAAATATTATCTTGATCGAATGAGCAGAACATTGATTTTGAATTCATTTTCCACATGTGCAAGGTCGGCCAGATTTATCCCACATGCCTAAGAGATGTGTCACACACCCTCATTGATGGATATAAATTGGAGAGACTTGGAGGTCAATTTCTCATCATCTCATCATGCATTCTCTCTTTGTGATCTAATTGGCTCGATAGCCTTTAGAGGCCTTTTCCTTCTCACACGTGTGGAGCGAAGCTGATGTTTTCCGCGTTGATCTGTTTAGGGCTTGTTGTTGTTTTCTGTGTTGATCTGTTTAGGACTCGCTACTGTTTTCTGCGTTGATCTGTTTAGGGTTTTTTTGCTTCAGAGTTGACCAACATTGACCGTGGTCAACCCTTGATTGTTTGATCTCAATCTTCTGCAGAAATTCCGATTTTAGGAGGTCGTACAGTTGGGCACTAAAATCGAGGAATTCCTGGATGTTTGACCTAAGCCCTAGTTTTTTGCGTTGATTTTTCTGAAGCTACCTGCGTTGACTTTTTGTGCTATCCCTGGTTTGACTTGCGTTGACTTGTGATGAGCTATCTTTAAGGGTTGTGGGTGTGACACATGAAAGTGTTGGCTGACCGAGAAAGACTTTGCTTGTTGAAGCATCCTACTGACCGTCGTAACGCAACAATATCTCATATCTTTGTTGGACAAAAGGAATTGTAAATCTTATATATATTTGGCTTGTCTTTTATTGATCTATTATTGTGTTCTATCAGCATTTTACTTTCAAGTTTATGTGATTGCTATCTTGTATTGGGCCTATGAAAGATTGAAGTAAAAGTGCATCAAGCATGGAACACCATTGTTATCTAAATTTAACAGTATGCAATGTTCATTAGACATTAGCGGAAATTTCAACCTAAAAGTGCCCATTAAATTTTCATGTAATTTCCATGTCATAATACAAAAACCAATCAAAATCCTTTAAATTTAGAAAGAAGTACATGTCCTAAATAATTTTATATTGCCTAATTTGGGTATCCGTGAAACATTTTATTATTAATTTGGGTATCAGTGAAATATTTTATTTTTAATTTGGGTTTTCATGACATATATTATTTTTAATTTGGGTATTCATGAAATATATTATTGATGTTATTTACCTACCTTACCCATATGAATTTGAATATCGAAAAAATTATTAATGAAATGTAAATCTTGATATTAGTGAAAAAATATAAATTAAAAATGTGGGCCCATTTGGCATTAATAACCACACTCCAAAAGAAAACCAAAAAAAAATATTCAAATATAAAATATATATAGACAGTTAAATATAAAATATAAATAGAGAAAGTTATAGTTAAATATAAAATACATAAATACTTAAAAATGTATTCCAGAAAGGACAAATTACCGGATTCTAGTCAAAAATATAAAATATATAGTTAAATATAAAATAGCTAAATTTAGTTAAATATAGAATATAAAACAGTTAAATAGTTAAAATATAAAATAGTTCAAAAAAATGTATTCCAAAGAGGACAAATTAGCGGATTCCGGGAAAAAATATAGAATATATAGTTAAATATAATTAAATATAAAATAGTTAAATAAATAAATAAATAATTATTAAATAGATAAAAAATGTATTCCAAAAAGGACAAACTACTGGATTTTGGCCAAAAAATATATTCCCGATAAAATTGTGGTTGTAGTAGACAATGTCGTTAAAAAACACCGACAAATAGTTAAATATAAAGATTTATTTAGACAGTTAAATATAAAATATAGACATAGACAGTTAAATTTAAATATAAAATATATATATATAGAGAGAGAGAGAGAGATATACAGTTATTTTAATAAAAGTGCCATATATTGAGGGATTTCAATAAAAGTAAAAAATTAGAAATAATATATTAAAAAAAATTATTAAATCTCGTGCTAATAAAAATTGTGGGACATAGGTAAAAGTAGAGTAATATTAAAAAATTGTCTACATGGTATTTTTTATTAATTTCTTGATTTTTCCTTAGGAGGCCACTTTTAGGCTGAAATTTCTTCTAATATAGGATTTAATACTTATGTAGCTAGGGTATTTTAATAGGAGCATATTTCATGCTTTTTCAATTGGTGGATTTGTATTCTATTTCAGAGTTTGTAATTATAAGTTTATCTCATTTTTTTTCCCATAGGTTTACAAATTAGACTAGTGCTCTAGACTCTACAAACTCTACACAATCCAAGAATCAAAATGCCAAATCCATTAGATCCAATGTGGGAGTATGGTCTACCCTATGAGGGTCATAATAGAATGAGGTTGAATTGCGAGCTATGCGGTATGGAAATGTTTGGTGGAATCAGTCGTTTGAAATACCACCTTGCCAGAATACCAAGGAATGAAGTGGATATTTGCCCAGTAGCCACCCTAGAAATTATCCATATTGCAAACCAATCCATTTTTCAAATGCATAAGAAGAGAGATCAAAAGAAAGAAGCAAGGCTTGAGCTTGCAAACAGATCAACAAGCTTCTCAGCAATGGGGAAAAGCCAATCCTTGGGCACACCTACTACAATGTTTGGCATTTCAGGATCCTCACCTTTCTTTGCGCCAAGATCCATGCCTGGAGGGAAACCTTCAACCTTCTATTTGATGAATGGTGAAATCGAAGGAGAAGGAATAGGCTGACAAAATTGTGGCCAAATGCTTTCTATGGAGTGACATACCATTCAAAATTGCCAAGAACAACCCATTCTACCATTCCATGTTTGAAGTCGCTGCCATTGTTGGTACAAGCTACAAGGACCCTTCTCATAATGACTTGAGAGGGCATCTCCTTCAAGGGGAAAAGGTTGATCGCACAACGAGATCAGTTGAGTTGAAAGAATCATGGGAGATCACAGGATACACTATTATGTTAAATGGTTGGACAGATGGAAAGGGCAGGTCCATTCTAAATTTCTTAGTTAATTGTCCCAACGTGACAATGTTTTTCAAATCTATTAATGCATCTGCATATGTTAAAGATGCACAGTTATTATGTGAGTTAATGGATAACTTCATTCAGGAGATAGGTTTGCGGTATGTTGTCCACGTCATTACAGACAATGTTGTTGACTACGTTGTTGTTGGCAAGTTGCTCATGGAGAGGTATAGAACCTTATATTGGACTCCTTGTGCTGCCCATTGCATTGATTTGATGCTAGAGGACATGCGAAAAAATCCTTGTATCAAGGAAATTGTTGAGTCGGCTAGGAGTCTTACAAAATATATTTACAATCATACATTTTTTCTAACACTCATGAGACAGTTCATAGGGGGAAAGGAGTTGGTCCGTCCTGCTATCACATGTTTTGCAACTAGCCTCATTTCTCTTCATTCTCTTTACAATTTGATGTTGGAGTTGCAGAAGATGTTTCTCTCAAATGAGTGGAATGCTTATGTCTATAGCACAAAAGTGGATGGGAAAGCCATAGCCCAACTTGTGAGACACAACCAGTGTTTTTGGATGCAAGTGGAGGAGTTGTGTGCTATCAGTGAACCTTTAGTAAAGGCTCTCAGCTTGGTTGATGGAGAGAAGCCCGCAATGGGCTACTTGTATGAGGCCATGGATAGGGCCAAGGAAGTTATCCATCAATACTATGACGACAAGGGGGAAGAGGGATTCACTAGACGAGATGAGATATGGGGTGTGATTGATGAGTGATGGAACAACACTCTCCATCATTCGATTCATGTAGCAGGGTTCTACCTCAACCTTGCATTCTCTTATGCATGTGGATTCAAGTTTGATGCAGAGGTTATGGATGGATTTTACCGATGTATTCAGAGGATGGTGTTGACTTCCACTAAACGCACTGAGATTTCCAAACAACCTGAGGTATATAAGCTGAGTTTCGGAAAATTTAGGTATGATACAGCTATCCAAGACAGGACCGCAAGGATGCCAAGTAAGCAAAAAGTAAAATTTATTTCAAATTTAACTTTCAAATTTCAATGTGTTTCCTTTCTAAGTTTATATGACTATCTATGATTCTATTTGAATCTTGACATTTGTTACTTAATGGAAAATTGAAATACAAGTCATTGTATTTCTTTGGAAATTTGAATCCTTTCCATTTATTTGTTGTAGATGTTTGGTGGACAAACTATGGTAGAATGGTCCCAGAGCTGCAAAAACTTGCTATTCGAATGCTAAGTCAAACTTGCAGCTCTTCAAGGTATGAGTGCAATTGGAGTGTTTTGAAAAGATACACTCCAAGAAGCACATTTTATATAAGTTCATTAATTTAATTTATGGCATATGTGGGACATCATCTTGAATCCTGATTAAGTGATTCCTCTAATGATTAATCACAAAATGCTCCTCATGCAGGTTACATGTCCACCAGCTCAATGACATTGTATATGTCTACTACAATCTCAGGTTATGGGTCAGGCAAATAAACAAAGTACCTGAAACAGATGCCATTTCATTGGAGGCACTTGACACCACGAGTCTGTGGAGGGTGGAGACCGAGAGGCCTATCATGGAGGAGGCACCTAAGTGGTTGGAGCAAGAGGAGGAGGAGGATGCTCCACTTATAGGAGAGACAGATTTAGAGTAGGGGGGATCTGAATTTGAAAGTGTGCCAGAGATATAGCCACTATAACCACGACCACCTACACAGAGACTACCAACTAGGGGAAGAGGCAGAAGACATCCCACTTCATCTTCCAAATTTTCCCCAAGAGTTTCACCTTCCAGTTCAGGCTCAGGCTCAGGCTCAGGCTCACACGTCCACCTATTGCTTCTAGAGGAAGAATGACACCAGTGACCTTTTCCCGTAAAAGGGGTAGATGGAATCGTTGAAACTTGACATTTTAGTGCATCATGATTCGCCTTGTAGGCTTGTAGTATCTAGATGCCTTATGATGATCATCTCATGACATGCACCTTTTAATTTTGATGCAATTTTCTTTGATCTTATTAAGACTTGTGACTCAAGAGTGTCAGAACAGATATCATATTTCAGTATGATGTTTGATGTACCACTTGGCATCTCATACATTTTATATAGTAGTTTTATCTTCATATATATGTGACAATGTGTTTATTTGATATTGAGAAGTTTAAAAATTTGAAAAAAAAAAAGTATTTTTTATTTTTTTAAGTTTCCCGATAATTTCCAATAACTTCCCTGATATTGCCGATAATAGAAATTTTGGATCATCGGCGATAAATTGTCGATAACGATAAATGTAACATTGAGTTAAACACATTATTTTAGATCACTTCCAAAATGGTACTGGCACATTGTGTGTCTTTCCCCAAGATAAATCAAAGACATTATTAACACTACCATTTTCAGCTAGGCCACCAACACTTGTAGGAGAGTACATTACGCATGAAAAATGAGAATTAAGTTGCCCTAAATTGAATTATAAAAACAGTTTGCTTTCTTCTACTGACGTGGCATGTGCATCCTCCATATGTACAATACCACAGTGATATAGATGATGGCAATGTTATCTATTTTATCATACATATCTAAATGTGAGATCATGAGGTAATGAATCAATCGTCGCTATAATGGGAAATTCAAATGTCATTACCCAATCAAAGCACTAGATCATGAATGCCCATTCATTACCCAATCAAAGCACTAGATCATGAATGCCCATTCATTGCACCTGTTATGTTGGGTTGCATCAAGTAGAACTTGAAAACCCCATGGCCCAATGCACAGAGCGCTCACAAAGTTTTCAGAATTCCAAATGTCAGTAGGGCATTCTAGAACCTTTCTCTCTCCTCTCTCTACATTCTATATCTCAGAAACTGCAACCTTGTGGGGAATTGTAAAAATGTTGCTTGCATGATGAAAAAAAATTGTAACAGGCCTAGGCAACAGGGACCTTGTCATCAAGTGAGTCCACTCTAGAGTGTTTTTCTTACTTAGCTAATTATTCGTGTTTTTTAACAACGAATAACTAGTTGAGTTTTTTCACTCATAGATACCCCCAAAATTGAAGTGCAACTTGATGGTGGGGCCTTGGGTCCATCCTAGTCTCCGGAGTCGATGTATATTACCATGCTAGGTCATCTAAAGTGTCCTAGAATTTGACTAGGTCTAGGTTGGATTTTTTAATCATTAAAAAATTCCTGCAAGACGAGATTTTTTAATAAAATTGTATGTAAACTATAAATAAGTGATGCTAGAAGATGTTGGGGGTGTTTGAGTACTCAAAATTCATCATCTCCACCTCAACATTCTTCTAAGACACACTTTAGGGGTCAAAAAATCAATTTTAACACCTCACAATCCACTCTTCCTAAGTTTAGTGGATAGTAGTGAAAAAATTAGAAAAATTGAATAAGTTGTGGAGAAATTAAATATTTCCATAAGTCAAAAGGAGTGGAACTGACATGGAAAATACAAGTCAAATTAAGTTGAAGTCAAAATGATGATTGGACAACCATCTCATAACAACAAATTGAGGGGTCCATATACCCAAGTCAATGAGCAGTTAAGGGGCCCACAAATTACCAAGACATGGGCCAAGATTGAGGCTCATAAATTATTTGAGCAAAGGTTGATTAAAGTCTAATTTTTAAGAAGAGTGAGTGGTGTACACCCCACCTCACTCCTCCTTGGTGCTCCATGTATATTCATTTGCCAATTAACAGCTCATATGCACAGCAAGGAGAGAACAAGCACAGTAGTTAATTAACACATTTGGGTGGCTTATAATGTGGAGATTGGTTTCCAGATTTAGTAGTGGCTTGCTCCCTTAACACTCCACTCGCACCACATGTAACCACACATTAAAGCATTCAACATTGGCAACTTCCACACAATCCCAATGCATAATACGCATCAGTTTGAAGACATGGGTTTTGAAGGTTTTTTGGTTATGATTTGTTGCCATATTTCAAGGGAGTTTGCTCAACTACCACTCCACTCTTTGCACATTTGCCCACAGCAGAGAATACACACAGGAAGTCAAGGTGATACATTGGGAAACAAAGGAATAGACTCAAAAATTCGTTGGACATATCTACAGCAGTTTGGTGACACTCACTTCAGTCATCTCTACACTTGGACAGTTTGATTTGCTTCGTTGGCACTTGCCATCTCTCTTTTCATTGGGATTTTCTCTCAAATATCTATATATGTACATTGTAACCCTTTTGGGCTCCCATTAGTCATGGTTGGAAGCTCTAGGCTTAGTGAAACGCTATCAAATTTTGTACTATCTATTGCTATAAATAAAAAGTATTTGGGGGTTCAAAACTTTGGCGGGGATGTTGTCCTTGTTACCTTGAGGTATAATTTTTCTCATTGGTTATTGTGCTTTCATGTATACATCTTGCTGGTGATTTATTAATCATCATTTGTTGGTTCATTGGATAGATATTTGTGAATTAGTTTACAATTATCTTTGGCTAGTGAATCCTCTTGATAGGAGAGAGTTTGGATGTTTCTGGTTGAACAACCAAGTCCCTCTTACCAATGCATAAGCTAGTCGTTTGGTGCTAACAATCTCTTGCAAGTGTGTAGCCATTAGCTTGCCACAGGTTTTGTGAAGCTTGAAGTTGGGTAACTTCTTGGTTGAAGGAACCAATTCCAAGCACAAGGACTCAAGGACTCCTATCAAGCACTTTGGGAGTTGCCAAAGACAAATCATAAGAGAAGACACAAAGGGAGTTTCTCAGCCCTTTGTTTTTCCTACCATCTTTCTAATATCACATTCTTCTCATTTATATATTGTGCTAAATTGTTAAATCTAGCGAATAAGGCTAAGTTTTGGGGACAATAGTACCATTTTTTGTCCAAGAGGAGCTCATGCAAGTTACCTTCTTGGAAAAAGTAGTGTAGCTTAAGTGCATTTAGATCAATAGTTGTTTCAAAAAAAAAATTCATTGCATGTGCTCAATATTTCTAGCACTTTCTATTCTTTAACTTGCTTATTTGTTGACTTTTCTTTTTGTTGTCATATGGGACAGCTTGAAGGTAATCTTGGATTGGAGAAGTTTGGAGACATTTTGGAGAAGGAGAAGGAGAAACCAAACTCAACATTGAGAAGCCTTTTCATATCAAAACTGTCCAAGGCAACAAACTCCTCTCTCTCACCTTTCTTTCCTCAAAGATCTCACAAGTTTTGTGAGTATTTGTAACTTGCAAATTTTATTTCCTTCAAGAATACAAGTTTCTCTCAAAAGATAACTTGTTTGCAACTTTACCATATAATAGTTTCTCTTGAGCATTTCATTGTAATTTGGGAAAGAGTAGTTTCCTTCAAGGAAGTAATGTGAACTCTTCCCAACACAAAAATTAGTCCCTCATTCTATAAGAGGGCACACTCAAACTGATAATAAAAATCTTATTTTCTCTAGGAGCTTTGCAATTTTCCCCTTGGTATCCCACTCCTCTCTTTTGAGAGAAGGGTCTCTCTTGCATGCTTGAATTGGTCATTTCTTTCATTTCTCTTTTTGCAATTTGGAAGTAGTTTGCTAATCTTTCTTATGTCCATTTCATACAAGCCTATTTCACGCTAATGCTCTCATATTGTTGATCTCATTTCCATTCAATGAAAGTATTTACTTTCATGCTTGTTCATTCCATTCACATGCAAATGTTCTATTTTCCATTTACATTTTGTTGAAAAATCTAGTGGCAACAAGTGTAGGTGATTTCTCTGCTTTTGATAATTGTGTGGTGTATTTTTACTTCACTAGATTAGCTTCTTCTTTCACTTGTTTATTATTAGTGTTTTTCTTCATCAACTACAAAACCATAAAGGTAATAACACAAAGGATACAAGATATAGGTGATCAGCCAGGGCCAAAACCTGTCCACTCTGAGAGGAAAACCTCCAAGAATTCTTCTTCTTATAGAATCTTCAATTGACAAATTCCAAGATCTAGACCCTTGACCAAGACTCCTTCAAGACCAAGTCAAACCTTGCCTCTTTTTTCCAAGTCAAATTAGCAACTTCTTTATTGTCTTCAACTTCGGTCATACAACACCTTGACTGCAACTTCGATCTCTCTTTCTCCAACTTCGGCTTGCCTGAAATTCGACCTCTCTTTCTACAACTTTGGCCTGCCTACAATTTTTGCAATTTTTGGCCCTTCCTTCAAAACCCCTAGGCCACACGTGTAAGATAAAATGGAGAAATTTGCCTTCTTTTACCCTCACTTGGCCTCCTTCTTCTTCCTAGTGAAATCGCTCCTCAAAAATGGTCCTTATTGGCACAAATGCTTATCTCCTTGATAGTACTGCAACTCGGTTGTCTTATATCAGATTGAAACCCTTAATTTCTTCACACGTGTGAAGTGTAGGAGGCCCAAAAGAGTCCCAAACGATTTTGGTATTCCTTCTCTTTTCCCTTCGCTATCTAATAGGATTCGTGTCTTCAATCCTTGCTCTTCTAGCCTGTCCTTAGATGCTTGATCGATACCTCTTCAATGATGTTGATTCCTCCTATATATATAGGCTCCTCGCCCATGCTATTAGCCCAACTTGACATTGTACTTAGGCCGACATGTCAACTTGATACACTGACTTGCTTCTTTCGAAGGTCGACTTGAAGTTTGCATCTTGAGTCATTCTTGACTTGGTCTTACAAGGTCACTTGACTCTATTTTGACTCAAATAATTTTTCTTTACAATATGTAACATGCCCAAGAAGGGCCTTTTGTTGGGTCAATTTACCGGGTAAACTAACACAACTATTTACTTATCAATCCGGGTTTGTAAACTTGGAAGCATGTCCAAAATATATGGATTTCAGATGTAGTCAATTTTAGAAGACAAATGTAGAAATTGAAAGAAATGCATATTACAAATATATTCTAGATTCTAAGATTTATGGAAATGCATATTACAAATATAAAATCTAACTAAGTAATTTATGATTCAATATGTAATAAGTGAGGGAAGAGGCTCCTAACTTAAGAGACCCTGATTGTCCTTCCCCACAGTACTAGCTTCATGAAGAGAAACCAAATAATTGATTGACAATAGTTTATGATGTATAAAAAGTATGAGAAGAGGCTCCTAACTGAGGAGGTCCAGGTTGTCCTTCTTTACAATTCTATTCCATCATTGTTACCATTGCATTAAAACTAGAAATTCAGAAAATAACTCAAGCAAAGAAAAGAAGATGAATTTTAGTTGTTGTTCTTGATTAGATAGATGGAGAATTTAACTTAAACTCTTGTTTGTCCCTTCATATGCAGATTAGAATTAAACCAAGAATCATCAACAAACATAAGAAATCTTCACACATCTAAATGACTGAATAAATCTAAAGCAAAACTAATTCATGAAAATTATGTTAAATTAACCAAAAAGTGTACTTAGCTTGGTGTGGGGACCCTCCACCATTGCCTTGCACACTTGAAGAACTTCTCGGCTACAACAAATTCAATCAATCATCCACAGCATGAAAAGCAAATAGAAGGTGGAACTGGTTCCTCAAATTATCTCAAAATATTAAGAAGTCTCAATATAAAATTATACAAATTCTCCATGCTTGAATGGTTCATAAGCTTGGTTTAAATAGACAAATGATAAACAAACTAAGCTAAAATGTCTCTAACAGACTTATCCATCCTAATCCCATCCATCTAGGTCGAACTCATCCATTCAGTTTCACAAAATCTGGAAAATCCCAAAAAATACTAATTCTGCCCTTTTTCCTAGGGATTTCTGAAAAATAGGTCTTGTTTGACCAACGTTGACCAGGCTTGTTTTAGCTCAATTTGACTGAACCAATAGATGATTTTCCATCCATGGTTCACAAGCTTTCTAAATCTATGCTCAGCTCGCACCCAGGTGTCCTGTACATATGACTTCCATGAAGCTATTACAGGAATTTTCAGTTCTGTCCAAAAATACTCTTAAAACCCAATTTTTAGAAAAATATATAAAAATTGAAAAACATAATTTATTTCCCTGGATATGCATAATAAGGTCAAAATAAGGCATATATGGATGATATAAGGTGGAATATGATGGAAATTAGGTGGATTTTTAATAAGCAAAATTGACCAAAATTGAGGGCCAACATCTCCCCCTTGCTGATCTTCAAGCATGTCCTCATGCTTGCTTTCTCCTCTTTGATCTTCTCAGTGTTGATGTGCCCACTGTCCCTGATCCTGTAGTCTCTTGTTATGCCCCTTGCTGATCTGCAAGCATGTCCTCATGCTTGCTTTCTCCTCTTTGATCTTCTCAGTGTTGATGTGCCCACTGTCCCTGATCCTGTAGTCTCTTGTTATGCCCCTTGTTGATCTTCAAGCGTGTCCTCATGCTTGCTTTCTCCTCTTTGATCTTCTCAGTGTTGATGTGCCCACTGTCCCTGATCCTGTAGTCTCTTGTTATGCAGCCTGAAGAAGACAATCAATACCCTCATACCTTCCTTGTAGATGGTGACCTTTACCTTCTGTCTCTCATATTTGTATTGCCATGTTTTCTTCTCTTTGAGCTATCTATAAGCTTGTTTAGAGATGACAGTGTTCTTTGTTTCAAGCTTACCAAGCTTTTTGGTCAATTTCTCATTTTCTTTGATTAGATTTTTATTGTTTTCTTTCTTCAAGTGATTTTCCAAAATCTTGTTGACCTCCAACTCTCTTGTCAACTCTTCTATTTTCTTGAGGTATTCTTCTTGTTGCAGCTCTCTTTCTTCTCCCACGATCTCCTTAGCAAATGAATGTGATGAAGTGGCTCCTACCCATGCATGCTCAAAGTAGGAATCTTTCTCTAAAGGCTCTTCTTGGGCATCTTTATCCATTCTTTGCAATATCTCATTAATTTGTTTTGATGTTGTTGGAGGTTCAACAATTTCTACCTCAGGGTCTTTTCATTTTTCACTTGGCTCTTCATGTGTTTTCTTCCTAGGCTTCCTAGGAACAGATAGGAAGGATCTTTCTTTCTCAATCACGACACTATCTTGTTTCTTCTTGGATCTAGTCCTAGGATTCATAATGCTCCTAGTCACATGCATTTGCTCAAACTTTTCCTCTGTAGTTTATCCCTCAAGATGATTTTGAACCAAAAATTCTTTCCAAATCAATCCCTTGCTTCTCACTTGATGTTCTATAAGTATTTTAATGAGCCCTTGATGATAAATGTGTGCTTCTTTTGCTTCAGTTTTATTTTTAACACCCTCTATCATTTTGATCAAGCTCCTTGAGAAGAAATAGGGTAGATTAATCTTGGATTCTCCTTTCATGTGTTGAAGTAGCCTAATTTGGTAAAGATAGACTACACTGAACCGGTTGTCACATGTAAAATATCTTTGAATGACCAATACTAATTCAGACCATGGTTCACTTAACCAATCCCGTGGGATTCCTTTTGCTCTATCAAAAGATCCTTTTCTCTATTTTTCTAAGAAGAATTTACAACCTTTCTCTTTGAAATGTAAACCTTTGTGGTATTCTTCTCCTATTAAGGGAAGATCAAGAGCTTGGGAAAGAAATTATGGGCTTAGTGGTATTGAGAGGTCACCCACTATTGTTTGTCCCTGTTCATAATGATTTATGAATTCTTGTGTAATCTTGTCATTATGCCCATTAAATTTATGAAGAAACCCTATCAATCCTGTTTGATACAATTTCTCTATGGTTTCTTTCCCTCGGCTCTCTATCTTGAATTCCTTTGGCTCAATTTTGTTTGCCATGTGCTTTGTATGCTAATTAATGTACCCTTGGACAGTTAACATCCTCATCATAAACAAAAATACATGTATATATATACCTCTGTCTTTTTATTCATGGAATTTTCATTCATGGATAATCATCATGGTAAACAGGCTTACATGATCTTTGAAGCTCTTTAAAAAAAAATCAAATTAATCTTCTTCAATCTCCTCTATTCCACTGCAAAAAGGATTCCACTGCTCTTCAAAACTGATTGAAAAATTTGTTCACTTTGTAAAAGACCATAAAACACCTTAACAATGTTTTACTGCTACCTAAACTTGTGTGCTTCAATCTCTGTTTTTCCCACATTTTTCACAAAAATCCCTTCTCTGTTTTAAAAATTTTTCTCACTGTGTATGAAAATAGGAAATATTTGCTCACTGTGTGTATGAAAAATAGGACTCTGCGTTTTTCATATGTAACAATTTCACAACTATGCATGAAGGAATTTGTGATTCGAGCTCGAATATCTGATCTGGAAGCAAACTTGTAAATGTCTCTGAGTAATAACTCGTGTTCCTGTGTTTAAACAATATCATTTTAATTAGAATTCCTCTTCAACATCTTCGAAGATTCATTCATTACACAGGTGGCAAGATCTGTTTAATGGTGGTAGGGTTTTCAAATACATTACTGAAGTTTAACTCCTCATAAAATGACACATCTCAACCGACATCTCGAGCTTAACTACCCTTGAAATCCGTTCAACTGCTTATAGAAATCTAGAATTGATTCTTACCTCTTCTCTTGTGGAATTTTTGGAGTTCGTTGGGAAGCACAGTCAACTTGGCGCACAGGAGATCTCGGCCTTCAATCTCCTCATTAAAACCGATGTATTCCTTCCTTATTTCTCCACAAACTTCTTAATCTCCTCACCTATTTCTTATGCAACTTCGTCTTTGTTCAGGGCTTCTCTGATTTACGCAAACCTCTCTTCAGTTTTTGCGTTTTTCCTGCTTGTTTTCTCCTTCCACGAGCATGTTGTATAAGTGCATGTGAGTGCACAGTGTTACTCTCACCTTTTGAGATTAGTTCTTGCTGTGATGGTGGAAGAGAGACTTACGCAGAGCTTGGTTTGTGCTATGATGGTGAAAGATAGCATTACACAAAGTTTGGTGTGTTTGTTTTAATGTGTTTTGACCGTTTTACCACTCCCAGCTCATACTCTGACTTACGTACCCGTGGCTGCCTATGTGTCACAATTTTGAATGCGTTCTTCTGATTCATGTACATTCTTCCTTCCACGAGTTTATATGTCTATCTTATCACCATAATTTTTGCATTACCCACGTTCTGTTATGTTCATCCTTCAACATGGCTTTGTTCATTTCTTTGCATGCCCACTATTGTTTGTATTTGCAATCATACATTTGTCTTTTCATTCCTTTTCGTATGTTTGCATATTCAATATTGTATGTTGCATTTCATCTACTTTGTCTTTCGACTCTTATGTTGCAATTTATACATTTGTCTTTGTCATTTTATATGCTCATCATTAATTTGTTTTTGAAATGACCATATGATAGGTCATTTCAAAATCAAATTTTTGTTATAATGACACTAACTCTTTGTGGTTTTGTAGGCAAGCAAAAATTCCTTATGGGAAAATTTTGAGCCTCAATTTTTGATCAAAAATGCTTATGTTTATGTTGGAAGATAATGTAGGGGTATATGGGGTTAATGTAGGACTATGATGAAATTTTTAATGTAGAATGTAGGGTAGGGTAATGGATATAATAGGATTATGATCAAGGTAGGATAATGAATGTAATATGATTATGATGAGGGTAGGATGAGGTTAGTGGAATATAGGTAGGATAAATGTAATATGATGTGGGATATAGGTAGGATAAATGTAGGACATAGGATGATAAATGTAATAGGATACATATCCAAGTTAAATTAGTTTGAACAATTCTAGAAAAAAATTTCAAAATCAAAGGTTCTAAGAACATTTTTTTTTTACACTTACAGTACTTCTCCTTTCACATAATAGCTCAATGTCAATGCTCGTTGATGATGACCTTTGCTAGTTCGTCCATAGTCGACCCTTTTTGATAATGATAGTTCTTCAAAGATGAATTCTGATGGAATGTAGACGCTTGTATATGCTTATTTGATCCTCTTGATGTAGATTATGATGTTTCATGTTCTTTTTGCATCTTAAATTGATTCAGGTCCCTTCTAATGAATATTGATGTTGTTCAAGTCCCTTCTGCAATTAGCATTATTTTGGTGCCTAACTTAATTAGTTATACTCGAGATGGCATTTTGAAAAGATAAGTTGATGGAACACCTCAATGTAATAGCTCCTTGGAACCAGAATGAGAAGATCTTCAGGATGGGATGCTAATAAGTGACTTATAGTGGCCAGAGAGAGTATGGTGGGAGATTTACCATATTCCTTAATTAAAAATGACTTTAATTAGTCATTTAATTAAGGAAAATTAATTAATTAGAGGAAAAGGCCCAAAAGTGACTTAACTGAAACAAAATTAAATTAAAAAATCACAAAGACAAAGTCAATGGAGGAGCTTCTAGAATAATAATAAAATAAGATGCTTCTGGACTTGGAGATCTATCCATCAGATCTATAAAAGAGGAAGAGGAGGTCATTTGGAGACATCTTGGAATTGTGTATTGTCTTTGTGGTGAGGTTTGAGAACCCAGTTCTCTACTTCAACAGTAGCCCCAGGACGGAAACCCTCGGGTGATTCAGTGAGAGTGGGCGAGAACCCATCTCTTCCCTTGGTGGATCCATTTAGGACTCACAGTTTGCAGTTTATTGATTTTCAGACAGTTTTGGAGGCCAGTTGTGGCATTATTGTAAATCTATTTGGGGCCATTACCTCAGCAATTTCCAGTTTTTGTACCAACATTTTCTATATTAATAAAATCAAGTTGAGATCTTTTGCACGTTTATATTGTCTATTATTGAGTTGCAGATTCTATTTTAGGTTTTTGTCATAAATTTTGTGGTTTAATTTGTGCAAATTGTTTAGTGTTGATGGCTTAAATTTCTGAAGCTACTTTCCACAAATTTCAAGAACGTTCCAGATTTTTGGCGTTTGGGACATTACACTCTCTTTGGCATATTTATTCTACATTGCTAACAATTGTTGTGGCTAGCTCTCCTTAATCTTAAAGATTCTTTTTCAGGGTGATTCATCATCTAATAAATCTACCCACCTTATATCTTTGATTCTTTATATAAAAGAACCCTAAAAAGGTTCTCTGGAAAACCCTAACCTAAGGGTATGTTATTAATTTGTAAAACACTAAACGTACATAGGGCTATTGATGATTAATTGCTATTATGATGATGTCATGTTTGGAATCTTGGTGTGATCATGAAAACTCTAAATTGTTAGGGTTGAAGTGATGTTGTCTGAAATCCTGAACCCTTGAAGTATTGATAAAGAAGGATTTGCTATAGTATGAACTACAATCCTAAATTTTTAAGGTTTGGTTGTCTCTATAAGCAATACTCTTGTCTTTGTTGTAGGCTCCTAGGAATAAAACCTAAGGTATTTGCACATTCTGTTGAAACCCTAGCTTGGTTGATATATGTCTAATGTATTAATATTGCCTCACATATGAAATGCTCATGTTTAACAATGCTTTCTTAGATATGTGTGTTGACCTAATTACTAATGGTTATAAGTCTTAGGGTTTGGAAACAAGCCCTGGTCAAAGTTAGAAGTTCTAGGATGATGTTTTGGAAATCTAGGGTTTTGCAACTAAAATTCTCTAGAATAAAATCTTTAATGTTTGCTGAGAATTTGTAGATGGAAAGTCTAGGGTTTACATCAAACCCTAGTAGAAGCTACTCATGTTGATCATGTTGTGATTGTTTTGGTTGTATGAAATCTAGGGTTGACATGGAACCCTAGTGGAAAGTCTATCATATGACTTTCGAAAGCTATTAGATACCTTTATTTTCTTTTGACTTATTTTCTATGGATCGCCACATGACAGAACTTATCTTCTGTCATCTTGATTAAGCTACTGATGTGATTGGAAGGTTTCTAACACAACCTGGGCTAGAAGTTGAAGTATTGAAGTATAGTCTCTTGATGATTATATCTAATGCTTCCGCTACTATAAGATTTCATTATGACTAACTTCATGCTTCTATAGGTTTGGTTGTACTTGTTGTCTAAAGTTGTGCAGGTACATCATATTCAGCTTTGTGAAGATGTCCACGATATGTTAAGCATGATGAGAAGGATGGAAGCCGTGAAAGATTCTCTATTTGCAAGGAAATGGTAATCTCTAGTAAATTTGGACAACTAGGTCCAAACTCCATCTTGTGATGCTCGGATGAAGATTCCAATATTTGTATTGGATTCCTCTTTCAGAGAGGTGTAAAATCGATATAAAATTGATTTTAATCTGATGAGCAGAACATTTATTTTGAATTTATTATTTATAATAAATTTAAGTGCAGGTCGGCCTTAAGGTTTTTACCCCCAGCAGATGTGTCACACACCTCTCATGATTGGTATTTATAGGGTCAACGTTGGAGCATTTTTCCAATCATCTCAACACACATCTCCTCCTCTTATACGAGCATCTAAGGAGCAAGAAGGACGAAGTTTACCGTGGCAAGAAGGACGAAATTTACTGCAGCTAGAAATCTGCGGTTAGGGTTTCTGGGGAAGTTTGACCAGCATTGACTTTGGTCAACACATGGTCCGATTGCGCTGAATTTTGGAGGAGACTTCGATCTAAGGAGGCCGTACTCTTTGGCACAGAAATCGAGGTCAAAGGTTGACAAGAAGTTGAGCTGCGTTGACTTTTAGTGCTATTGCACTGCGTTGACTTTTTTGTGCAGCATTGACTTTTCTGAGGTTGACTTCTAAGTTGACCGTGTGACTGTTTTGAGGACTGTTTTGACACACGTTGGGTTGGTTGACCGTGAAGTCTTTGTTGGTTGAAGCATCCTGTTGATCACCGTAACGCATCATCACCTTTATATGTTTCTGACTTGTCTTCTAAAGGATCACTGGTATGTTCTATCTGCATTTTACTTGGAAATTCATGTGATTGTTGTTGATAAAAGTAAAGTTGCATCAAGCATAGAACATCTACATAAATTTACATGGTATCGGAGCTGAGGTGAAGACAAGCCTAATTTATAGCAATCACCAAAAGAGAAAAATGGATTCCACAAGTTATGGCTTCAAGGAGGATGACAAGCTAACTGGAAGGGATGACTTCCATGCTTGGAAGATGATATTAGATCTCAAATTAGAAGACCATGATCTCATGGACTATGTACTGGGTAAGATACAAGAACCTCCATCCACTGCTACTGTTGCTGCTAAAACCAAGTATAAGAAGGGGGAGATCAAAGCAAAGCTAATGATCAAGGAATCCATACATAAAAGTCTGGTTGCCTACATATCTGAGCTAGGCACATCCAAAGAGATGTATGATAAGCTGATACAAATGTTCAAAGTAAACAATGCAAACCAGGTGTTATTCTTCAAGAATCAATTGAAGAATCTGAAGAAAGGTAGGGATGAGTCTGTCCAAACATACTTTCTGAAACTGACCGAGATCAGGAACAATCTGTTGGCTATTGGGGAGACAATAGCTGATCGTGAGATGGTACTCACTGCACTTGAAGGGCTCCCATATGAATGGCAAGTATTCAACACTACCATTCTCAATAATAATACAATTGCTAACTTTGACGAGCTACTGTCAAGATGCATGCAAGAAGAGACCAGAATGAAGGAATACGAAAATGACAGAAATGCTGCCTACAGTGCTCATTCTAGAAAGAAGAACTCTGGTGGTTCAAAGAACAAAGGAAGAGCAGGGACCCAAGGAAAGAAGGGCAAGTGTTTCACTTGTCATATGCCAGGTCATCATGCTAGAGAATGTCCTTTCAAGAAGGATTCTCCCGATAGTGATGACAACAACAACAACCAGAGGAATGGAAATCAAAAAAACAACAGGTCCAAAGGAAAGAGGAAGGCTCCCTCTGGTGGAAACAATCAACCTTTCAAAAGGTCTAGAAACTCCAGGTATAAGGAGTCAAATGTTGTTGATAAAAGAAATGAATACATTCTTGTATCTGCCCTCTCTGCTGCATCCCTGCCTGACACTATGGATGTCTGGCTGATAGATAGTGGTGCCTCAAGACACATCACTGGATTCAAGGAAGCACTCTCTGACATGGATGAGAAGGATACTAATCTGGAAATTATCCTTGGAGATAATGCCCCATATCCCGTGAAAGGGACAGGGACTGTGACCCTCCACTTGCCTCAAGGACAAGTCCTACATTTGCAGGATCTACTCTATGTACCAAAATTAAAGAAGAACCTTGTGTCTATATCAGCCATGGAAGACAAAGGTTTCAATGTGGCATTCACTGATGGAAAGGTGTGCATGTGGAATAAGAATCTCAAGGAAGCTATTGTGATTGGTTTTAGAGTTGGAACACTCTACTAGGTTGGAGGAAGTCCACTGGGAGCTATGACATGTGATACTATCCAACAAACTGAACTATGGCACCGGAGGTTTGGACACCTTCATTACAAGGCCCTTCCCGAAGCAAGGAAGGTGGTGACAGGGATGCCCGAATTTAGAAATAATCATGAAGGTGTATGTAAGGGTTGTGCCGAAGGAAAGCATACAAGGGGACCTTTCCCCTCAAGTGTCACAAAGACATCTGATATTTTGCAACTGGTCCATTCTGATCTATTTGGTATGCTACCCGTGACATCCCTGGGAGGATGTTCTTACTATATGACATTCACTCATGACTTCTCCCGCAAAACCTGGATATACTTCTTGAAGAAGAAGGATGAGGCTTTCATGTGGTTCCGTACCTTCAAAGCCTTGGTGGAAAATATGACAGGGAAGAAGATCAAGATTTTGAGGACCGACAATGGCACTAAATATGAGTCAAATGAGTTCAAGGACTTTTGCAGAGAAGCTGGCATTAAGAGGGAGACCACTACTGCCCATACTCCTAAGCAGAATGGCGTTGCTGAACGAAAGAACAGGACCATTGTGGAAGCTGCCCGTGCCATGCTATGTGAGGGGTCTACCGAAGTTTCTGTGGGGAGAAGCTGCGAATACCACTGTATACATTCAAAACCGATGCCCTCATTCCGCCCTGGACTCCAAAACTCTCGAAGAGGTTTTCACTTGTAAGAAACCTGACGTCTCACATTTTAGAATTTTTGGATGTCCTGTTTATTTTCATGTGCCAAAGAAAAGAAATAAAAATTTGGATGCTGGAAAAAATAATATTTGTGGAGCTACGCTGAAAACTTCTAAGGCCTATGAAATTACATGTATCAAGTCAAAGGGAAGTAGAGATAAGCCATGATGTCACTTTTGATGAAGATGCTTCCCTGAAGAAAGTAGTAGATCTTCCAAGATCTGGAGAAAATCATGAAGAAAGGCCTGGAAATCTGGAAGAACCGCAGGATGAGACAATGCTTGATATTGAAGGACCAATGGACCCTATTGATCCATCTCCTTCACTAGAAAAGAGACCATCATGGCTCAGGGATACCCTCGAAGATGCTGAGGGTCATGCTGCCCCAAGGGGGACATTCCGAGAAAGCAAGAAGCCGTGTAGATACCAAGGGTATCTAGCTGCCATGAGTACTATTGTACAATCTGAACCTGGATCTTTTGAGAAAGCCGTAAAGCATCAAGTTTGGAAGGATGCTATGCACGAAGAATATGAGTCCATTATGAAGAATGATGTCTGGGATGTGGTCCCGAGACCGAAGGAAAAATCTGTTGTCACCGCAAAATGGCTCTACAAGATCAAACATGGATCTGATGGGAGTGCTGAAAAGTTCAAGGCAAGATTTGTTGCTAGTAGCTTCTCAAGGAAGGAATGAGCTATGATGATGACATATTTGCTTTGAGCACGATATACCACCATTCGATCAATCATAGCCCTTGTGCTACACAAGGATGGAGTCTTCATCGAGATGGATGTCAAGACCGCTTTTACGCATGTTGCAATAAAGGAAGAGGTGTATGTAGAACAACCTACGGGAGCAACCTACGGGGTTTGAAGTCCAGGATCGGGACACCCACATGCGTAGGTTGAAGAAAGCCCTCTATGGGTTGAAGCAAGCACCAAAACTTGGTACGAGGATAGCTACTTGATGAAGCTGGGCTTCACTCGAAGTAATGTTGATCCGAACCTTTACTTCAAGGTTGTCAAAGGGAAGCCTCTCATTCTGGTGTTGTATGTGGATGACCTCTTCCTGACAGGTGCTGACCCTCTCATTCATTAGTGCAAGAGGGAGCTCGCTGCTGAGTTCGAGATGAAGGACCTAGGACTGATGCACTATTTCCTAGGCCTGGAGGTCTGGCAGAGACCTGGCGAGATTTTCCTTTCTCAGGGAAAATATATTGTGAAGCTTCTGGAAAGATCTGGAATGGTGGACTGTAAGTTTGTGTTGACACCGATGGAACTAAACTTTAAGAAGTTGAGTGGCAGTGCTGCTGGGCCCGTATTGACAAATCCTACTAAGTATCGTCAACTCGTAGGGGCCCTGATGTTCTTAGTGAACACTCATCTGGATATATGTTTTGCAGTGAACACCTTGAGTCAACAGATGGTTGAGCCTCATCACTTTCACTGGGTTGGTGCCAAGAATCTTCTGAGATATCTTCGGGGCACAATAAACCATGGGCTAAGATACACTTCCGGGAGTGTGACACTCCTTGGTTATACTGATGCCGATTGGGCTAGCAGTGTGGTGGATCGTAAGAGCACATCAGGATGTTGCTTCAACCTTGGTTCTGCTTCGATCTCATGGATGAGAAGGAAGCAGAAGTCAGTGGCTTTGAGCACCGCAGAGGCTGAATACATTGCAGCAAGTATGGCCTACATTGTGAAACGGTGCGGATTCGAAAGCTCTTGATGAGTTGTTCGAGCATGAAACGAAGTCGGTGGCTTTGAGCACGCAAGGCCGAATACATTACGCTAGTATGGCTGTTGTCGACGATGGTTCTGTCTTCTTCTGTTCGAGCATGTGCTAGATACCACAATGATACTCTGTGATAATCAGAGTGGGATTTTCTTGACCAAGAATCCTGTGTCCCACGACCTATCCAAGCATATTGATATTTGGTACCATTTCATCCGGGATATGGTACAACGAGGTGCCGCAAGGCTCGATCATATAGGAACTGATGAGCAGGTCGCTGATATTCTCACTAAGCCCCTGGGGAAGGTCAAGTTCCTAACCTTCCATGAGAGTCTTGGTATCATGGAACGACCCTATGATGTGGGTCTTGTTGGACGATGAGCTCTGGGAGCTCTGGGGGGTTTTGGGGATAGCTTCTCGGAGCTATAAGCACTCACGGGGCTAGGCTTGCCAAACCTTGTAGTGCTTCTGCCCCACCATTATGATGTTTGAGTTGGTTCACCTCTCATTATATGTGCCCCGTATGCATCCTACCCATTGAGTTTAGGGCTCATGGGAAGTACCTATCATTTGGCCAATAAGGTGGGAAAAGCTAGAGACTAGTAGCGAGAGGCCCAGTGGACGCATCGGGTGGGTACTCTCTATCTGGGGATGGCACGGTCCAACCACTTGATGCGAGATCCAAGTCTAGTGAGTCTCGGACCTGCGCGACTTCGGGTCGAGATGAACCAACTTGGGTTGGTTGGAGACTCTTTGTGAGTCAGGTAAGAGTTTAGACCTACGGGCAGATCATCCCGGCGGGAATGATGTCTTTGTGGTGACCCTGTACGATACGAAATAAAATTACTCCAAAAGCAAAGTCCACAGTAGTCTGTGTAATGTTTGATTGCACTGGTGGATGGAGTTCTCCCTAGTTGAGAGGGAGTGTTAAATTTGGACAACTAGGTCCAAACTCCATCTCGTGATGCTCAAATGAAGATTCCAATATTTGTATTGGATTCCTCTTTCAGAGAGGTGTAAAATCGATCTAAAATTGATTTTAATCTGATGAGAAGAACATTTATTTTGAATTTATTATTTATAATAAATTTACGTGCAGGTCAGCCTTAAGGTTTTTACCCCCAGCAGATGTGTCACACGCCTCTCATGATTGGTATTTATAGGGTCAACGTTGGGGCATTTTTCCACTCATCTCAACACACATCTCCTCCTCTTATACGAGCATCTAAGGAGCAAGAAGGACGAAGTTTACCGCAGCCAGAAATCTACGGTTAGGGTTTCTGGGGAACTTTGACCAGCGTTGACTTTGGTCAACGCATGGTCCAATTAGGCTGAATTTTGGAGGAGACTTCGATCTAAGGAGGCCGTACTCTTTGGCACAAACATCGAGGTCAAAGGTTGACCAAAAGTTGAGCTACGTTGACTTTTAGTGCTGCTGCCCTGCATTGAATTTTCTGGGCAGCATTGACTTTTCTGAGGTTGACTTCTGAGTTGACCATGTGACTATTTTGAGGACTGTTGTGACACATGCTGGGTTGGCTGACCGTGAAGTCTTTGTTGGTTAAAGCATCCTGTTGACCGTCGTAATGCACTATCACCTTTATCTATTTCTGACTTGTCTTCTAAAGGATCATTGGTATGTTCTATCTGCATTTTACTTGTAAATTCATGTGATTGCTATTGATAAAAGTAAAGTTGCATCAAGCATAGAACATCTACAAAATTCTACAATCTCCCTACATTAAGAGGGAGCCTAGATAAAAGAAATCTCCCTGGTTAAGAGGGAGGGCATAACATAGTTTTGGATTGGAGGATATATTCTGAAAGATATGTTGTTACACTGGTTAAGAGGGAGGGCATAACATAGTTTTGGATTGGAGAATACATTCTGAAAGATATGTTGCTACATGTGAAGTAGGAAAAAGAATCTTCTCTTAAAAGATTCAACTAATAGTCCAACTGAGATTAGTTGAAGAGCAACATCGAGACCCCGAAGGTTTGTTTTTAATGATGTACATTTGAAAGTGTATTACTGATTGGGGTTGTGATAAGAATGAATGTTACCGATCAGTTTGATCAAGAGAGATTTGTTGTTAAGGCTTTGTGAGTGAAGCATTGCTTGGAAAGACATCGGGCCGGCACTTTGCTTTGATCTCTGGTATGGAGGGTCGCATCGAATGGATGTGCACCTAGTTCCCTGGGTTGATGTTTAGTAAGTAAGCTTGATGGTACCTATAGAAGCTGAAAGTTTTAGTCCATATTATTCCCACTTGGATATATTGCCTTGGTCAGGAATCTAGTCCATGGCATTGCGGTGCCTAAATTGTTGAGAGACCAATGGATAGATTGCCTTGGTCAGGAATCTATTCCAAGGCATTAAGGTGCCTAAAATTCTTCATAGCATAGTTGAGATCTTCCTTGCACTTGTAAATTATGAATACCTCCCTAGTTAAGAGGGAGTGTTGAAGGTTGTCACTAGGTGCGGTCTTCATAAATTGTACTTGAGTCAAAATATAATGTACTTGTCAAAAGGATAAAGAAAAGAAATTATATTATTATTAAATGACTTATTAAAGCATGGGTTCCATGCTTGGGTCACATTATTTTAGGTCAAAGTCCCCATTGTGGACTTCTAGGATTTATTTTGAGTTTATAGAACCATTACAGATTTAAATTGACCCCTCTTGGGATTTTGAATCATGTAAAAAGGTTTAATATTGAGTCAAAAATGAATTATGGAACCTCCACCAAAATTGAATTAGTAGTCTAGGCCTACTTTTGAAATTTTCCATCACCCCATAAGCATGAATCAGTTTATCGCGCATTAGGATTGGTACAATACAAGAGTTCTTTTTATAGTTGAAACATCATATGCTCAACGAACTAGGTGATGGCTAATGAGGTGGGTACAGCTCATGCTAGGCTTTTGCCCACGCACTAATCAAATGTCCCAACCATCATTTACATTTTATCTTTTTCTTTTCTTCTAGCTTTCTTATGCTTTTATCTCTCTTTTAGCTACATCAACCTCCAAGGCAAATTTTTCCAGGCCTAGACTCAAGGATGATGATGAAAGAGTGTCAATATATTATGTAACCAGATCACAAAACAAAAGAAAAGATAGATCAATGACTTGAAAAAAAGCCTCTTAGAGGGGTCAACCTCCTTTTACATCACATAAATGAACAATTCTACAATGATTCAAACGACAAGACCTCCTTGGTTTATATAGGAGTCTAAGGGGTCACTATATAATTAGGGCCTACATAACAATAATAATGTAAGAGCTCAACAATAACATTAGTGGGCTTCTATGGGGCACAACAACAATAATATGAGGGCTACAGTAGTATTATAGGGACCTAACATGGGAACAACAATAACAATATTGGGGCTACACTAGTATTATGGGGACCTAACATGACCCTCTCCTGCTAAAATGTGTTGTCCTCAACACCTGAGTAATTTTGGATGCTTCTGTATGAAATGCTCATTCTCCCATGTGGAATCTTTACTAGGTAAGTTCTTCCACTTTATGATAAATTCTGAATTTGATTGATTTCATAGTTGTCGAATTCTTGTTTTCGTGATTACTTCAGGTTCCAATATGATTTTTCCTTCCTCGTCAAGTTCTGGCACTATAGTTTGAACTGGGAGCTTGTAACCTATAACCTTCTTTAAGCATGAAATATGGAAAACTGGGTGTACTCGCGAAAATGTAGGTAGCTCCAATTTATATGTCATAGTACCAATATTTTGCAACACCTTATGAGGGCCATAGTACCTGGGTGATCATTTATTATCCTTCTTAGCTTGCTTGAGGGATATTTGTTTGTATGGTCTTGATCTACTTCGCTTACTTTTTTAATTAATTTAACAAGTTATTTAGCTGAAGTATTCAGAAAAACATTAAAGAAAATACAAACTGCAGCCTACACATCTACAAATCATTTACTGAATAGCACGCACATGTGACAAAATTACACAGATTTTTCGGACAAATGTCCCCAGAAAAACCTAATGCGGGAAAAAACCTAATGCAAGAAAACTAGTGCAGCAGCTCTAGATGGTTTTATTATTATGCAAAACCTGAATACAACAATTTGGGCACCAGAAATGGTCTACCCTAAAGAGAAACTACATGGCAGTTGCACCTTTCACTCGAAGACAGAAAATATGGCTTAATCACACCCTCAATCGGGATTTACAGATAACGAGCCCTTTCTGGCCCACTAGAACCCTCAGCGCAGTCTTCTCCTGCCTTTGCGTCAGCCCTCTAGCCCAGCATAACCTTTGCGCAGAGCAAGCTGCCCATGTGTCACTCTGGAAGGCTCTACGTTGCCTCTACGTCACACAAACGGCTCTGTGTAGCCTCTACATCATCTTGGTTGAATTGCATCCCTCCTGTTGGCCTTTGCGTTGTCCTGGTACGATGTTGCCTCTCTGCTGTTGTATTCTCGGCCTCGAATCAAATCAACCCTTGTCGATCTATGCCCCTCACTACACTGCAAACTCACTTCGAATTCCTCAACAAACCCCGCCCCAGAAATTCGACTTAGCTTCAGTGCTCTGCAATGTGTGTGTGTGTGTGTGTCCTCAAACTGACCCCAAGCCCTTCCTTTATACTTTTCTCGTTGGCAAACCAACAGTCGTGATCTAATCTCTTATCAACGGCTGAGATTATAAGAAAGTTTGATCCACGTCACTTAGAACATTTCATCATATGTGTAATTTAATTCACTTTAATTTTTTAATTTCCCTAAGTTAGACTTAGGGTCCCCATTAAAAAATTTAATTATTTGAATAACTATTAAATCGGATGAAATTTCTCCAAACGCTTTCTAGGTCTTGGAGATCTCATGTGTTCCAGCCCCTCCACAAAGTTTCGGAGCAAGAGCACACCCAATGCTACCCCAAAAACTCAACACACCTTCTTAGCGAGGAGTGTGCTCTAGCAATACTTCCACACTGGAGCATCACCCTGATCTCAGCATCGGTCTCTATGTTGTTGATGATTGGCTTACTGCCCTCCATCCACTGTGTTGATGCTCTTTGTACTGGTGTCCATGTCACTGCCACCGACACTGCTACATCCGTACTGCAGCTCCCTCTCAAATTATTGCATCATGTTGCCCATAGCACTGCCACTTGTAACTGCTGCACTGCAACTCAGTTGCCGAGAAGTAAGCAACTGAAGGACTATCACCCAATCACTGACAGACAAGTCAGTTGGGATGCATCTCATCACTGAAGCACCCTTTGTTGTTGCTCTGTGTTGTCTCTCTGAAGCACTATGTTGTCTGTTGCACTGCGTAAGCATTGCCTCCGCGTTGTTGAAATCCCATCAGCCTCTGCACTGCTGCTGCCTCTCTTTTGCGCTGCTCCAGACTTCAGCGTACCAACACTAACTCTGCTTCTCCATTATCTTCTGCACCCACTACTCCAATCATCCTGCTACTGTCTTAAGGCTCTCGTAGCTCATCTGTGATCCAAGAGTTTGGGCACCTCAAAGGATCCCACCTGCATCTATAACTGCTCTACAGATCAATATCGCCCCACTTCCTTGGTTGATGACCACTCATGGCTATGTCATCACCACTGCCATCGTCCCCTTTTGTTGATGTTGCCTTGGAATCAGAAGATTCCTTGTCCTTCCTCTTAGGACAAGAGCTGGTGCAGTGTCCAAGTTTGCCACATTTAAAGCACCGGACCTTTGATAGGTCCTTCTTCTTCTTCCCTTGTTGTCTCTGTCCCCTAGATGCAAGGGTTGCATCCTCCTCTTCCTCTTTCTTGACTTTGACTCCACCGTTGTTGCTTTGCCTCTTGGTTATTCTCCTGATTTCCTCCCGACGGAGGATTGCCTGCATGTCCACCCAGGATGGTAACGCTGCTCTGCCCAAGGTGCTTTGGACAAACGTTTCCCATTCATCGGTGACTACATTCAGGGCAGTCCTCACCATGAGCCCTTCATCTGGAGTTGACCCCATGGCAATCAGCTGCTCCCGGATAGTCTGAAGTCTAAAGAGGAAGGGATTGATTTCCTCTCCCTTCTGCATCTGGAACAACCGCATATGATTCTCCAGAAGCATCTTCCTCTAGACGAAGCTTCCCCAATACATCGTGTTCAATGTTGTCCACATCTCATTTGTCGTGTTCTTCCCAGCAATATGAGGGACCACGTGATCCTTTACTCCATCCATGATCAAGCGCTTTGCCCGCACCTGATTCTTGTTGAATTCCTTCAGGGGATCTGCATCAGTTGGCATAGCTAGGACGTTTTCTGCATGGTCCTTGATGTCATACTCATCCATGACTGTCAGGATTCTGGCCCTCCAGATAACAAAGTTGGACACATCGTCCAACCTATCCTGATCTCCCAGCCCATGAGAAGCCATCTCTACTCAAACTGTCGAATCACAAACTCTTCTCCCTTCCACTGCTACTACGCTCAGCAAAACACTGGATCTGGGCTTCTTCTCAAAAGAACCCCTCTAGAGAATGTGCTCCCTTTGACAAGTGATTTCCCCCCCAGAAATCCTTCCCCAATTCTAATGAATCATTCCTCTATGATCACTCCTCTTGATCAAACTCAGATTCCTTGGCTTAGAGAATCTGTCAAGCGACTGTTCTCCTCCCGCTTTTGTCACCTTTGCTAGGCACTGTTCTGCACCAACAGAACCTGTGCCACACCACCAACTTCTGAAGATTAGAAACAACACTTCCGATCTCAGCAAACTGCACAACAACTTCCCCACTTGGACCACTTCACCCTCCTGGTGTTGGATCAGCCTCTGCGTGAGCAGACTGGCTCAGCGTTCCTCTTCTGGTGCTACGTCAGCCTCTGCGTGAGTAGACTGGCTCTGTGTCACCTCTCTGGAGCTGCGTCAACCTCTACGTGAGCAAACTGACTCTGCGTCACCCTTGCAGGGTCTGCGTCCCTCCCTGCTTCTGTATGAAATGCTCATCCTCCCATATGGAATCTTCAATGGGTAAGTTCTTCCACTTTTTGAGAAATTCTGAAATTGATCGATTTCGTAACTGTCGAATTCTTGTTTTCGTGATTACTTCAAGCTCCAATATGATTTTTTCTTCCTCGTCAAGTTCTAGCAATATAGTTTGAACTGGGAATTGTAACCTATAACCTTCTTTAAGCATGAAACATGGAAAACTAGGTGTACTCGCGAAGATGCAGGTAGCTCCAATTTGTATGTCATAGTACCAATATTTTGCAACACCTTATAAGGGCCATAGTACCTGGGTGATAATTAATTATCCTTCTTAAGCTTGCATGAGGGAGATTTCTTTGTATGGCTGTAGCCGTAAAAAGACCCAATTGCCAACATCAAAACTTCTTTCACTACGTTGTTGATCTACCTGTTGTTTCATTAGATTTTGTGCCAAAGTTAAGTTATCCTTTAAAAGTTGGAGAACTTGTTGTTGATGATTGATGAGATCTTCCACTGTTTGAACCTTAGAATTGTCTCTTAAAGACGATGTGATGGACGGTGGATGATATCCATAAAGTGCCATAAATGGGGTTATTTTTGCTATAGTATGGAAAGAAGTGTTATACCACCATTTTGCCAGAGGTAACCACTTGATCCATTGTGTTTGTTTATCAGATACAAAGCAATGAAGATATCCTTCCAAACATTTGATCACTATTTCAGTTTTTCCATCAAATTGAGGATGATAAGATGAGTTATGAGCTAATTGAGTACCAAAACAAGAAAATAATTATGTCCAAAAATTTCCAATGAAAATGTGATCTTTGTCACTTATAATAATCTTTGGGTTTCCATGTAGCTTTTGAATTGTTTCCACAAATGAAGTAGCGACTATACTGGACTTGAAAGGATAAGATAATGCATAAAAGTGTGCATTCATGGTAAGTCAATCAACAACCACCACCATGATGACACTCTTTCCTTCGGACTTGGGTAAACCAATGATAAAATCCATTGAGACCTCCTCCCAACGCTGACTTGGAATGGCTAATAGTTGTAAAGGACCTGGGGTCTTAATTGAATCCACTTTATTTTGTAGGCAAACCAAACATTCTGCCCCAAATTTCTAAATATCAGATTTAAGTTCATCCCAAAAAAAATCTTTCTAGACCCTGTGGTAAGTTTTTAAAAATCCCAACTGCCCTCCTATAAGAGAGGTTGAAATTCCAAAATAACTTTTTGTTTGATTTGGGAGATCTTACATAGATATAAGTGATTATTGTACCATAGTGAATCATTTTTCCATATAAATGTATCTGATGCACTGGGATGTTGCTGCAACTTTTTAATGAGTGTCCATACCTTTTTGTCGTTCTTCCATTCATCCCTTGCTCTGATACCAAATGTTATGTAACCAGATCACAAAACAGTAGAAAATATAAATCAACGACGTAAAAATAAGTCTTTTCGAGGGGGAAACCTCCTTTTACATCACATAAATGAACAATTATTCAATGATTCAAATGACAAGACCTCCTTGGTATATATAGGAGTCTAAGGGGTCACAATATAATCAGGGCCTACAAACAATAACAATGTAAGGGCTCAACAATAACATTAGTGGTCGTCTATGGGGCACAGCAACAACAATATGGGGGCTACAATAGTATTATAGAAACCTAACATAGGAACAACAATAACAATATGGGGGCTACACTAGTATTATGGGGACCCAACACAATCCCAATGACTAATGACCACCAGCCGAAAGAATGGGGACGAATGAAAGGGAAAGATGGAAAGCAAAAGTATGGAGTATCATGGACACACTAATTCAATCAAGTGTCCTTCCTAAAACCCTAAGGTCTCAAAGGAGGTCCCACTCGACTAGAGTCATCGACTAACCTCCCAGGTGAAGTGATGGAACAGGAACACAATCAAGACTGGTCAATCAACGAAATTTCTCCTTGATCCATATTTGCCCATAACATTAAGTGAAAGTGCATGATTGCGGAATGGTTAAAGTACCTACTGACGGATAAACCACCTTCCTTCAAGAAGGAGTGTCAGATGGGAGAGAGAGATCTGACCGAAGTAAGAAGTCGATGATCTTGGCATTATATTCGTGCTGGTCAAATAAGGTTTCTTGCAAATGTAACAAGCAAGGTCTTTTGGTTTGTGCCTTATCCAGTGAAGACCTCAAATTGTGCTTCTCCCAGTATGAGTGCGAACTCATGAGTTAGACTTTAGTTAGGATGAGTTATTTCCATTTTACTGGAATAATTATCAAGTTAGCATGTGTAGAGTTGGAGCTTCAGTTAAGTGGAGTCTTCATCAGTTTGACTACAGAACAAGGTGGTAATTAGAAGTTCAGTTAGAGCGATTTAGTCTTCAGCCTTCATTGAAGGAAGAACGAGTTAAAAACTCTAGTGTTGATTGGAGAGAGAAAGAGTGTTACTCTCAGTCAACTTGTAAATCAGAACTCGAGTTCTAAATTTGAACTAGGTATCCTTGCATGTTGGAATTGGGCTTATATAGAGGAGGATGAAGGAAGAAGGAAATTCAATTGTTTTGTGCACAAAGGTTTGTGACAAGACAGAGCTCACGAGTTTGTGAGAGCGCCTTGATTGTGGAAAGCACAAGAATTGTGTCCTAAGAAATAGGAGGCAGAAAGTGCGCAAGGATATACGATTTTCCCTACAAAATAGGAGGAATTGCACTAGGATTTAGGGGCCTCCCGTGTGCTAGGCGTGAAAATTTCTTAATCTAAGAAACCCTATTGCTAACCATTGATTTACTTCTCCTAGTTGATTAAATACACAAGTTATTAATCTGAATATTCAGAAAAGCAACGAAGTAAACACAAATAGCAGCCTACACATACAGATCATTTACTGAATAGCACGCTCATATGACAAAGTGACACAGATTTTTCGGACAAATGTCTCGGAAAAACCCAATGCGGGAAAACCAGTGCAGCTAGCTCTGGAGGGTATTATTAAGCAGATTCTGAATACAACAATTTATGGGCACTAGACATGGTTTTCCCTACAGAGAAAACCACAGCAGCTATACCTCTTTCTCTCGGAGACAGAAAATATGGCTGATTCACACCCACAAACAGGATTTATAGAACTCGAGCCCCTTTCTGGCCCACCAGAAACCCTACCACTGCTCCTCAATGCTCTGTGTTAGCCTTCCTGCCCTGCGTCAGCCTCTGCGCTGCTCTGGAAGGGCCTGCATCACCCCTGAAGGGCTTACATTGCCCCTATGTTGTCGTGATTGGGCCTGCGTCAGCCCTGCGTGGCTCTTGTTGCCTCTGTGTGGCCTCTATTGGACTACGTGGCTCTGGCTTGCCTCTGCGCTGCTGGATATGTTGCCTCTCTATTGTTGTTGTACTCTTGGCCTGGGATCACATCACCCCCCTGCCAATACTGCCCCTCGCTACATTGCAAACTCTTCGTGAAATTCTTAGCAAACCATGCCCTAGAATTTCAGCTTAGTTTCAGTGCTCCGCCAATGTGTGTGTTCTTCAACTGACCCAAAGCCCTTCTCTTATACTTTTCTAATTGGCTAACCAACGGCCATGATCTAATCTCTAATCAATGGCTAAGATTAGAAGATGCTTGATCCGTGTCACTTAAGTCATTCTCATCACATGTTTAATTTAATTCACTTTGATCTTTTAATTTTCCTAAGATAGACATAGGGTCCTTAATTAAAAAGATTAATTACTTGAATAACTATCAAACCAGATGGAATTTCTCCAAACGCTTTCTGGATCTTCGAGATCTCATGTACTCCAGTTCCTCCACAAAATTTCGAAGCTAGAGAACATCCGATGTTACCCCAAAATCTCAACACTCCCTCTTAGCGAGGAGTGTGCTCTAGTAATACATCAACCCCGAAGTACTGCTCTGATCTCTAACATTGGCCTCTGTGCTGATGCTTGCCCTGCTGCCTCTCCATCATTGCGTTGCCACTGTACTCCGTACTACTGCCCATGACTCTATCATAGTTACTACTACATTTGTACTGCAGCTCCCTCTCAAATTGTTGCATCGTGTTGCCCATATCACTGCTACTGCTAACTGCTACACTCCAACTCAGTTGCTGAGAAGTAAGCAACTGAAGGACCCCTACCCAATGACAGACATGTCAGTTGGGTTGCATCTCATTAGTGAAGCTCCTTAAGTTGCTGCTCTGCGCTGTCTTCCTGAACCACTGCACCGCTACAGCTCTGCACTGCTGAAGTCCCATCAGCCCCTCTGCGCTGATGCCTCTATGTTGATGTTGCCTCTGCACTACATTGCTCCCTCTATAGCGTCCCAGCCGCTGCCTCTGCTTCATCCGTGATCCTCTGCACCCACTGCTCCAGTCATTCCCGCTATTGTCTTAAGGCTCCCGTAGCACGAATGTGATCCAAAAGTTGGGCTACTCAAGGATCCCGCCTCCACTCTGTAGCTGCTTTATAGATCAATATCGCCCCACCTCTTCTCTCGAGGTACATGAGCACTCATGGCCACATCATCGTCGAAGCCATCGTCTTCTTTAGACATCGCAGCCTTGGAACTGGAAGCTTCCTTGTCCTTCTTCCTTAGAGGACAATTGGTGGCGAAGTGTCCAAGTTCACATCAGAAACATTTGATCATTGATAAATCACGCTTCTTTTTCCATTGTTGCTTCTTAGATGCCAGGGTTGCATCTTACCATCTTCCTCTTCCTCCTCCTTCACTTTGCTCGACCCGGTGTTGGTTTGTCTCTTGTCGGCGGATTCCCTCTTGTCGGAGGATAGCCCACATGTCATCCCAGTTTGGAAGGTCATGTCTGCCCAAGATGCTTTGGACAAACGTTTCCCTATCATTTGTGATTGCATTTAGAGCATTCCTCACCATGACATCATCCTCCACCTTGATCCCCATGGCAATCAGCTAATCCTGAATCACCTACAACCTGAAGAGGAAAGGATCGATTTCCTCTCCCTTAGTCATCATAAACAACCTCATTTGGTTCTCCAGAAGCATCTTCTTCTGGACGGATTTGCCTTGATACAGTGTGGTTAATGCTTTTCACATGCCTTTAGTTGTTTCTTCTCGGCTATGTGTGGGACCACATGATCCTTGACCCCGTCCATGATGAAACGCTTAACATATGCTTCAACTTCATTATGTTTCGCGAGAAGAGCAACATCGGTTGGTGTAGCCAAGTCGCTCTCTGCATGCTCCCATAGTTCGTATGTCTCCAGGACCGTCAGGATTCTGGCCTTCCAGAGAGCAAAGTTGGACAATCCGTACAACCTATCTTGATCACGCAGTCCATATGGCGCCATCTGCTCAGAAATAATTTGTCGAAGCAAATCCTCCTCCCCCTGCGTCTGTTGCTACCCCAACAAAAACTCGGATCTAGGGTCCTTGGCGAGAAAGGCACCCTCTGCTCCCTCTGAAAACTTATTTCCTCCCTTGGAAATCTGCCAAATCTTCTGAATCAGCCTTCTTCGATCACCCTATGATCGATCCTCAGATTTCTTTGGCAAAAAAATCTGCTGAGCGATTGTTCTCCTCTCGCTCTTTGTCAAATTAGCTAGGCACGATTCTGAACCAACAGAATCTCCTCCACACCAGCAACTATTGAAGATCCGAAGCTCTGCTTCCGGACCACGAAAACTCTGCATAGCAACTCAAAACAGGACTGCTTTCCTCTAGCTAGCCTCTGCGTGAGCAGACTAGCTCAACACCACCTCTGCGCAGCGACTGCGCAGCGCAGGCTGCTCTTGCGTCCCTCTGGAAGACATTGCGTTGTCTCTGCGTCACCTAGCTGGGACCGTGTCAGCGTGTGCGTAGCCTCTGCTGGGACTACGTCCTCCTGATGTTGCGCTACCCTCTCAAGATCTCTACCGCTTCAGTTGCTCTCAAATCTCTGCAACAAAAATTTCTTCAACCGATTTTGCTAGAGATTCAGCTTGATCTGCAATGATCTGATACCATGTGAAAATTTCTTAATCTAAGAAACCCTACTGCTAACCATTAAGTGAGCAGACTGGCTCAGCACAGCCTCTGCACAGCACAGCCTCTGCGCAGCGCAGGTTGCTCCTGCGTCCCTCTAGAAGGCACGGCGTTGTCTCTGTGTCGCCCAGATGGGATTGCGTCAACCCCTAAGTAGCCTCTGTTGGGACTGCGTCCTCATGATGTTGCGCTGCCCTCTCTGGATCTATACCGCTTTAGCTGCTCTCGAGTCTCTGCAGCAAAAAATTCTTTAGCCAATTTTGCTCGAGATTCAGCTTGAACTGCAATGATCTGATACCATGTGAAAATTTCTTAATCTAAGAAACCCTACCGCTAACCATTCATTTACTTCTCGTACTTGATTAAATACACAAGTTATTAATCTAAATATTCAGAAAAACAGCGAAGTAAACACAAATAGCAGCCTACACATACAGATCATTCACTGAATAGCATGCTCATATAACAAAGTGACAGATTTTTCGAACAAATGTCCCCGGAGAAACCCAATGCGGGAAAACCGGTGCAGCTAGCTCTGGAGAGTTTTATTATTAAGCATATTCTGAATACAACAATTTATGGGCACCAGACATGGTTTGCCCTACAGAGAAAATCACAACAGCTATACCTCTTTCTCTCAGAGACAAAAAATATGGTTGATTCACACCCTCAAATAAGATTTACAAAACTCAAGACCTTTTTGGCCCACCGAAAACCCCAGCGCTACTCCTTAGCCCTCTGAGTCAGCCTTCCTGGCCTGCGTCACCCTCTGCGCTACTCTGGAAGGGCCTGTGTCATCCCTGAAGGGCTTACGTTGCCCCTATGCTGCCCTGACTGGGCATGCGTCATCCCTGCGTGGTTCCTACTGCCTCTGTTGGCCTGTGTGGCTCTGGCTTGCCTATGCGCTGCTGGATATGCTCCCTCTCTGTCGTTGTTGTACTCTTGGCCTGGCATCAGATCATCCCCTTGCCAATACTGCCTCTCGCTGCACTGCAAACCCTTCCTGAAATTCTTAGCAAACCACGCCCTAAAATTTCAACTTAGTTTCAGTGCTCAGCCAATGTGTGTGTTCTCCAACTGACCCCAAGCCCTTCTCTTATACTTTTGTCGTTGGCAAACCAACAGTCGTGATCTAATCTCTAATCGACGGCTAAGATTAGAAGTTGTTTGATCCATGTCACTCAAGTCATTCTCATCACATATTTAATTTAATTCACTTTAATCTTTTAATTTTCCTAAGTTAGACTTAGGGTCTTTAATTAAAAAAATTAATTATTTGAATAACTATCAAACCAGACGGAATTTCTCCAAACGCTTTCTGGGTCTTGGAGATCTCATGTACTCCAACTCCTCCACAAAATTTCGGAGCTAGAGCACATTAGATGCTACCCCAAAATCTCAACACTAGGAAATAAGGACCTAATGCGCAAGGATATAGGAGGTTTCTAGTGCACAGAAGTGAGCAGGTTTTGCAGAGAAAGTCAAGGAGGCAGCAAAGGAACAATTGTGTGCTAGAGGGCTGAGATAGCGCAGGATCCAGAACAGCCAGGATCAATTGTATCAGCTGAGATTTGTGTGAGAAGTATAACACTTTCTCAATAGAGACGAAGTGCTTTGTAATAGATCCAAGTGCTCAAGAACAATCAATAAAATAACCACATCAAGCAAGCAGGCTTTCCCTTTTGAGTTTCCTGAGAAAAATAAGTGTCTCGATTTGTGCATGTGCTTTTATCTCTGTGTTTACATTCTGCAGCTTATGAATTGTTAGGAGACTTTGTAACTTGGTGAAAGTTAGCTAGGTTTCAGTTTTCAGTTATTCATCCAAGTAGTTGCAGAGTTTCATGGAAATTTAGCAGGGTTGCTGGTTGGTTGGCTATCCAAGGAGGAGAAAAATTTTCTCCTAGGGGCTACCCACTTTTGGGTGGGTAACACGCCCTTCAGCCAATTCTAGCTCTAATAATATTGCATACAAGCCTCATGATAGTAAAAATTACAAACTCATATGCCAATTTCTTGGAATGCTTCAAACAAGAATTCCCTTGGAACTTAATCAAAAACCTTTAGGACGTCTATAAAACAACACAAGACTCTAGAGGACCATTTTCTAGCCCCTTAAATAATAGCCCAAAGTGTAAGTATGTGGTCCGAGGTATCGTAGCCATTCCTAAAACCTACTTTTCCTTTAGCTGTAAGTTTGTTCCTCCTCAGATGCTTTAAAAGCCACATTTTAAATATAGTGGGATAAAGTTTGGCACAATTATGTCCAATCAGGATAGCATTGTAGTTGTTTGGATCAAAGCTATTAGTGTATTTTCATGTGGATGATAAATCTTTTGTTCACCCTTGACTTCATCATAATATAGAAAGTCAAACGAAATTCTCACTTTAGTAGATTAAGAGACTTCCTAAAGACTTTCCTAGATATTTGTCTTGTGTATTTACACAGTAAATCAACTTTGAAGGATTGACTTGTTTATTATCGTTTTAATAACTAGAGATGAAATAAAGAGAACATGACCCAAAATGATATTTATGTGGACTTTGATCTTATGGGGATATCTTTTAAGTAATGACACATACAATGGCAATAATAGAAGATCACATAACGAGAAGACAAAACTCCTTGGAAAGTAACGTCCTTAAAAATACTCTAACTTCACAACTGGCCTCTTTTAAATAGTGACTCATAACATGTTAGCGACAAGACAGATGATAAAGAGGAATAACTCCTTATGATATTTATGTAGACTCTTAATACATGAAAGATCTGTTTTAAGTCATGACTCATATCATATTGGTAACTAGAGATAGCATAAAGAGAAGTTGGAACCACGAACAAGAGAAAACCCACCACACTGTGAAAATCAAGAGATCAATAACATGCTTCAGAACATCTGCTTAGAGGCCTTCCCCTTTGGCTCATCTACTAGCACTCAAGGTCAGGATGGCTCTCTTATTATATCCCTGCGAGATAACATACCTCTTTCTCAAAATAGAAAGGTTGATTTCATTCCAGACTTTGACTGCAATTAACACGGATCAGGGCTAACTTGAGCATAGAGACAATGTATCAGTGCTAATTAAGCATAGAGACAATGCATGAGAGCAAACATGCCTAAGTATATTAAGGATATTATCAGCATCCACAACAGAGGATTTGCAGGCCATGTTTTTAATTTCAACTGCAACGAAAAACATTTTGCCCTAAATCAAATGAAAGTATGCAATCGGTGCGACACTTTATTCATAACTCCACTGCTAAAAGTTTTCAATGTAATTTTACTTTAAATAGCAACACCATAAATAGAATAGTTTTTTAATCGACCTATCTAATTCAAACTCTGGTTTTAAATCTGGAACCATACAGTCAATCACCTAACTCACTGTATGCTGTGTTGTAATGAAATGACAAGGAAAAAAGGATATGCTTCAGACAGTCTGATGTATCACAGATATAACTACAATCGAATCACATTTAGAGCAACCTTACCTACATGGCAATGGAAAAAGAATTGAATAAAAAAAGCTATTATTGTCTAATTAAAATCTCATGCAGCAAATCCAACAACAAACACCAGGACTACCTAATTAAAGCCATCAATGAGTTTTCCTTAAACTAACACTCACTTGATATGCTTTACAAGCCATCCCCTTACGTTAAGCCATTATAATAGAAAATATGTCAGACTTTTATAACTATACTCAAAACCAGAACAACTAAATATAGAAATCAAAATACCTGATTAACACCTTGGACATACGTCTATAAGAATCAAAAACAACCACTGCATGCAAAAATAAAAAAAGGAGCACTCACATCTGATGAATGACGGGACTTATTCATGGCTGCTTTACTTTGCACACGATAAGACTTGGATGTCATCGCTAAGACTTGCAAAGCACTGATAGCAGCCCAACAATTGTCCTGCTGCAAATATAGCTGAGCTACTTGCCTGGAAAAAAAAGCAGCCTTTCGCTCATAGCCCAAAGCACCAAACAAACGAGCAATTTCCACATTCAACACCAAGCGATCACTAGCATCTATGAGAGCTTTTGCCCCATCAGCAGCACCCATCAGCAATTCTACTACTTCCTTAGCAATCTCCCTTCTGCTGATTTGCAATTCATAGAACAGAGTCTTATCAATTTTCCATAGAATGTACTTTTAAATATAGTAATGAATTCAAATCACCTCCAAAAAAATGCTCAATCATGTCATAGCTAGAGCTGACTGTCAACATAAACATAAAATCAAAGGTATTCATTAAAATACAGCACCCAGCTTGAGAAATTCTCAGGTAAAAACTTTATAAAACATAATGGCAGACTATGAGCATTGAAAAACGCAAAATTTCCAGCATAAAGATAATGAGAAAGTAGAGCATCATTTACAAAATCACATCGTTAGAATGATCAATAGAGCAGGTTTGCACACTAAAATTTTGGACATCATTAGAAGCAAGAAATTCTCTATAGAATAAATGTAATAGACAAATTTCAGGACCAAATAACATCACTTGTAGACTTACTCAATAGCATAATGCTGCCTGACAACAGCTAAATAGTTGTTGCCCAAGAGTGAATTTAACTGTTTTACAAAATTGGAAAAAGAATACAGGCCCTTCATTTCCAACAAGGTAAACTTTCCTCAAAAGAATTAATAGAGCTCAAGAGATGTTGAAAATGGTGGTAAAATAATATCGCCTGAATGTTGTGTTAGGGACATAAGAGAAGGATCTAGATGAGTGTCTAGAGAAAGAGCATATGGATGGAACGTCTAGGATGGTTAGAGTGATGAAGGGACAAGCAAGGGAGTTGTGATGAGGAGACAAGCTAGGGAATTGTACAGCCATTTAGCCATCATGGCTTTCCCTCCATGCCCAAAACTTGAGCTGAATGCCTCCACCAAGGACAAGCCTCAACTTCAGGTATTATAATAGGTGCAGGTATGAATATGGTTGCATTGATGATTGTCAGAACTTTACAGCAGGAAAACAAGCACTCAAGATGAGAAATGTGTCTAGTAGACTCTGAAGGGATAAAATTCTCAATCAAGCAGAGGGTTTTCCCAGTTGGGTTCCCTAGAAAAAAATGTGCTTTTATATTGTGCAACTGTGTTATTTCTGTTTCAATTCCGCTGCAAAATTAGTACAGAAAATTCTGTGTCTTGGTTCAGATTTGTTCATTCAAGCAGATCAGAATTTTCGTGGATTTTCTACATGGTATCAGAGTGTGGATCAGAAACAGGACCAGCACATCACAAGTGCAATACATCCAAGGAGAAGGAGATCTGATCAGCCGCAGGCTCAAGGATCTAGCCGAAGTTGAGGAGTCTGTTTTGGTGTCTCTCTTGTGACTGGATTAGGCCGAGTTGAGGAAGAGGGCTGGAGGACGAGTTCTCGACAATTTTGTGCATAGTTTTGTGGGTTAATTCTCTCAAAAATAGGCCGCAGTGTTCAATGCAAGAGGCTGGCCCCTATAGCTTGGTTTTAGGAGGGCCGCAAGGCTAAAACGGAGCTGGAACAGGGGCCGAGTGAGCTCAAAGAGCAGCACAGGAACAGAGGTCTGTTAGGAGAGAAGGAGCGAAGTGTTTTTTGGCAGTTCAAGGCCGAGTTACCGTTGTTCTGTAGTGCCACAGTCAGCCCTAACCAGAGGGTCGAAAATTGCAGTCTTGAGTGCATGCACAGGACCAGAGATTTGGGACAGAAGTCAACATCTCAGGTATGGTAAATCTACTTCTAAGCTGGTGTTGTTTGCTAGGTTGATTGTTAAGTTATCGGAAACACCTGAAGAATTTGCTGGAAACGCAGATCCCCGTTTCCGAAACGGAAACAGATACGATCCTTGTCTGAAACACTGTAAAAACGTTTTTGTGCCGTTTCAAAAAATCGAAAACTTCAGATTTGGAATTGGATACATTTCCAAGGGTTTTTAATTTTTTTGGATAGATTGTAATATCTCCAATTTTGTGAGCATGGGAGTCACTAAGGAGTTCTGCACAATTTTAGTAATATTAATTAAAAAGGAGCAAATATTATTGGAGAAAGGTGGCTAGTATTATTTTATTGGAGAATAGTGGCAAATTATTATTTTTTAAATGGTGGCAAAAGTGATTTAGTGGAAAATGGCCCCACCGTTAAAATAGTATTTAAAAAAGGAGTCTAGAGGCATGAGGAGAAATTATAAAAGGAGGATGGACTCATTTTGTGGATTATCTTTTGGTCATTTTACGATTCAAACCTTAGTTCTCTTGAGTTGTTTAGCCAAGACAACCATGTTGCTCAGCACAAGGAAATTCCAAGCGGAAATTCCAACTCTTCCTTTGGTGAACTTCGAGTGTTACCCTAGGAGAGAATTTGGGGAGTTGATTCCAAATCATTGAGGAGCTATTTTACGGGTTTCTTTCAGTTCGTGCTTGCTACTCCAAGGGCGCAAAAGACTTTCGTGGGGGTTGAGAGAAGCTAGCAATAAGTGAAGTTTTGGCCGAAGAATTTGCAGAGAATTACCCTAAGGGATAACAAGTATTCCTTGGTGATTTGCAGAGGGTCAATTTTGTCTATTCTAGGGCTTGTGCAGGGATTTACTAGTTGCTTGTGTGCACTCGCAGAGATTAAGACTTTGGGGAGCATTCGAGCTGGGATTTTCTTGGTGATTGAGGGGAGAAATTCACATGAGTTAGGGAGGATTTCTTGGAGGTAGCTTTGGGACTAATTCAGCAGTATCTAAACTGTGGGGCATTTTCTGGCCAAATTAAGCAATTTGCACTTATTGGGGGTCACCGGGGGTTAGTGGATTCATCCCAAACACTTGCTGGGTTTTTGTGGGTTTGGTGAGAGAAAGCTAGGATTAATTTTACAAAATTTTCTGAGCACTTCTGAGGGCAGAATTACGAGTTTCATCCACCAGCCAGCAGCAAAAATTGTTAGAGAAGGGCATAGTTTACCCCAGGATCATTTCCACCTCTTGGGTCCATTAGATATTTCGGGCTTTTGTTGAGTTGGTGAAGTAGTCTATGTGGCTAATTTCTCAGAATTTTTGGAGCATTTTGGAGGGCTAAATCAGTAGTTCCTTTCCAGCGGCAGCAACAGTTTTTTCTGGGTAGACGCAGATTTGGTAGCGTAGCCATCTCCAACATTTGAGTACCATCATATTCACCTGGGATATTGCCTTGCTTGTTGTAGCAAGCCCAGGTTCTATCTTTTTTATTATCTGATGTACTTAGTTCTTTTCATTAATAAAATGGCTCAGTTATTCGCCCTATTTCTTATGTTTTATTGACTAGTGCCTGTGTAGAAAAAATTATTTGCAATAGCTTAGTTCATGCATCTATTATCTGTTGTAGATTTCAATTTGGAACATTATTGTATCAGAGCATGATCTTGGCCAGTTGTGAGGTAGCCAACCAGATCATGGAAGATTTGGGCATGTATGCACTGTGATGGGTGAACCATAGACAAACCCATGGCCCAAGGGAGAGTAAGTAGCATTGAGGGAAAAATGACCCTCACCCACTTTGATGGTTCAGCTAGAAGTTCTGTTAGAAAATGTGTAGAAGAACTGGACACATATTTCCGACTAAACCCCACAAGGGAGGCAAATGCTATTAGACATGCCACTTTGCACTTGAATGGAAATGCTATGGAGTGGTGGTACCGAGGGTTGATCCCCTTGGGTCATGCACGTATCACATCCTACACAAAGTTCACACGGAGGCTCGTGGAGAGATTCGACCGAGAGGGACACCAAACCCCCTCAAAGGGAGTGGACAGGACATGGACAGTTAGAGGGTAAGACCAAGGGGCGTTTCTACTAGTGGAGACCAGGCTTTAGATGTCAAGAGCTTGAGGAGGAGGTTGAGGGGGAGGACACATAGAATGGTGAGGGGCACATCGACATATCGAGTGTGGCGCAGGAGTCACCTTGTTGGAGACCTCTTTAATAACACCAGTTGACACCTTGATGGAGAGAGTAGAGCATACACCCGTAGAGCCATTTGTTGATGAGGTTTCGTTCCCAGCCGAGGTGTCAAGAGTCACAGACGTCCCCGGAGCCATGAATGAGTTCCGAGATAGCAACCACCTACAGCGACATAGAGAACACACACAGGGGCGTGAGCTAGTCATGGAGGGGTGGGTTGTGACTCATGATGAGCCCATGGTGGAGGAGGACGAGCAATCATCTTTCGGGCATGCCACTGATTTAGAGCATACAGATGCACAAACCGTCAGCAGAGCCACAATACTTCTAGATAGTAGCTCTCTTCGGGCTTATATAGATGGGACTTGCAACTTTGCTAGTCTACCTTTGCACAGCGAAGAGGGAGATGTAGAATTACCTCGACAGATTTGATGTATCGACCAGTTCAGTGTGATGAGGCAACATGAGCTACATAAGGAGCAACATGCGCAGGATTGGCAACTGGTTCGTGTATGGTTGTTCATGCATTTGATCCCTCTCTCTGGGTTGGATGGCGAGAGATATTGAGTTGGTATCCGGTGGTGCTGGTTAGGAGGTTAGATGCATCCATGGCCATAGTTTAGCAGAGGCTATGGATTACTAGAGGGGCTAGAGGGCCATACTGTTGTTGGGATCCAGGTGAGATTCTCCATCACATCATGGAGTCGGTAGGTGATGGTAGTAGCTGCGTGATGGACTCGGTGGTTGGGCGCACACACTGTTTCATATCCCCTGCAGACTTCTTGACAACAATAGCGATAGGATGGATTGACAAGGGAGCATGCAGATTTCTTGAGTTGACATGGCATGTTGAGCATACATGGGATTGTAGGATGATTAGCCTACTCCGGCAAGAGTTGGTAGGAGGAGGTGGCATCGGCAGGCCACCAAACAGGGTATTGTATGGAGATGGTGCTCTCTCATTGGTATATTGGACACAAGAGCTACAAAGGATAGGCTCAGTAGTGTCATTCACATTAGCATGTGAGGAGTTAGGTCGCTTAGGTCTATCTGGGCAGATGAGGAGATATAGCTCACATCGTGGAGGGCTTACCAGCAGAGTGGTAGTAGAGATGGCAACCTTGATAGGATGTGGGATGATGCCTATAGACTCAGTCTTAGACTTTGATATCCAAGGGTGTTTAGGGGTATGCAACGGTGCGGAGCAGTATGCAGAGGAACACAGAGGTATACAGTGGTGCGCAGTGGTGTGCAGGGTTGCATCGTGGTGTAGGAGGAGCAGTTCACATCTCAGTGCATTCCCTCATAGAGTGACAGACACATCGATACAAGAGGGATACCAGTTGATCCAGGATGATGCAGCGACATGTAGCAGGGTCCGGCAATGCACAGAGATGTGCGACTAGGTGCAATTGTATGTTAGGAGACACGAGGATACACGTTTATATGCAGTAGTGTGTGGGGTTGCACTGCGGACTGAGGGAGTGCTACTAGCAGGGAGATTCCTTGACGAGGATGTCAAGCATGCCATTGGGGTGTACATACCCAGGTTGGGAGAGTGGATTAGTCACGGGACTGGCCGAGAGCGTCCACACGAGTTCTTGATCATACCCATCGGAACCCACGCATCTTCTGCTCATTGGTACCACGTGCAATTGAGGAGAGCCTCGTGTTTGATCCAGACCCACAGTATGGATAGCAATACTTGGGGAATTTCCCTGAGACGATGCTATGAGCTTCAGTAACTCAAGGGCACTATAGATATTCTCCTGCGGAGGAGCAGGGTTGGTGAACGAGTTGATAGCCATAGGCTGGGAGATGACGTGATCTTCTACAGGGGTGGCATATCGTTCATAATTGAGCCTACACCTGGGGAGTTGGTCACGGTTTGACATGTGCCACTCTTTCCACAAGGCATGTTGGGATCCTGCATGAGCACAGGATACCGTGTATGATTGAGGTAATTTTTCAATGGGTGTCCAGGCTTCAGACATTGTTTTGGCACATTATCGAGAGGGCGGATGGCAAACTTAGTGGTGATGGTTGGCAAGAGCAAGATGGATCCACATACATTGAGTTGATTGCGAGTATCAGACACCCATCTATTGGATGCATTCAAGGGGTAGCTATTTGGCACATGCAGTTTCCAACGGTCATCAGTATTGCACAGTGGCAGACACAAGGCAGTTTAGCATGCATTAGATTAGTTCATGATATATGGAGCATATATATTGATTCCATGCAGGGACTAGAGACAAGTCACGGATGGATTCCAAAAGTTGTCAGAGCTACGTCGCAACATGTCTGGCTATGGGATCCGGGGATTTAGTTGGTTGATAGATCACTCTATCTCGTGATGAGCATAGTCATGGCAGAGAGTGATCTAGTTCACACATGGGGGTTCACGGAGGCCTTCATCATATGGTGAGGAAAGCTTTCCATGTTGCTGCACAGGTTCGTGGTTAGCTTTGGATGGGTAGGCTTTGGCATCATGGAGATGCCTAGGCGGGATGTATTTGGAATTTGTCAGTTTTTCACCACTGAGTTGTTGAGAATTAGGTAGGGCATTGTTTAATTCAAATTCTCTTCTTAATAATTACTTGTGAGCTTACTTCCATTTACTTGTGTCTTCTCTTCTTAGCTTATTATGTCTTTCATCAAGTCAATTACCAAAAACACAAGAGACACAAATTTAGGCTCTTCGAGCCAGGGCCAAAATATCTCCCTCTTGGAGAGGAAAACCCACAAGAAATTGTTCTTATATACTTTCAGATGACAAGTACCATGACCATGACGCAGACCCTTGACCCTTGTATGCCTCCAAGACGTTGTCACTACTTCTTCATCGACTCCTTGAGCTAATCCTTATTTTCTGCATCATCCTACACCTTTCTACACCAGAACTAGAGGGCTCGGTCTCTCACTGTACTTCCCTTCAATGGCTGTGTGTGATCCTTACTGGGATATCAGAACCTTGTTATTGATAGTTCTATGCATACCTTGCATCTCCACTTGACCTTACTGGCTGATCTTCAACATATACATGTCTTGATTCCTTTTGATGAGCAATCCACTCTTTTCATACTATGATAATGCCCTTACTTGTACTACATTACTTCACTGATCATACATATCATACTTTGCACTTGTAACTTCGCACTAAACTCAGTACTGCAATTTCGCACTAACCTCAGTCCTGCAACTTTGCACTAACCTCAATCCTGCAACTTCGCACTAGATACAGTCCTGTAATTTCACACTAGATACAATCCTGTAATTTCGTAGATATGTATCACTCTGTCTCCCTTCTTTGCTCTAGACACAGTTCTGTACTTGTAATTATTGCAGATGTATATCACTGAAATGATCTCAGACTTGTTCGAAGTTCTGTACTCAAATGAACCGCAAACCTTACCTTTTATAGTGTACTCCTTGCTGTGATTTAGGACGACCTTAGAAATTGAGGGTAGGCCGACATGTTCATTGCTTATAGGCCGACTTGATGAGGCATTTCAAAGCTGATCTTGAGCAATGTCTTCAAGGCTTATATGACAAGGTTTTGAAGCATACTTCTTTGACTTTACTCTTCATATACATGACTCTTAATTAGTCCATTTATGGCAAGATGACAAATCCCTAATGGACATCAAGAAGAAGTCCTTTGACCTATAATAAAAACCTTGCTCATGAAACCCATGAAGCAAGCATAACAAAAAATACATTTGATTATCTTTGTCTTCCTCATTACATAAATACATAATTACATAGTCAACCGAAGAAGCTGAACCTGAATTACAATTTCCAACACGAGTTCTGGGGAGAGGAGGATACGGTATGCGCACGATGGGCAATAAATTGTAGTCAAAGTGGAGCAGCGTCGGCATGGTGGCATCTTTTTGAGATTAGCATAGAACCCTGGTATCAAGGGATTCATTTATGACGGGATGGTGCACAGATTCTAGGTGACTCAATGGCACATTCGGGACCCCAATATTGTTTGCAGTGACAGTTAGGGTCAACAGAGAGAGGGGGCGCTTGTTCGAGCATTGGTTGAGGACAAGCAATTTTTGGCGGGGAGGACTGTAATATCCCCAATTTTGTGAGCATGGGAGTCACTAAGGAATTTTGCCCAATTTTAATATTATTAATTAACAGGGGCAAATATTATTGGAGAAAGGTGGCTAGTATTATTTTATTAGAGAATAGTGGCAAGTTAGTATTTTATTAAATGGTGGCAAAAGTGATTTAGTGGAAAATGGCCCCCACCAATAAAATAATATTAAAAAAGGAGTCTAGAGGCATGAGGAGAAATTATAAAAGGAGGATGGACTCATTTTGTGGATTATATTTTGGTCATTTTACGATTCAAACCTTAGTTCTCTTGAGTTGTTTAGCCAAGACAACCGTGTTGTTTAGCACAAGGAATTTCCAGCCGAAAATTCAAACTTTTCCTTCGGTGAACTTCGAATGTCAACCTACGAGAGAATTTGGGGAGTTGATTCTGGATCATTGAGGAGCTATTTTACAAGTTTCTTTCAGTTGGTGCTTGCTACTCAAAGGGCGTAGAAGAATTTCGTGGGCGCTGAGAGAAGCTAGCGATCACTAGAGAATTTGTAGAGAATTATCCCAAGGGATAACAAGTTTTCCTTGGTGATTTGCATGGGGTGAGATGCTGCATTTTAGAGGGACGATTTTGTCTATTCCAAGGCCTGCACATGGACTTACTGGGAGCTTCTGTGCACTTGCACGGATTAAGAATTTGGGGAGCATTCGAGCGGGGATTTGCTTGGTGATTGAGGGGAGAAATTCACAGGAGTTAGGGAGGATTTCTTGGAGGTAGCTTTGGGCCTAATTCAACAGTGCCTAAACTGTGGGGCGTTTTCTAGCTAAATTGATCAATTTGCACTTGTTGGGGGGCAGTGGATTCAACCCAAACCCTTTCTGGGTTTTTGTGGGCTTGGTGAGAGGAGGCTAGGATTAATTTTACGAATATTTTGAGCACTTCCAAACTTTTGAGCATACGAGCAAAATCTTAAATCAATCCAAATATCATAGTTTACTACTGGCCCTGACTGGACTGTAATGGAAAGCACATGAAAATAGTTAAAGACAGCAGGGAAATGTAGATTTAGGTAAAGAGTGTTTCTTCACCATGTACATTTGTAACTTATAATCCAACGGTCACGATTTGTAGTGATCCGACGGTTATCTCTCACCTCGGTATTAACGACACTTGATCCGTGGCTTAACACCCGATTGGTCCATGATCTCTATTTAAAGAGCATGGAGGGTCATTTTTCCGGTAACCATTTATGAGAGAAACATATGTAACTTTTCTTTTTATATTAATAAATTTCCTGAAGTGGTCGCATTGGCTCAATTCGTGGATTTTTTCCCTCTTTGAGGGTTTTAACCATGTGATAATATCGGTGTACTAATTTGTGATATGTTAATGAGAAGTTACCTTTGGTTTTTGATCTGAGGAACTTACCCTGTAAATTCCTAGATGGTATCAAAGCTATTTTGAGGGCACTTGTCAGATTTGTTGATCCAAATGCGAAACCGGTTTGACTGCAACCGGTTTGATTGCATGTAACTGTCAGTTTTCTGGTCCTATTTTTAAAACATTTCGGGCCCTGAAAGGCGCTTTCTGTTTGTGTATGCAGGTAAATGCTGTTACAATGAGGAACGCCTTTCGTTTCATGCGAAAAGGTTTATGGCTGCCCAAGTTATGTCAATTTAGATCTTGAGGTATAAAGCATCTATTTTGCAGTTATATTTGTTAATAGTTTTGCTTTCTTCTTTTTTTCTTTTCTTTTTCTGTACTAAGGTTTTATTTATTTGTCGGATCCTGCTTGTCTCTCTGTCTTCTTTCTTTCTTTTTTTGTGTGCGATACGTAAATCAAAAACAAGAAGAAAGATTTTTTTTTTTGCTATGTTTGCTCTTTCCCCGTGTCTTTGGGCGATCTCGAGAAATCGAGAGATAGTGAAAAAATAAATAGTTCTTGATGCAGGCTGCAAAAAATCTAACGTTACGCCGTAATCTTCAACCAAGCATTTCGTTTTTTATGCTCGGTTTTTTGTGTTTATTTGCGCGGGGAAAAAGCACGCACATTGAAGGACTACAAAAATAAAATAAAATAAGCACTTCCTCCTTTAATACATTACAAATCCTTTAACTATCTCACTTGGTGAGAAGTTAGTTTATGAGAATAGAGGTCTTGGGTTCAACTCTCTTTCTCAAGCTTCTTTTGTAAAAAGTTTTTTGTTAAAGGGTCGGGATTTTTTTTTTTTTTTAAGTTGAACTTCATCATCAAATTTCAAACTGTTCCCGTAACTATTCAACATCTACAACTCATTTTTTCCAAAAAGGCATAACTTCTTCATCCAGAAGCCGTTTTTCGAGCCGTTTTTTTTAATTAGCCTAATCTTTCAAGATCTTTCCATTGGAGCAGTTAGTTTCAGCTTTTTTTGGCTTCATTTTTAAAAAAAATCGAAAGTGCATGCCCAATTATTCTTAACAACACCAATTATTTCCAATGGCTACCTCACATCGTATATACACTTAGAAGTAAAGGGCTTTTTAGAATAGCCATAGGACAAGAAACTAAACCTTCTGATGATGAGAAAGTCGCTAAATGGGAAAGTAAACAAGATGAAGCATGAGGGTTGATAGGAATTTCCATTGCTCAAGATCTTCGATTTCATATCCTTGACATTGACACCCCTCATGAAGCCCTGGAAAAGCTAAATACACCTTTGTGGCATTCAAAATCAAATCGGGGCCCACCAGCTTGAAAATGAGTCGCTTACTTTGGACCCCAATAATTTCCCCTCTATTGAAGATTTGTTGCCCAAATTCAAGACACTTAGACTTCTTTTAGAAGGTTGTAAGGTAAAAAAGGAATATGGTAGTCTTATCTATTGCATTCTTGCTAAACTTGGCCCTGCATACTCTGTATTTGTTTCCGCCTTCCATTCCACTAGAGAAGCCATCATTTCTTCGGGAACCACCTACAAGAATCCCTCTTTTGATTCCTTTTGTGATTCTTTGATAAGAGAAGAAGAAAAAAATCTTACACCTTGGTCTTATCACTCTTGGAAACGCTTCTAAGAAAGCCTTAGCAGCCCAACAACAATCATATCAAAAGAATCCCAAGAAGCAATATCCTAAAAAATATGGTCCAAAACCAAACAAGGGTCCTAAGCACTTTCAGCCGAATATTGAAAAAGCTACTCACCAAAATGATAAGGCAAATAAAAACAAAGGGAAGAAGACTGATAGACATTGAAAATTTTGTAATCATGATGCCCATATAGAGTCCAAATATTTTAAGAAGATGGAAGCCTTAGAAGTAGCAATGGAGAAGCACAACATCAATTTGGAGCACTCTTCACCTTCATCTTCAAGAATGGCACTTTGTTCTTGTGGTTTTCAAGCATCAAGATCTGTTTATGCATTAAATGTATCTTCCTCTTCTCCTTCTCATGAGTGGCTCATTGATTTTGGAGCTTATTACCACATGGCCAAAAATAAAGCCATGTTTTCTTCTTTAAATGATTGTAACACAAAACATATTTATTTTGGTGATGATAGATCTCTTAGTGTTGTAGGATTTGGAACCATTCATCTAGATAATGGTTAGTTTAATGATGTACTATGTGTTCCTACCTTGTCATGCAACCTTCTCTCTATTTATCAGATAACACATTCAAGTGAAGGGAAAATAATAGAATTCTCACCTCATGATGTTGTAATCAAGGATCTCAAAGATCCTAGACACATTTTAGCTACTGGCATTGCTGATGATTCCACAAGGTTGTATAATTTTGACAACTTTGGGTCATCATGTCTTCCCTCCATTTTTTTTGCTCATAATGATGAAGTGAGCAAAGTTTGGCATGAGCGATTTGGTCACTTAAACTATCACTCTCTTCAAACTCTATGTAAGGAAAATACCTGGGCTCTATTGATTTTGAGGGGTTCTTGCCGAGATGAGTGTTTTATAGGATGTGTATAGGCATCATTGAGATGGTGCAACAAACGTGCCTCTTGTACCGCTTGACCTTTGCAGCTTGTGCACAGTGATTTATGTGGTCCACTTCCTGTTGTTTCTTTCTCTGGTTGCAAGTACTTCTTAACTTTCATTGATGATTTTTCCAGACGCACTTGGGTATACTTCTTAAATCTCAAGAGTGAAGTTTTTAACATGTTCTTGGCCTTTAAGGCCTTTGTTGAGAAACAATCTGGACATCCAATTCTTAAGTTAAGATCAGAAAATGGAGGAGAATATGTTAACAAAAATTTTATCAACTTCTGCACTGAGCATGGCATTCAATTGCAACATACCGTTCCATATACTCCACAACAAAATGGTGTAGGTGAAAGAAAGAATCACACCTTAAAAGAAATGGCTAATTGTATGCTTCAATCTAAAGGACTTAGTCTCAATTTTTGAGAAGAAGCTACTAACTATGCAAATTACATAGTAAATTTCACTCCTACTAAGGTTTTAAAGAATATAACTCCAAAATAATCTTGGAGCTCAATCAAACTAGATGTAAGTCACTTTCGTATTTTTGGAAGTGATGCTTGGGCCCATATTCCAGATGCGAAACATAAAGCCTTAAAACCTAAGAGTGAAAAATGCATTTTTTTTGGATATTCTAAATATGTCAAAGGATATGGACTTCGTCAACCAAAATCCAAAAATATAATCATTAGAAGAGATGTAAAATTTGATGAAAATATATTGGCCTGCGAGCCTAGTTCGGCGGGTGTGCCACCTTTGGCCTGCGAGCCTGATTCGGCATATGTGCCACCTCTCTCTCTCTCTTTTTTATTTTAAATAGCATTCCTTCTAGTTCAGATGATGAAAGAAAGGTGATAATCCTCCTTCACCTCTTGAAATGATTCCTTTTACTCCACATCTTCCAATATGGGTCCACTCTACTCGAGATGCAGCAGGTTCTCTTGCAGGTGACCCTGCCAATCGAAGACGTACACGTTCTTAATTCGAAAGAGCCTCTTCCTTATTGGCTCAAGTTCCAAAAAATATTGATCCAGAAACCTTTGAAGAAGCCTCCAATCATTCAAATCGGGATGCAACTATGAACGAGGAATATCGTTCCTTATTGGCGAACAATACTTGGGATCTTGTTCCTCTTCCAACAGGAAGAAAACTTGTTAGATGCAGATGGGTTTACAAAACAAAGTTTGGACCAGATGGAAAAGTGGATAGACATAAAGCTCGTCTTGTCGCTAAAGGATTTCACAGTGAAGGCATTGACTATACTGAAACCTTCTCCCATGTTGCCAAAATGCATTCTATCGACCTTGTTCTTTCCCTTGCTGCCTTATTTAAATGGGAAGTCCATCAGATGGATGTTAAATCCGCCTTCTTACATGGAGATTTGCATGAAGAAATCTACATGGAACAACCCCCTGGCTTTATCCAAAACGACTCCAACCTTGTTTGTCGCCTTAGGAAGTCTCTCTATGGTCTCAAACAAGCTCCTCGGGCTTGGTATGCCAAAATGGATAGATTTCTATTAGATAATGATTTTTCTAGGTGTCATTCTGACAACACTGTCTACACCAAGAAAGTGGGTAAGTCCTTCACCATCCTTGTTCTTTATGTTGATGATCTTATCCATATTGGTAGTGATCCCAACCATATAAACCATGTGAAGTCTAGCATCAAAAAGAAGTTTGAAATGACAGACTTAGGACACTTGCATTATTTCCTTGGTCTTCAAGTTCTGCAATCCGAAGAAGGTATTACCCTCTCTCAGTCCAAGTATGCCTGTGATCTTCTACACCACTTTCACATGGAAGACTGTAAGCCAGCCCCTTCTCCCTTTCAGTCTGGAGTCAAGCTTTCAGTCTCTTGTACTACCCCTGATGTTGATGCTACCTTATACTGTCAACTTATTGGTAAACTTATGTATCTAACCCATACATGTCCTGACCTTTCCTTTGTCGTTGGTCTTGTCACTCGGTTTATGCACCAACCTCATGAAAGTCACTGGAAAGCAGCTAAAAGAATACTTCGATATATTCGAGGTACATTTCAATTCGGGATTCATTACAATGCAGGAGCATCTCCATTGTTGATTGGTTTCACTAATTCTGATTGGGCTGGTGACCCTGATGATCAAAAGTCTACATGAGGATATGTATTCACTCTTGGTTTAGGACCTATTACATGGTCTTGTAAGAAACAAAGTGCCATCTCTCTTTCTTCAGCAGAAGCAGAGTATCGTGGTGCAGTTGAAGCCAACAAGGAAGCCATGTGGCTTCGTCAGATCCTGTCTGAATTTGGTCTTCAACAGCATCCAACTACACTTTGGTGTGATAATCAGAGTGCCATTCAACTATGTAAAGATCCAGTTCAGCATCAGCGTATGAAACACATTGAGCTCCACATACACTTCATCAGAAAGCTCATTCATGATCGCGTTCTTGAAGTGCAGTATTGTCCAACCAATGATCAAGTAGCCGATATCTTTACAAAGGCTCTCACATAAGCGAAGTTTACGAAACTTTGATCCATGCTTTGAGTTCAAGAAAGTTATCATTAAGGGGGGATAGGCTCTAATGCCTCCTTCCTTCTCCTATTGCGTCACCTTTGTAAATCCTTCAATCCTATCCCAATTTGTTCTTAAGGGGGGATGTTAGGATATTTCGACACATAGGAAATAGGCTCCTTTTATGTCACATTTGTAAAACCTTCAATCTTATCCCAAGTTGTTCTTAAGGGGCGATGTTAGGATATTCTGATACATAGGAAATAGTTAAGAATAACTTAGTCTAGTGTAGAGTTAGGTAAAGTGTGTTTCTTTACTATGTACATTTGTAACTTATAATCTGACGGTCACGATTTGTAGTTATCTGATGGTTCTCTCTCTCCTCGGTATTAACGACACTTGATTCGTGGCTTAACACTCGATTGGTCCATGATCTCTATTTAAAGAGCATGGGGGGTCATTTGACCAGTGACCGTTTATGAGAGAAACATATGTAACTGTTCTTTTTATATTAATAAATTGCCTGAAGTGGCCGCGTTGGCTCAGGTCGTGGACTGTTTCCCTCTCTGAGGGTTTTAACCACGTAATAATACCAGTGTACTGATTTGTGATCTGTTTGTGAGCGGTGACTTTTGGTTTTTGATCTACGAAACTTACCCTGTAAATTCCTACAAAAACTAGGATAAAATATTTATTAAATTAGAATATTTGAATTAATATTAGAGACACTTAGAAATAGAATATTGTTACAAAAGATATGACTCTAGAATAGTGTCGTATCTTAGGCTCTAATATAGGAATAAAGTTAGTAGATTTGTTATAAGGATATTTATTGTAAATGGACACTTGTTGTTTTATCAAGTGGTCCATAACTAAAACAAGTTAGGACATGTAGCTTATAAATAGGTCATTTTCCTAATTGCAAGAGTGTTGGAGTCTACGTGTGTAAACTCTTGCAAATTTCTCATGTAATTTATTTTCCTGTTAATAAAATTACGTGTCTAGGGACACTTCTGCCATTATTGTGGTATCAGAGCTCCAATAATGCACCTGATGGGAGGAGGAGATTTTAGCTCTACAAGCTTATGGAAAACTCCGTTAAATTGTTCATTAATTGAATTAGTATGCAAATTTGTCAAATTTGTTTTTTAGGGAAAATAAATTTAATTATTATTTGATTCTAGATTTTAAAATCTGAACATCATTTTTTTAAGGTTCATTTTTTTTATCTGAAATTCTACGCTTATCCTACGCTACCCCAAACACTGTGTAATTCCACTGCCCCTACATTCATTAGCCACTGTCGTCATTGCACTGGCATCCAATTCCCTACGCTAATCCTACTGCCCCTACGCTCATTAGCCACTGCCGTCATTGCACTGGCATCCAATGCCCACAATTGTGTAAGTGCATTTTGTCAAAGTTCTTGTGCGGAACTCATCTCTACAATCGACCTTGCATAATTTGATCCTAAATCAACTCCTGCTGCCTTGAGTATAGCTACAGGAGCATTCTAGGGGTGATGAATCCATTCTGTGGGCATTCTTGCTAGGTCAGCATACCTACAGGTTAACGCTGCCAGGCCCTCTCCACGCTCACACAGCTTCCTGATGTTCATATGCCAAGCCCTCTCCACGCTCACGCTGCTTCCTGATTTTTCATATGCCATTGGCATGGTTACCATGTACATGATGATGAGATGCAAAGACCTCGCCATTGACACTTTTTCTACCCATTAAGTGCTCCAACTCAACATTAGAAGGAAACTCTTTGTGATTGAAGGTTACCCCATGATCCCCGTCCACAACATGGCCATGGCCTCTCAGTAGCCATGATGTGGTTAAAATCCCTTCTACTCCAACAGGTCCTTGAGCACTAATTCTACTGGTACTTATTCCAACCTCAACACCAAGATCAAAGCGAGCACCATCGCAGAATCATGTACTTGCATTATGAAACATTGCAGCACTGTCATACATAAGAGCGTGCCAAAATCTGCAGATGTAAACAGCCAGCATTCAGCCAGTGTGAGCCAGCATTCAGCCAGTACACTAATCCTACGAATTTGAAGAGCTGTGTTGAAGGCCAAACTGTAAGGAGCTGCGTTGAAGTCTGAAATCCAAAGGTTTTGGTGCGCGACCTGGAAGCTCTGGATCATATACATGTTTTGATCCATTCACTTTTTAAGTGCCATCATAATCTTTTTGGAGTAATAAGTAGTTTTTAAATTTTAATGTTGTTAATAAGGAGTGTTTTGGAGAAATAGTAGTAATTTTTTATTATGGAGAGATAAGTGTTATTTTTAAAATGTTTGTAATGTAAGTGGGATAATTTTTTGGGGTGATTATTTTATAAAATTTGTAATTTTTGGAGTAATAAAGAGATTCTATTTGTAATTTTTTTTATTTTTTAACATATTTGGAGAGATAAGAGTGATATTGTAACTCAAAGTAATTTTACTTTGAGGGGGGGTTAGAGTAGTTTTTTTAAGGTGATTTTGCAAGAATATTGTAAACAAGTCAAATTTTGAAAGATTTCATTGTAAAATCTCCAAAGAAACTAACTAGAGCCGAGTGCAAAGCTCAGTCATTTTTCTCCTCTACCAACGACTATATGAGGGTCAAGGCCAAGCCTCGATAGATCGTTTTCTTTTTGCGTGGCATGTTGCGTGTGGAGTGTTGCTCATCTTGATATTTTTTTGTTTCTTTTGGTGCACTGCTTCAACACTACAATGTCGAAGTTAATTAATCTGTTTTCTGATTTTGATAAGCTAGAAGGGGTCAAATCTTACAAGACATGGAAACGTCTAATTGAAAGCACTCTCATATATAATGAACTGTGGCATGAAATATGTGATGGCGACATTAAGCCTAATAAACCAACAGATGCAGCTTTACTTGCAAAATGGGAAGTCAAAAATGCCAAGGCACTAGCTCTTATAAAGTCTTCAGTTAACAATGAGATGTATATTCATATTGAAAACGCCTCAGATGCATGGACTGCTTTGCGTACATTCAAAGACCTCTTTGATACACAACCTGAATCAAAAAAGGTTGATCTTCAATTAAAATTGCTCCAACAAAAATTAACTAAAGGTGGTGATGTTCTTAAATATATTTCACGACTTAAAAACATCAAGCAAGAAATAATAAATGTTGGTTTTCAATCTATTGATGAAAGTTTCCTAACTACAATTTTAATTGATGGATTGCCATCATCTTACACACATTTTTTGGAAACTTTGCAAGTCACTGGAAAATTAGAGAAGATCAAGTTTGATGAGTTGAGTGATATGTTAGCCCGACATGACAAAAAAATTGGGAAGAAGAAACAGATTGAGGAAGATGTCTTCTTCACAAAGGCTAGCACGAGTAAATCCTCAACTGTTAGTTCTAGAAACCGAGGAAGAGGACATTTCAATCAAAGTCAAGCAACACACAGTGTACAAGGTCGTGGTTGCGATCAAAGTAGAGGAAACAATTTCAACAGAGGCTACAGTTCAGGCAGGAGCAATTTTCAAGGCAAAGGCTATAATCAAGGAAGAGGACAAAGTCCAAGCAAAGGACAAACTCAAAACAGAGGACAAAGCAGAGGTAGAGGACAGTATCAAGGCAGAGGCAAAGATTTCAGTCAAATTGTTTGCAGAAGATGTAACAAAGTTGGACATTATGCTGAGGATTGTAGAACTTCCATTGATAAAATTCCTAAGTTTCATCAAAACACTGCACAGTTTTCAAATGATCAAGATGATCATGATGGTTCAGAATATGTCTTCACAAACACAGAATCAACAGCTTTACAGGTTTCAACCTTTCTGAGAAGTGAATATGAAGATGCATGGATTTTGGATACAAGAGCAATTCAACACATGACTTTTCGATGTGACTTATTTTGGAACTTCCAACAATGCCATCTCAATTCAATATATCTTGTTGATAAAACAAAACATACTCCTTATGGAAAAGGTGTAGTTAAAGTTTTTCTACTTGGCATTGGAGAAAAAATGATTTCAAATGTATGGTATGTACCAACATTTAAGCAAAATTTGCTATCTTTAGTCATGATTCAACAAGCAGGACATCTGGTGATTATGGAGGATGTCTTAGTTAAAATTAACTCAGTCAAACAGAGCATGAAAACAGTGATGACAGGTTATGAAGATGGAAAATTGTTAAGCATAAAAGGGACAGTTATTCCAAGAAATTCTGATTTTGCAAGAGCAGCAAATACAGACATTTCACCGATTAGATTGTGGCATGTAAGGTATAGCCATCTCAACTTTGAAAGTCTCTCTTAGTTACAAAAACAAGGAATGGTTAAGGGACTTCCAACCTTCAAAAGGGAAAATGCAAAATGTGAAGCTTGCATTTATGGAAAACAACATCGAGGGACTTTTCCAACAAGTTCATGGCAAGCAAACAGGCATTTGCAATTGGTTCACAGTGTTATTTGTGGACCCTTACAAACTTTGCTAGGAGGATGCAGATATTTCTTACTCTTTATTGATGATTTTAGCAGGATGACTTTGGTATATTTTTTGAAGCAAAAATCAAAAGCATTTGAAAAGTTTAAAACTTTTTGCCAACTTATTGAAAATGAAGTTAAGGAGAAGATTGGCACTCTTAAAACAGAGAATGGAGGAGAATTCACTTCAAATGAATTCAAAATGTATTACATGGATAATGGCATAAAACGACATCTTACCCATGTCTACACTCCATGGCAAAATGGAGTAGTAGAAAGAATGAACCACACCTTGTTAGGAATGGCGAGATCTATGTTAACTTTCAAAAAGTTAAGTCCTATATATTGGGCCGAGGCAATTCATACAGCGGTCTACTTAAGGAGCAAATCTCCAATTGCTTCTTTAGACGGAATCACACCTTATGAAGCATGGTTTGGTTTCAAACCTCGAGTTAAACACCTCAGAGTTTTTGGATCAATATGTTATGCCTTGGTTTCGAAAGAAAAACGTATAAGCTTGACTCACAAATCTTGAAGTGCACAATAATTGGGTATTCTGATGAGAAGAAAGGGTGCCAACTTTTGTCCAATGGGAAATTTATTGTGAGCAGGGATGTGATTTTTGATGAAAATGAGAGTAAGAGTGCTGAAGAAATTGAAAGTCTTCTTCAAAAGTTAGAAACAAAAGGTGATAAAAGAAAAGGAAATATGCAAATTCAACCAAATTCACAAAATTGGTATGAGCTTGAGTTTCCTTCATCTGAAAATGATTCATCCAGTGCATCTTCTTCACCAGCGTCGTCTGGATCTTCTGGCAATTCATCCAAATCTCATAGCAACAGTAGTTCTTCTAACAGTGACTCTCTGCCCCCAAAATCTGTGGTTGATCAACGAACATCTGTTTACATCAACCCTCATTACAATGATGGTGATTTTTTACAATCTCAAACTAGTGAACATCAATTGCCAAAATGGGGAGTTCAATTTTGAAAGATGTAAGGCCTAATGAGCAGAATAAAATAGGAACAAGGGGATCACATAGAAGTGAAGGAAATTTTGCCTTGATAGCAAATGATTTTTCTGAACCCTCTACCTATAGAGAGGCAGTAAAACATAAAGAATGGCAACAGGGTATGATTGATGAATATCAGGCATTTCTCGACAACAACACTTGGAAACTTGTTGATTGTCCTCAAAATGTTAAACCCATTGGATGCAAATGGGTTTACTGAATTAAGTACAAGAAAAATGGCGATATCGACAAGTACAAAGCAAGACTTGTTGTTAAAGGTTTTGCACAATAGGAAGGGATTGATTATGAGGAAACTCTTTCTCCTATAGCTAAATGGAACACCATCCAATTAACACTTGCATTGGCAGCCCAGAAATGATGGAAAGTTCATCAGATAGATGTAAAAAGTGCTTTCCTCAATGGAGATTTACAGGAAGAAGTATATATGACACAACCACCAGGTTTTGAAATTGAAGGACAGGAACATAAAGTCTGCAAACTGATAAAAGCTTTATATGGATTAAAACAAGCTCCACAAGCTTGGTATGCCAAAATGGACGAATACCTTTGGAAAGTTGGCTTTCAAAGAAGTGAATCTGATGATACCTTGTGTGTACGCCAACAAGGTAAAAATCTGGTGATTCTGGTTATGTATGTAGGTGATTTGATTATCACTGGCAACAATGATGATCACATTGCACAGGTAAAAACAGAGTTACATGCAGGTTTTAAGATGACAAATTTGGGACTGCTTCACTATTATCTTGGAGTTGAAGTTCCAACGTCCACATCATATCTTCATGTCTCAGAGTAAGTATGCAGCAGAAGTTCTTCAGCGATTTGGAATGCAGGATTGCAAGCCTGTTCTTACCCCCATGGAACAAAACTTGAAACTTCCAAAATTTGAAGGGGGGAAATGGTGGATAGCACTACTAATTATCGACAGTTGATTAACAGCCTGATTTATCTGACAACTACTCGACCAGATCTTTCTTATGTCGTCAGTATTCTTTCCCGCTTTATGCAGAAACCACGAGACAACCACTGGAATGCAGCCAAAAGAGTTCTTCGTTATATCCAAGGAACAAAAGGTTTTGGTCTTCTTTACAAAAAGACTAAAAACTTTGTACTTGGTGGATTTTCAGGTGCCGACTTTGCTGGCAGTATTGATAATAGAGCATCAACCTCAGGTTATTTAATAAACATGGGGTCAATTGTAGTGTCTTTGAGTTGCAAGAAGCAAGCTACAGTGGCCACTTCATCAGCAAAAGCAGAGTACATATCAGCATGCGAAGCAGCATGTAAGTTTGTTTAGTTGCGTAGAGTTTTACAGGACTTGGGAATTCCTCCAGCAAAAGCTACATCGTTATTCATCGACAACCAGTCAGTAATAAAGTTTGCCAAGAACCCAGTTTTTCATTCAAAGACAAAGCATGTGGACACCAAGTATCACCATATCAGATCACTCATTGCAAAGGATATCATCAAGCCGATTTATTGTCCTTCAGAAGATCAGATCTCCGATATCTTCACCAAACCTCTTTGCAGGATAAAATTTACTAAGTTCAGGGATGAACTTGGTATAAGTTGTAATGTATCTTTGGATCATTGGGGGGAATGTTAGATGATCCAAATATCATAGTTTAAAGCTAGGATAAAATATTTATTAAATTAGAATATTTAAATTAATATTAGAGACACTTAGAAATAGAATATTGTTACAAAAGATATGACTCTAGAATAGTGTCGTATCTTAGGCTCTAATATAGGAATAAAGTTAGTAGATTTGTTAGATGGATATTTATTGTAAATGGACACTTGTTTTATCAAGTGGTCATAACTAAAATAAGTTAGGACATGTAGCTTATAAATAGGTCATTTTCCTAATTGCAAGAGTGTTGGAGTCTACGTGTGTAAACTCTTGCAGATTTCTCATGTAATTTCTTTTCCTGTTAATAAAATTACGTGTTTGAGGACACTTCTACCATTAAAAATTCCTAGTCAGCAGCAGAAATTGTTGGAGGAGGGCGTAGTTTACCCCAGGACCATTTCCACCTCTTGGGTCCATTAGATATTTATGGGTTTTGTTGAGCTGGTGGAGTAGTGCATGTGGCTAATTTCTCATAATTTTTGGAGCAGTTTGGAGGGCAAATAAACTCGCTATTAATGTCTTCGTAAAGAGATTTATTTGAGTGATTAATTTTCAGTTTGGTTAAGGTTTTTGTTAATTGTCATTGATTTTGCTCTTGATTTCACAAATCCCTCCAATATAACAAATCTTCTCTAGCCAATATTTTGTCTACATATAGTCAAGAGACCAAGTTGACGTTGAATAGATTGAAATGTTCAAATAGGTCTTGACGAAATATCCCAATAATCCCATGGGCCTTTTAATTTCCATGCAAGGAACATAAATACCATCTGCCATGCATGACATGTTCTTTGAAGGAGATGGACCCAAAAGCAAAAAGGTTGTGGCATTTCTTATTACATTACTAATGATGATGATAATATGCTGAATGTTATAATAATCACTAATGATGATGACAATGTTTATGCTGAATTGATGATGGTTATGTACTTTTAGATATATAATCTAGATTCTAAAAGATGAATGGTAATATGAAATTCTTATTTTGTTATGTGTGTGTGTGTGTGTGTGTTGTTTCCTTGTCGTATCATGTCCATATTTTTTGAAAATTTGTCGTATCTGTTTCAACCCCTGTATCTGTATCTGTTCCCGTATCTGTTTCAATGCAACTTAGGTTGATTGTCCAGTTTTGTGACAATTTTATGGGTAGCTTATGTATAGGTTGGAGGGTTATTAGTAGTTGCATTATTCAACCCTCAATTCATTCCTTGTGAAGGACTACAAGACTAATAGGAGAGGCAGAATTATTTGAGCCTTAAGTACAGCTTCTTGTGAAGGATTACAAGGTTGTTAGTGGGCAAGTGTTGGAGAGATCTCTAAGTAGGCAAAATGGCATGCCAAGGACTGAGAGTTGATCATTGCTTAGAGGGAGCATCGAACTTCATCTCTTGGAAAGGGAGGATCACGATAGTGCGGGAAGATAATGGGGTGGGTGAGTTAATCAAGCAGGCGATAGAGACACCTAAAGATCCCCAGCAATTGGCCCAGCATAATAAGAATGATATCAAGGCAAGGAGAATTATTCTATAAGGGGTTAGAGATCATATCAAACCTCATATCCATGAGAAGAAGACAGTTTATGAGATGTATCAAGCCATCTTAAAGTTACATCAAAGTACCAATGATACCAGGAAGCTTGCTCTGAAGGAGAAGCTGAGGAGTAACCAGATGAAACATGATGAGCCCATTGTCACATATTTGTCAAGGTTCAATCAGGTTCGAGATGAACTAGGTGGCATGGGTGAAGTTGTATTCGATCATGACCTTATGAGTCTTGCCCTGGACTTCACAAGTCTTGGAAAGGGTTCCAGGATGTTGTTAGTGAATTGTGAGAGAGACAAATTTCCCAATTGGAAAAGGTTTTGGACTGATTACATACAGGGAGATATTCGAAGAGGAACCATAGAAAGGAGATCAGTCAAGACCAAGGACAAGGAGAATTTTGCTCTTGCTGGTAAGGCCAAGGGAAGGAGAGGCCGAGTCCAATTAGAAGGGAAAGAAGAAGGATCTAAGCAAGATCAAGTGCTTCCATTGTCATGAGTTTGGACAATATGCCACTAAGTGTCCTAAGCAAAAGGTGTCCAGCAAGGATCATGTAGCTACACCAGCGGAGGTAGATGCATTTTCTACCCAGTTCAAGAAAGATTTCTCATTGATTGCTTACATGACAAGCTCAGCAGACAACATTATTTGGTATATTGATTCAGGAGCATCCTTCCACATAACGGGAACAAGAAGAGTTCCAGCCATCTGAAGGAGAAGGACAAGCAGTTTCAGATTGAGCTAGGAGATGATGGCATGTATGCAGCTAGAGGAATTGGTATTGTTAGTTTTCAAAGGGAGTCAGGTAATCCTCTTCACCTTAAATGTGTTCTTTATGTTCCAAGATTGAGGCAGAATCTTGTTTCTGTATCTACCCTTGAGGACAAGGAATATGATATCATCTTCAGCAAAGGTAAGGAGTACCTCCAACACTTAGCTTCTAAATGTAAGAAGCAGATAGGTGTGAGGGTGAAGAATCTCTACAAGTTACAGGTAGAGATAGATATAGCCTTGAGCAGTAAGGCAAGGAGAGCTCAGAGTAGAGAAGTGGCAATTGAACGAGAGCAAGATAGAGCTCTCAAGATGGAGCCTTAGCCAATATCTCAATTTCAGTCTAAGCTAGTTGGCAGTTGCGCTGACCAGCGAGATGAGGAGGAGCAGATCCCAAGGTGAGTGGAGGCAGGCACTCAACTGGTGACTCCCAATATATGGAAAGTTCAAGCCAAGTGGGCAGAGGATTTGGCTAAGGGAAATCAAAAGAGAGTTGGATCACCCAGTACCACCTTCAGCCAAAAGAGCAACCACGGAGGTACACAAGGTACATGGCACTTATGACTAAAGTGATGGACTCACAGAACATGGTAGGAAACAACAGGTCTTCAAATCAGGTTCCGCAGAAGAAAGCAAGGAAGTCTTCTATTTCAGAGGGAGCAACTATAGCAACAGATAACGTGATAGTGTTGGACACAGATCCAAGTGGACGAGGTTCTTCCAGAAGCACCTTCCTCACTAAGAGGGAGTGTTCAAACAAGAAACAAGAAAGGTCCTTCTTTGACTTGTGCCTTAGTCAAAGAGACCAGAAGTAGCTTTTCCTTAGCATGCACAAGTTCCTAGAAGTTAGAAAACAATTCCTATAAGTTACGAGCTAATTCCAAAAAATTAGGACAAGTTCCTAAAATTTAGGGAGAATTCCTAAAATTTAGGTTGTGTGCATGAAGTAGTTTGACTAGTGCAGATGTGGAAGGCTCAGTTGTTGTCTTCTAGTGCGAGCTAATTTGGAAAAGGACAAGCTAAGAGAGCCTTAACTTCTAAATTAAGGCAAGACGAGTTACAACAGCCTAATAGCCTTCGTTAACTCTTCAACCAGCAGTTCGATTTCCTAAAATAAATATTTGCCTGAATTAGCCAATTTGAAGTGCTTATAAGGATATCGAAAGGCACAATTGTATTAATTGTTTTGTGAGCACGAGTTGGTGAGACAAAGCAATAGAGAGCACAAGTTTGTGCGTGTGAGCTTGTGAGAGGAAGAGTGTGCAAAAGAAACTTGTCCACAGATTGATAGAGGCTATTTAGAAAGCATAGCAGGTCTTGCAAGGGTGTTTCAGCTTAGTACAAGCAAAGAAAACCAGATTGGTTTATATTGAAACAATATTGTATTGTAAGAGATCTATTGCTCATTCTGCAATTGATAAAATTCTCAATCAAGTAGAGGGTATTCCCTGTTGGGCTCCCTAGAAAAATAAATTGTGTTTTTATATTGTGACTATGTTATTTTTGTTCCTATTCCGCTGCAAAATTAGTAGAGAAAAATTCGCGCCTTGAGTTACATGTTAGTTTCATATTTGTTCATTCAAGCAGATCAGAATTTTCGTGGATTTTCTAAATGCATCTTGTAATGAGGTTATTCCTATTCTTCATGAATTGATTGATGACTTGGCATTTGGATACATGGCCTGGAGCTAGCACATTGCACATTTGTTCCACAATGGATTGATTCCTTACGTTATCGACCTAGCCCTTGGTAGACTTATGGAAGATTGTTATATCTAGGAATTTCAACTTGAGTGATTTTATATGCCTTACTATTGAGCACTCCACCTTATAAGGGCACCTTGCACACCTTCTCATGCATTCATGTTCACGTGTCACTCTTGGAGGACTGTCTTCCACATGTTGGTCATGGTCACATTATATTGGACTAATGAGGGGTCACCCAATTTCTTGATGGAGTTAGTTAAGCATTGATGACATTCCACATGTTTTCTTCATAGACTTGATCCCTTGTTTCATGGATCCACTTGCTTGCAACTTGATTTGAGGAGGACGTCCACCATTGGAAGCCACATTTCACACTCTTCCATCCCTTATTAATGGGACGTTTCTCTTAAAGATCTCACACTTGCTATCTTTGCCGTCTTGACACGGTTCATGCCATATTTTGAGGAGACTTCCAACATAAGGAAATTGCTTGCACTCATATCCATGCCTATTGTTGAGAATGTCCTACTTTGGAAGCCTTGTTGTAGATTTATTTATGATAGGAGGATGTCTCACCTTTGAGAGACACATTCATTATTGGACGATTTCACTTGATCAGTGTTGTCTTTTCCATGCAAATGATGAGGACGTTTCACAATGGAGGAGACCTAACAAGTTTGAACCTTAAATCTAGGGTTTCAATGCATATTTTGAGGATGTTCTAGCATAAAGAGTTCAATAATATGCCCATATTTCTACCAAATCAATGACATTAGATGCAAATTTGCTATAGGATTTCCAAATTTTTTTCATAATAGAAATCCGATAGAAATTGGAGTTATAGTGTTTTCAAGCTTTCCACGAGGGATATCACGCGAAACTTGAGGATTGTTGTTTGCACATTTACAGAGGATCTATTGATGGAGTGACTTATGGACAACATTGGAGTAAGTATGTCTTATTCCCTCTTTGATGGAGACATCTCACTTGAATGGAGTTATTTTGTTACAAATGTGCATGCATGGCTTGATCACTTTGTATTTTATACATTGTTGATTTAGTTGGATGGAGGATATTGTTTCTTTACCACTCCCTAGGCTAGATCTAGGGTTTTAACCTTAGATATTGCTAATTTATTGTAGATGAAGATGGAGCTCAAACCTATATAAGGATTTGCTCTCTTCATTATTTCTCATGGTTGATTTGGTGAGGTGCCTCTCCTCTTGAAGCTTTGTTTAATATCCTTTTTGAAGGCTTAATGAAAGTTCAAGGCTTCTTGCTTATCATATGTCAAGCTATATTGTTTTTAATGTTGTTGGTTGATGCTAAGAGTTGATTGCAAATACCATGTAATGAGAAACCATAAAGAAGGTTTCATTACCATATGTGGAAGGGTTGTGTTGCACTCAAATTGTCAAAGTTCCAAGGAAGCAGAAGGGCCTATTTTTTCAACAAAGATCAGATCAACTATCAGCAGTTTTTGTATCATGGTCATCCCATTCTGCGAGTTATATGATGTAAATCATCCTAGTAAGACCTTGAGTATATGTAACAACCTAAGTAAGCCTATGATTTTGGTGACGAATTGCATCCTAGGAGGCTTTTTAACCTCGTTGATTATTTGTGTTTCTAAACACGGCTAATTAGAAGAGTTTTTTCCCTCCAACTTAAACCCCCAAAGCTAGGGTGAAATTTATTATCGATAATCTTACATGAGTCCTAGTGTTTTAGTCGAGTTTAATGTAAAAGTGGTTAGCAGAGCTCTGCACCAGGCAACCCTCCATGACCTAGGGTTTGTTGGTTTCGACGTTGGCTGCCCTAGGCAGACCTCCTCCCCCAGACTGATAGATCGTGATTTCTCACCTGGACAGCTTCAGGCTCACCGATGACCGACTCCAGTGGGGGAGCGGCTGCTCCCCCCCACAAGTCGGCCTCCCATAGGGGCGGCGGCAGGGGCTGATACCATCAATTAGCACAACTCTGGCCCGTCTCAAGAAACTACAGGGGCGACACCCACAACGCAGCCAACAAATACACAAGCAGCAGCAGCAACGAACACTAAATCAGCAACATGCATACCAAAGAACTTCAAGAAAACAGTGATAAAACTCCCAGCGCACTGCATCAATGGCAGAATCCAGTTTATGAAAGATCACGCACTAATAGGCAAGTTCATGGGCTTCTGGCCCACAGAAAAAGCGCTAAGAGGATGGATAGCCTCGAAATGGAAACCCAAAGGCCATATTGACCTACAGTTGTGCGTTAAAGGCTTCTTCAATATACTCTTCACTTGTTCAGAAGACAAAGATAGAATAATGGATGGGGGTCCCTATTTTTTCAACACTGCAGGTCTATACCTCAGACCCTGGACTGAGCGTTTCAACCCAGACAAATAGGATCTCACTTTGGCACCGGTCTAGATCCGGCTCTACTCTCTCCCCCAAGACTATTGGGATGAGCTGACCCTCAAAGACATTGGCAATGCCCTAGGAGAGTTCGTCAAGATCGCAGAGGAGACCAAGATCAACTGTTATGCAGCCTTTGCTCGCATATGTGTCTACATGAACCTAGCCGAACCGCTACCAGGCGAGGTAAGTTTGATGCATAAAGATTTTGAATAAATACAAACTGTAGATTATGAGCACATTCCTTTTAGATGTAGAAAGTGCCACCAACATGGGCATATCTTCAGAGACAGTTCTCTAAAGAGGAAAGCTACAACTGAAAAGGAATCCAACAAACAGGAAGCAGAAGGATTCACGAAGGTAGCAAGCAAAAAAAGACACAACAGAAGAGCTACCCCTCAGCAGAATAAAAAAGGACCCACGCTCATCAACACCTTCACAGCGCTAAATCAACTAAATGAAAACGAACTCGAACCAATCATCGAAGTTGGGCATACCTCCATGGAGCAGGCCCAGTCCTCAAAGGCTCAACAGGACAAGCTCCCCCTTGAGACCACCTTGAAACCAACAACTGCAAACGTCGTAGGGGAAAACAACATGCTAAAGGGCAAAGAACAGATCATGAAATCGATCCCAGAAGCGATGGAGGAAAAACCAGAAAGCATAGATCTGGAAGGTTTGGATCTCATCGGGTTAGAGGGAGCCTGCAACAAGAAGGACTACAAATCAATCCCGGAGCAACAAATCCAAAAAATGGAGGAAATCCTCGCCAGAACACAGCAGCTCCCCTCCCTGGGTATCTAGGGGGGCACGCTCATCAACACAAAATACTTCAAGAAAGAGTCCCGCAAAAGGGGCAGGAAAACAACCCTACAAAGAACCATAGAAATTGGGAAAGGAATGGTGGACTCCGAGCGATCCCCCAAGTTGACTAGATTCTACGCCCTCACCTCCAATCAAATCCCATGAAGCTCATCTCTTGGAATATAAGAGGGCTCAACAGGCCCACGAAGCACAGGATCATAAAGAAAAGGATTACTGAGGAACATCCGGCAATATTCTACATGCAAGAAACCAAAAGTTCCAACACTACTCTGGAAACCATCTTCAAAAAAATTTGGAAAGGCAGCAATACAATAGAGGTTGATGCAAACGGGGCGTCTGGAAGCCTGGCAATCATCTGGAACCCCCAAATCATCTCCTTATAGAAATTTCACGCTAACAGACACTTCATCTAGGCCAACTTTCACCTGATAGGCACGGACATCCATGGTCTGCTCACAAACATCTACTCTCCACAAAACGCTCGACAAAAATTGGCGCTCTTGGACAACCTAGCAGAAATCAACAAACAGCGATCCCTCCCTCTCTGGCTCTTGGGAGGGGACTTCAACATGATAACCAATCTTCAAGAAAAGAAAGGCGGAAGGATGCATCTGGAATCAGATAGTAACGAATTCAAGAAATTCATCCAGAGTAATAAACTAATAGATCTACACACCTCCAATGGAATCTTCACGTGGAACAACAAAAGAGGAGGTGCCCATTAGATAGCCTCAAGATTGGACAGATTCCTCATTACAGAAGACCTCATCCGGCTCGAAGGTAACATAGATGCCACCATCATCCCGGCAGCAGGATCTGATCATTAGCCGATACAACTTCAATGGACACAACCAGGTAAGCATGCACCTAAACCTTTTCTCTTCGAACACTGTTGGTTCCAGCACCCGGGGTTCAAGAAAATGGTTTCCAAATGGTGGTCCTCCTTAGCACCTCCTCAAGGTACCAAAATGCTCCAGTTCCAGACAAAACTGAAACTACTCAAAGGCCAACTGAAAGTCTGGAACAAAAAAACCTTTGGCAACATATTCACAGAACAGAAAGATCTGGAGGAAAAAATGAAAAAACTGCAACAAAATATTATCCAGGAGGGGCACTCAGCTGAGTCAGAACACCAAGAGAAACCCCTAACTATTCAATTGGAAGAAAGACAGAACCAGGAAGAAGCCCTTTGGAGACAAAAATCAAGAATCAACTGGCTCAAACAAGGAGAAAGAAATGCCAAATTCTTCCATCGTTCCACCATTCAGCACAGGATGCACAACAAAATTACAGTCCTCAAGAACGAAACGGGGGAAAGGCTGGAAACGCATGAGGCCATCACTGAGGAGTTGCGCAATCACTTCAGGGACATCCTTCAGGAACCCAACCACCAAAGGCATGAGGCCATTGAGAAAATCACTCAACACATCCCCAAGCTGATAACGGATGAACATAACAGGATGTTACTCGCAGCTACCACTTTGTTTGAGGTGGAACAGGCAGTCTTCCAGCTGAAGGCAGGAAAAGCTCCAGGTCCTGATGGATTTACCACCAACTTCTTTGACTTCTGCTGGGAGACCATCCAAAACGAAGTTTGGGACGTAGGGGAGGAATCACGCTCTACCCATTGGCTTCTTCCTACGCTAAAAGCCACCTTCATCACCTTGGTACCAAAAGAAGACAATGCAGCCTCGCCAAGTAAGTACAGACCTATAGCTCTCTGCAATGTCATTTACAAAATTATCTCCAAAGTTATAGCTAACAGGCTGAAGAAGCTCCTTCCCCTCATCATCTCCCCGGAGCAAACAGGTTATGTGGAAGGCAGGCAGATCCTTGATGCCATCATTCTAACCCATGAAGTCATTCACTCCCTCAAAACCACCAATAAACCAGGCATGCTTCTTAGAATTGACTTATCAAAAGCTTTTGATAAACTCAGCTGGGATTACATCAAAAAAGTTCTTTTAGCCTTTGGCTTCAGTCATACATGGGTTCGATGGATCATGAGTCTCATCACCTCTCCCTTTCTCTCCATTCTGGTCAATGGCATCCCATCTGCTACCTTCAACCCCTCGAGAGGCATAAGACAAGGGGACCCTCTCTCTCTCTTTATCTTCATCATTATGGCAGAAGGATTGGGTCGCCTTCTCAAAAGCTCCGTCCAGATTGGCACCCTGCTTGGTTTACCCCTCCACAAACTACCTCCCTCCTCTAACCAGCAATTTGTGGATGACAATATGATTATGGGTTACCCCTCAGTTCGATCCAGGATGCTCGAACCCTCATATATGTTCTCGATTCCTTCTCTGAAGCCTCAGGCACAGAGGTCAACCTTGACAAATCGCAGATATTCTTCTTTCATACCCCCCCTCAAACCCAGCGCACCATTGCCCGCATCCTTGGATTCTCCATAGCTTCTTTACCTTCCAAAAACCTAGGAGCTCCGCTGACTGACTTGGCCATCAATCACTCCTCCTGGAGAGCTTTGCTAGACAAAATGGAAACTTGGTTATCCAACTGGACCCACCGCACCCTCAACATTGCTAGCCATTTGGTCTTGTTAATTTTGGACAACTAGGTCCAAACTCCATGATGTGATGCTCAGGTGACGATGCCAAAAGTTTTATTGGGTTCCTCTTTCGGAGAGGTGCAAGATCGATCTAAAGATCATCTTGACCGGATGAGAAAAACATGTATTTTAAACTTATTCCACATGTGCAAGGTCGGCCTGTTTTATCCCACACATGCATAAGAGATGTGTCACACACCCCCAATGATTCCTATATGTTGGAGAGACTTGGAGTTCATTAGATATACAAAATGTGTGGAGGCATTTTCTTCTCTCTTGATGGTGATGGAGCTGCATTCTTGGTTCTGCGTTTAGGGCTTCTTGGTGCAGCATCTTCGTGAAACATTCTTGATGAATAGTCTTGGGGTTGTGTGACACATGTGGGAGGCTGACCTTATGAAGACTTTGCCAGTTGAAGCATCCTGTTGATCGCCATAACGCCACGATCCTATATCTCTGTTTTTGGCTTGTCTTCCATCGATCTATTGGTATGTTCTATCTCATCTTACTTTACTTATGCCCTAGAAGGTTAAAGTGTATTTTCATCTAAGCATAGAACATGTATGGAAAATTAACATGGTATCAGAGCCAGATGAGGACAAGCCCAAGCAAGGGCAGAATGCATTTCTAGCTCTCAAGATTTCCATTATTGAAAACCCAGTCTCTTTGGGCTTAAAACAATACCAATGGTGGCGGCAGATCTCGCGTTCGATATTCTGCAGCGCATATAGTCGAAGATGAAATCCTTCGACGAGTCTCTGTCACAACTCTGCAAAGACAATCAGCGCTCGATCTGCAGAAGAACCTGACTGGAGTATTACCATAAACTCCATAGAGCCCTGCAATCGAGGTACGCAACCCTAAAGGTAAAAGAAAAAAAAAAACGAGAAGAACCTAGAGCCTTGGACAAAAGTGAAGAGGAGAAAACATCAAAGGTCGGCAGTTCGAGTGTCGTCAGTTCTTCGTTCACTAAAATTCTCTCATCTGTCCAAGCTCGCCCTAAGATCAAAGCGCTCTACGATAAATCCAACGGTGATAGCCTAAAAAAAAAAATTACGTAATTGACAACATTGACCAGTTTGAAACCCTTTAGAAGGAATTGGCGGTGGCGTTCAGTGGAGTCCCCGATGCGGTGAAGTTGGTGATAAAGGCTCTGGAGAGCTATACTTTCGCAGAGTGTAGCTTGACTCACATAGAGGGGAGGAGGCCCCAAATTTCTATAAACAGAAGCTCGCATCTTACTCTTAGATTCCCTTTTTTCCTCGATTTTGGTAACGATGACAGACGTGTTGTTCAATTGGTTGTCAAGGATTCGGCCCGGAAGATTGCTAAGGCTTGGAGAAAAGAAATTAAATTTGCGAAGTATACGGTTTCCATCGGTAAGGGGGATCTTAGGGCATTCCTGAAGCTCTTGGCCTCGTTTAGAATCACGGCAGATTACCCGAGGGATGAGCTTTGGGGGTTACTGTTTGTTATTTCGAGCAGCGAGCAAAATCTAGAACTGTGTCAGTCTCTTCGGTTGTCTCCTTACATATCAGGAACTCATAACAGTGGGTTTTATTCGATTTCCCTGAGCCCTTCAAATTCTCCTCCCCGAAAAGCCTGAGATACTCTTGAAGCAATCGCATAGTTGGATTTGAACTTCTCTTCATGAATGGCCCGCAGAAGATGGCATAGAGATCCCACAGGTTTTCCCTCAAACACTTCGTCAGTTCATCGAAAACGAGTTTCCTTCTTCTAGTTTGTGGAGGAAAGGCATAAACAAGAATCCGTTTGTCCTTGCCTACAACTTGCAGAAGACAGGGTGCAGGGGTTGCCCTCTTTTCTTGTTTGTTGAACTTGTCGAAGGTAGCGAGAGGAATTGTGCCTAGAGGAATCAACTGCCTTGGTTCTTCGCTCACGAAAAGCATGCGGAAGTTAGTTACCAGCAACGTTCTCTGAACATGGGTGTTTACCAAACTAACGTCATGAACTTGTACAACAACGTCCTTGGACTGTAGAAGAAATTCTTCCCTGACATGAGCTAATAATGTGTCTGTAACTGACTCCACTGAACTCCACTCCTGGGAAACGATGCTGGAACCGCTGTCCATGGTGTGTTTTCAGTTGTAATACACAGAATCACAACTGGCGTAGGGATCTCAGTAGAATTCAATCCAATTCAACAGTAATTCGCATATATGGCTTGCGGTTCACTTTGACAATAGATCGAAGATTACGATGATTTGTGATGGACGGATCTGTAGCTTGTGGTTCCCTACATTATACAGTAATTTCAATGGCTAGGTTCTATGTATTAACTTTATTATAGTACATCCATGGCTCGCAAGCAAATCTCTACCTCAGGTTTTGTTTTCAGCAAAGACAAAATTTATCCTTGCGGTAACATTCCCTTGATGACACTTTCTCATTGACAGTTGTGACAATGCCTTGACAGTTTCTCCACAACATTTGTGTCAGAATCTCTATGATGACGATATGACAGTGATGACAAAATCTCTATAACAATTCATGGTGGAGAGGTTGGGTGTGTTATTTTTGTAGCCGCAAATTTGAGGAGCTAAGAAAGTAATCTATGATTCTATGTCATTGTCATTATGATAGTGACATAGACAGACATACCTATGTTTACGAAATTCATATCAGCAATAAGCTTGTGACAGTGTCAGTCTCACATTGGAGCCTAAATCTGTGGGCATCACAGTCTCGGTGGAACTCAGATTTGTGGGTAGCATGTTTTTTTGTAATCTCGGTGAAGTCTTAAACTTGGAAGGTAATCATCTACAGCACAACCAATCTGGTGGCTCAAAATCGGATCTCTACTATCTTGACTGACCAGCAATACAACAATGTGAAGGACTATAATCATCTTAAAGATACTGGAGAAGTCCTTGTCACATTATTATAGTTGCTTCACTGACTCCGTTATATCTTTGTGGAGGCTCAAACAGTCAAGATCAAGATAGTCGTTACACTTTGCGTAATGATTAACTTGACAGTGTGAGTTGTGAAATTTTTGGAGCCTTGGACAGTCACGTTTTTGGAGTCTTGAACCGTCAAGTATTTGGAACCGTGGTCAGCATAGCCTGTGAAGTTTTGGAAAAATGATGTATATGATAATATCATGGCAACACTAAAATCCATGATATGACAGTATATGATACAAGTCAAGATGCATGACAGCTATATGACAATGTATGGCTAATATTCTTCTATGGCTTTTGACAGCGGGAGAATAAGATTCAAGCCCATGAGTACAAAACTCCTTTCCGAGTTGGTGTAAATAAATGTCTTCTCTCACAAGAGGAGCTGGCATTAAGAGGGAAACTACAACCGTATATGCTCCTGAGCTAATATCATTGCTAAAAGAAAGAAGACCCTCATGGCTCAAAGACGTATGGCTTCAAGGGGGGAATTCCGGAAGAAAAACAAGAAGCCACATAAATACCAGAGGTATCTAGCTGCCATGAGTACAATATGAGCCTAGATCATTGGAAGAAGTTGTAAAGCATAAAGTCTGGAAGGATGCGATACACAGAGTACGAGTCCATTATGAAGGGTGATGTCTGGGATATGGTCCCTAGACCACCGGACAAAGTTATTGTCACCTCAATATAAGATCAAGCAAAGATCTGATGGGAAAATGTGTTGCCTGAGACTTCTCTCTAGGAAGGCATTGATTATGATTGCACCTGTAATCTATAATTACCCTTGCTGTTACACAAGGACAGAATCCTCATCAGATGAATAGACCGCCTTTCTGCATGGTGCGATAAAGGAAGAGGTGTATGAAGAGAAACCTCTAGGATTCGAAGTCCAGGATCGAGACACCCATGTTTGCAAGTTGGCTAGGCCCCAGGGCTTGGTACGAGAGGATAGATAGCTACCTGATGAAGTTGGGTTCACTCGTAGTAATGTTGATCCGAACCTTTACTTCAAGGTTGATAGAGAAAAGCCTCTCATTCTGGTGCTGTATGTGGATGACCTCTTCCTGACAGGTGTTGACCCTCTCATCCATCAGTGCAAGAGGGAGCTCGTTGTTGAGTTCGAGATGAAGGACCTAGGATTGATGCATTAATTCCTAGGCCTGGAGGTCTGGCAGAGACCTGGCAAGATTTTTCTTTCTCAAGGAAAATATATTGTGAAGCTTCTAGAAAGATTTGGCATGGTGGACCGTAAGTCCGTGTCGACACCGATGGAGCTCAACTTTAAGAAGTTGAGTGGCAGCACTGCTGGGCCCGTGTTAGAAAATCCTACTAAGTATTGTCAACTCGTAGGGGGGCCTGATGTTCTTAGGGAACATCCATCCGGACGCAAGTTGTGCAGTGAACACTTTGAGTTAACACATGGTTGATCCTCATAACATTCACTGGGTTGGTGCCAAGAAACTCTTGAGATATCTCTGGGGCACGATAGACCATGGGCTGAGATACACTGTTGGGAGTATGACACTCCATGGATATATCGATGCAGATTGGGTTAGCAGTGTGGTGGATCGCAAGAGCACATCTGGATGCTGCTTCACTCGTAGATATGCTTCGATAGGAATCTGAAGTCGGTAGCCTTGAGCACCGTTGAGGCCGAATACATTGCAACATGTATGGCCTGTTGTGAAGTCACTTGGTTGCGAAATCTCTTCAGTGAGTTGTTTGAGCATGTGTTAAATGCCACCATTATCCTTTGTGATAACCAGAGGAGGATTCGTTTGTCATAGAATCCCAAGTTCCACGATTGATCCAAGCATGTTGATGGTTAGTACCACTTTATCCAGGATATGGTACAGCGAGGCGTCGTAAGGCTCGATCATATAGGCACTGATGAGCAGGGCGCGGATATTCTCACAAATTCCCTTGGGAAAGGTCATGTTCCTAACCTTCCGTGAGAATCTTGGAATTATGGAACGACCCTATTTGGAGGGTCTTGTTGGACGATGAGCTCTAGGAGATCCAAGGGGGTTTTGGAGATAGCTTCTTGGTGCTATAAGGAACCACAGGGCTAGGCTTGTTGAACCTAGTTGGTGTGCTTCCACCCCACTGTGATGATATTGAGTTGGTTTACCTCTCTTTGATCTGTGCCCCATATGCATCTTACCCATGGATTTTCGAACACATGGGAAGTACCTCTCATTTGGCCAATGAGGTGGGAAATGTGAATAGAGACCATAGCAAGATCGATGGACGCATCGGAGATTGTCATACTCTCTATGTCTGGGATGGCACTTGTCCAACCACTTGATCTGGGATCAAGTTTAGCGAGGTTTCGGACCTCCAACTGACTTCGAGTCAGTGAAACCAACTTCAGGTTGGTGTATGACTCCTTTGAGTCCCAGTGAGGTTTCGGACCTCCAACTGAATTCGGGTCAGGTAAACCAATTTCAAGTTGGTATGAGACTCTTTGTGAGTCCTATAGAGGTTTCGGACCTCTGGGCTGAATCTATCAGCCGAGAATGATGTCTTGGTGACTAACCCACTTCTGTTCTGAAATAAAGAAGCCAGCAAAGCAAGTTACGGTGGGATGACGCACGATGTTTCGATGGCACTGGTGGATGGAGTTCTCCCTAGTTGAGACCCTAGTTGAGAGGGAGTATTAATTTTGGACAACTAGGTCCAAACTCCATGATGTGATGCTCAGGTGATGATGCCAATATTTTTATTGGGTTCCTAGATCAGATGAGCAGAACATGTATTTTAAACTTATTCCACATGTGCAAGGTCGGACTGTTTTATCCCACATGCATAAGAGGTGTCACACACCCCCAATGATTCCTATATATTGGAGAGACTTGGAGTTCATTAGATATACACAATGTGTGGAGGCATTTTCTTCTCTCTTGATGGTGATGGAGTTGCGTTCTTGGTTCTGCGTTTAGGGCTTCTTGGTGCAGCATCTTCGTGAAGCATTCTTGATGAATAGTCTTGGGGTTGTGTGACACGTGGGAGGCTGACCTTATGAAGACTTTGCTGGTTGAAGCATCCGGTTGATCGCTGTAACGCCACCATCCTATATCTTTGTTTTTGGCTTGTCTTCCATCAATCAATTGGTATGTTCTATCTGCATCTTACCTTACTTATGCCCTAGAAGGTTAAAGTGTATTTGCATCTAAGCATAGAACATGTATGGAAAATTAACAAGTCCTCATTAAATATGTTCTGCAATCCCTCCCCATCTATCTCTTCTCAGTCCTTGCAGCTCCCAAATGTGTCCTCAAAGCCATGTGCAACTTGCAACGATCTTTTCTATGGGGAGGCACCAAAGAAAAAAAACAAATGGGCCTTAGTCAATTGGAAGGATGTTTGCACCCCTAAAAGTCAGGGAGGACTAGGACTGCATGATCCTCAGAACAGCAATACCATAATGGGAGCCAGCATCTGGTGGAAATGGGTCTCCAACCCCAACACTCCATGGGCCAACCTATGGGCAACCAAGTACGCACACTACTGGCCAAAGGAGGATCTCAAAGGGTATAACCTAGATCAGCTGGATCCCAAATCTGGAAAGCAGCAAGCAACCAAAAAAGGATGATCCAAGGTCAATAGCTCCTGGGAGCTGCGAAGTGGTAACTAAGCCAAATTATGGGATGACTCCTAGCAACAAATGCCAAGCCTCTCCTCCATCTTCCACAGACCTCTATGGAGTGCGGCTCTCCAAGGAAGGCAAAGACAGAAGGCTCACGACTTCTAGACAGACGACACCTCCCAAGGATACAGGGAATGGCTACATACAAGCAGATGGCAAGACAACTGGAACACTGAAAGCCACACAGAAATCTGGGAGGAGCTCAGTACAAAAAGAAAAATCAGAGTAAAAACAGGACCTGATATCCTCCACTGGGGGCATATGCCTAGCGGAAATTACTCAACCAAGGAAGCTTACAACATTCTTCACTAGCAGACCTCATCTGGAAAAAGATATGGAAAGCCAATTTGTGGCCTAAAATAGCTACATTCCTGTGGCTGCTCAGTAAACGACGCATCCTCACATGGGAAAATCTTTTGAGGAGGGGGTTTGTAGGACCCTCCAGATGCCCTTTATGTCAAGATAACCTGGAAACCATCGACCATTTGTTGGACCAATGCCCAACTGCCAATTTCTTGTGGGACAGAATTGCTGTCTTATGTCGACGCTCCAACCAAGCAAGGGGCAACATCATTAACACCATCAGCAGCTTGCAGGACAACCCTTATACCAGCACTCTCCTGAATAGACTATGGCAGATCATTATGGGCACCTCATCTGGTACATTTGGAAGGAACGAAATAGCCGCATCTTCAAGGAGAAGGCATCCACTTATGATCAGCTCTGGGACAGGAACCATAGCAACCTGTCTGAAACTCTAGCCTTAGACGCCTGGAGTCAGGAGGACCTCCCCACCTCTGCAGTTGAATGCCACATATGGAACAATTGGCAAATGAGTCTAAACACCCCCATGGATATCAATCCTAGAAGCGCAAGTAGAACCGCTGCTCCAGAAAAATGGTCTCCTCCCTCTAAGGGATTCCTCAAATGCAATTTTGATGGAGCGTCCAAAGGCAACCCTGGAAATGTAGGTTTCGGAGGCATTATCAGGAACTCTCAAGGGTATCCTCTTAGAATTTACTACGGGAACATAGGTTGGGACAGAAACAATTCGGCAGAGTTGGAGGGGCTTATACAGGGTATTCAAATTGCCATCGAGTTTCACAACTTCCCTCTAGAAATGGAGGGAGACTCGCAAGTCATAACTATGGCTACCACAAAAATCCTCCGAGGCACAGTGTCCCCAAAAGTTTCCAACAGTTGGAGACTTTTGGTCACATTCGCAGGAAAGCCAACTCTGTTGCAGATCTCCTGGCGAACAAAGGGGTGGAAAGCAACTGTGAGCTACATCACTCCACCCTAACACAGGTTGAGGGGGGATCTCTCAGACAGGAGTGCCTCACTCTTATTCAGAAGGATCTGTTCCCCACAGATGCGGGTGATAGAACTGACACACTTGACAATCACCTAACACACTCCCTGGGAAACGGAGATCTCTCGTGCAGATCCTCACCTGCTGCGAATCCTCAAACCGTTGGCCACTCACACGAGACTCACAGAATCAAAAAATGTGACGAGAGGACGGGAACTACGTCACCATGTCCAGAGCATCACCTCGCATCTATCACCATTAATGATCATCATGATTAACCTGTATTTCAGTCATCCCCCTTCCCTAGAGCTTGCTCAAGTTATCAATCATAGCACGCAGATGCATGTGAAGCCTACTCATTTCTATCCTCAACGCACACGCCTCCGCCCCTTAAAAAAGATGAGCTCTCAGCCCATTTCAATCCACAGTCTGTTATCTCTGCCTTTCGCCTCCTTAACTCTGCTTTGGCTTCACCCTGTCTTCAGAGGGCTGCGAAGCTCTACTCTCTGCGCAGCGCTGCATAGTCTCCTTTTGGTTTCCACACCTCTTCCTGGGCACCTGCCCCCCAACGTTGCTTGCCCTTTTGTGTACCCTTTCCTGAACTGCTCCCCCCTGCCTCTGCGCACAATGTATCCCAGACTTCGCCAACGAACTATCCGAGGTGGACAGAGAGGGGCTCTCCCTGGCCGTTATCACTGTGCCGAGGACAATCGTCTAGAGTCGATGAAAGGCTCCTCTTCCAACACTTTTGCGCGTCAGAGTCTCGATCCCAAGCAGCATGGAGTCTCGATCCCAAGCAGCATGCAAAAGCCCCTGGGCAAACTGCGCAGAGAGGAAGACATGGCCCGAGGAAGTCCACCATCTCTCCCCAGACACACCTCCAGTACCGCAAAACTAACCTATTGTCGGTTCAGGAGGAGGAAGCTGCAGATTCGGACATCTGGGTGATGGACTCCAATGGCATTTGGACGCGTGTCCCCGACGGCGTAGACCCGGACTCCCCCATCCTCTGTGCACCAGTCCGCATTCCCAGGCATATAGTGGCAGACTCGGAGGAAGCTGTTGCACAGGCTCCTACTTGCCCCATTGAGGAGGTCCCCAACAATGATGACGAAGACGAAAAGTGAAGACTGCGCAGCTGCACAGTTCTCCTATGTTTTTTGTCATGCTCGCCATCAGTGCCTTTTTGCTACTGTTTACTTTGTGTTTCTCATATATGCCAGCGCTACTACGCATAATGTATTTTTCTGTTTTGAGTTTTGTTCGGGTTGGTTTCCTCCCCCGAGGCAGCCTAAAAACCATGTAACAAAGACTGGGATTGGCTAAGCGCAGCTTGCCAACCCAGCCTATAGCATATGTAACTTTATGCTTTCGAATTAATAGAATAGCCCAACTTACCAAAAAAAAAAATTAAGTTAATTGGCTTAATTATTTTATTACAAATCACTTGATCTACTAAATCATATTGAGTCGTTGAGGGGTTATGTGTCTCGAGGGTCTAATCCAAATGTGTATTCCCTCTTTGAGCCTCATAAATGTAAAATCTTATGTATTAGAGGGTTGGAAAAATATTAAATCCCCTCGTGTGTAAATTAATTAATTTTCTAGCAAAATAAAATAAATCCTAAGCCAAAAAATTAATTAATTAGAATCAAATTTAAATTGTCTAAGGAAAATAAATTTTCCAAATGGAAAAATTTGTAGGTCTTAGATGAGTCAATTTTTAAAGGTCCTCCACCAAGGGAATATAGTATATTTCAAAAAAAATTGGACACTTGGGCCTTGATTGTAAAGTCAATGTCAAATTTTTGAAGAAATTAGCTCAAAATAATTATTTTTGAGCTAATTAATGTGGAGTTAAATAATAAATTCGAAAATTTCTCAAAAATAAAAAATCAAGGGCCAAGATCAAATGGCCCAGAGTATTTTGACAAAGATCAAAGTAAATAGTCGTTATTTTTCTATTTGGATGATTTATCTATAAATTAGAGAGTCAGTTAGGTCTTTAGTCATCTTGATCTTTGGCTAGAACTGTTGCTGAAGTATTTTGTAAATTATTGTCCCGCTAGGAACTATTTTTTCTAATATAATTAAAAACTTTGGGGTGCAACTCGAGGTGTTCTTGTTCGTTGATGTGTGGTATGTATTGACTACGGGCTTCCTATGTGGTGCTTTACTTAATATATTTTGAGCAAAGTAACAAAAATCGCGATGTTATCGCGATTTTTTCAAAAAATCGCGAGTTTTTCAAGCGGCCGATTTAATCGGCGATTTTTTGAACGATTTTTTGAAAAAATCGTCATTGCGATAAAATCGCGATTTTTACGAAAAAATCGCGATTATTTTGGTAAAAATCGTGGGCCCATCAAATTGAAACCCTATAAGTTCAAAAATCGATTTTTTTTTTTGTCATTTTTGCAGCCCTCTCATTTTCCTGACACACCCTGTTGGCAGTTCATGGTAATGTTAAATTCTTAAAGTAAAAGTGATATTTCCTTTTATTTTCATTTTCATCCTTTTACTTAAATTTTTAACATTACCATGAAATGACTCAGGATGTTTAAGAGTGGTTTCGACCTCATTGGATTTCATATGGAGAAACTAGAATTTTAGATTTCACTCAAAATTTAGCAGACTTAATGGTTTTCAGGGTTTCATGGTTTGGGATTTGCATTATTTCCATTTGATTCTATTATGTGTAAGGGTATGAGATTGGTATTTGATCAAGAGTATGAAGTCCTTTAAGAACCTTGATGTTGGTGGCATTGATTGTTGAACTTTGTTGATGTTGGTGGTATTGATTGTTGAACTCCCCTACCGTGGCCTTAACAAGAATGTACCCTTCACTCAAAGGAAAACAACTAGTTAGGCATGTTAATCTTTTTCTACCGCATTTTAAGGTTGAGCAATCCAAGTCTGAAGACTTTGAGCTAGATGATGTTTATGTATCTCTTGTTGATGATCCCATTTCTAGTAGCGATGAATCAATGATGATTTTCATGAGGAGGAGGAGGAGGAGCAACAATAGGAGGAGGAGGTGACACCACCTACCCCTGCTACTGGTAGAGGACGTGGTCTACCTCCTTTAACTCCTAGTGCTTCAGGATCTGGAGCACAACAAAGTCCATTGCCAGCCCCGCCAACTTCTTCGTCTAGAGGGAAAGCTGTTACATTTTCTCGCAAGAGGGGCAGAGGAAATCAGTAGTATAGGTTATTTGGTGCATTCCTTTATATATAACATTATGACTCATGATATGAGATACATTATTATATTTTTTGTTGATATTTTGAGGTTGAGTTGAGACTTAGGACTTAGTATTCAGGACAGGATTCAGTTTTATGTGTGATGTAGCACTAGACATGATATTACACATCTTATATATTAGTTTTTTTTTCATATTTATGTGTCAATGCATTTATTTTATGCCGTAGATGCTTTAGATATTAAAAAAATTGAAAAAAAATGAATATTTTTGTATGTGCCGATTTTTTCCCGATTTTTACGATTTTTTCCGATTTTTTCCCCTCGGCGATTTTATCCCGATCGCGATTTTTGTTACTTTGATTTTGAGATAATACATAGTGTTTGCAGATACTCAATCCTTGGTCTCCAAGTTCACAGACTATGGGCAAGGATCATCTTGCTTGGATTCCTAGTTTTTTATATGGTGAATTAAACCTTCGCTAGGGCTATAGTGAACAATAATTTTTCTGAAGCGTTTTAGCCAATTTTTCAAGGAATAAATATTATAAAAATTATTTTCTCAAAATCTATTTAAAAAACCCATGTATAATTTGTAAAATAATTTTGTAATTTTAAATGTAAATTATTTTTCTAACTTGGGTTGGGGTTTTAAATCTGTTTTCTATATATTCGGAGTTTGGGTATTTTTATTTTCATTTTTGCAGGTTGGATCAAGCGATCAAGTAAGAGAAGAGTCAGATCTAGACCCTTGAGGGTAAGATCTAGTCTCTAGACAATTTTACATGGACATTCACTGAAGATTTGACAGCAAAATTCAAATCTGGAAGAGAAAAAAAATTGACAGAAGGGTTTTCAATTTTTTGCCTCCTCTTGCCGTTTCAGCCCCCGATCTATCATTTTAGCCCTTTTATCCTCGCAAATTGGCTTTCCTTGGCCTTGTTTTGTCTTTTCTTGGCCTCTTTTGCCCTAATCTGCCCCAAACCCTTATCTGAAATTTTTTAGGCTAAATACTTGGTGGTTTTGTAGGTTTTGAGACTCAAAAATTCTTATTTTCACGTGGCATTTTCATCCAAAATTTTGGATCACTTGGGCAAGCGTTTCTACAAGGCCTTGGGCCTAAGGTTTGACCTCTAAACTCTTGTTTTACTTCAGTTTTATTACAGCATTCAAATCAATAATTTTTAAGCCCTAAAATCACATGTTACACGGTCAAAATTGTTTAAAATCCCAAAATCTTCATTTTCGTGAATTTTGGCCACTTGGGCATCTTGGATTTAACCTGGATCTAAATTTTTGTTTGCAATAACTTTCTGTGTAAATTGTTGAATCAAGATTGCAAAACTTTCTGAATCAAATACTTAAAGAGAGCCAAAAATTCTGAATTTTCAATTTCTAGCAAAATTTTACTATTTTTGGATATATTAGATATTGTATTGAGCATTGCTAGGTTCTTGATCTGTCATCTATTTAATGTTGTAATAAATAGATCAGATCTGAATTTTCTAAATCACATCCTCTAAATAGTCCTAAAAATCAAATTTTTCAAGTTTTGGTGAAATTTTACTATTTTTGGACATCTTGGGCACTATCTTGGGCCTCATTAGTTTGTTGATCTGTCATTAGTTTATTGTTGTAATAAACATATCAGATCCGAAATTTGCTGAGTCACACTCTCTAAAAAACCCTAAAATTGAATTTTTCAAGTTTCAGTACATTTTTACTACTTTTGGGAGAATTGGTCATTTATTTTTGGCTTCATTAGCTTGTTGATCTGTGATTTATATATTGTTGTTATAAATAAATCAGATCTGAAATATCACTGAATACATCATTATAAAGTGGGCTAAACAAGTTAATCTATATTTGCTGGTCATTGGGAAATTTTATCTTTCACGTGTTGGGCAAATTTCATGATTTAAAGTGGTTTCCTCACTGATTTAAAGTACTACTGTTGATATAGATTGTCATAATCTGAAATTGGTTTATCTCATCTTAGTCTCAAACGTTGTCTAACTTTGCACTCAAAATCTGAGTTCAATCTTGTTGATAAATAGAGTTGACTTGGGTTTCTAATTTTAAATTGGCAGCATTTTGTGTTGATAATTAGTGGTGGATAAGTTCATTTACTCAAGCATCTTGTGGATTGACTTGTAGTTGAGTTTTGCACTTGTATCCATTAGCACTCATCTTGGTTAATATTGTCTTTCTTATTGTTGTTAAGTACTATTGGCATAAAGAGTAATCATAACTTAAGCATCTTAAACAATTTAACTCAAGATAAATTTCACTCATCATCTTGCATTAAGCATCCTAGATCTAGCTTGCATTAATAATTTACCTCCTAGCATAAGCTAGGTTGATAGAGATATAGGGCAACCCTTTTCACACTAGCTTGAGAGATTCAGTTTCTCCTAGTAGTTAACAAAGTGACCTCGCAGTCGTCAAAGCCACAATATTTGCAGCATCGGAGGCACTGGGTGATTGGAACACAAGGGGAAGTATCGTTAAGCAAGTCACTGCCTACTTCTTGTTGGCTTCCATTTCACAACTCACTTTGAGAATTGCTTTTTAAAATAGTTGGGGAAAAGGTTCCATTTAGGCTAGGAATCTACCTAAAATTTACAAAGATCATTGCATCTCACATAGTTATAGAAATTGCATATCATATAAGTTAGTAAATCATATCAAGCGGCAGGTGTCCATCCGATCATTTGGTTCTAATTTAATATAAGCAATAATTTGTGACTCCATTAAGGCACTGGTCTCATAATAAAGAATCTAATCTAATCAATAGTCTTGCTCAAATTTGACCAATGGCTAGGCCACTCATCTGTGTCTCCCAGAAAAATTGGGTTCCAACTTGTTTTCCTTCAACTCACTTCATAGGGACAATCCCCCATAGCCTGTTGTTGGGAGACAACTAGAACGGAGTGGGCAGGAATCAGAGTGACAGCCCCCGTCATGAGTGTTTTCACAATGCCTGTACAATTCGGGCGACAACAGGTTGTATGTGAGAAATCTTCTACTCTTAATTATGTAATGTCCCATTTTGCGAACATTGGGAAAGGAGCATCTCAATAGCCTAGGCTAAAAATTAAAATTAATAACGGGCTATGAGAGAACTAATTTATTAAAAGTGACTAAGAAAAATAAATATTATAAAAGTCACTTATTAAAAGAAGAAGAAAAGCAACTCATGGTATTTGGATGAACCATGGTATTCACCAATGGTATTTCAATAATCCATGATTATTAAAAGAGATGAGAGCTCACTCCTTGGGATGCATATTTAAATTATTGTTTTTGTTATTGAGATGAGATTTTGGAGCTTGATTGGGTGAAACCCTGTATGAAAGTGTGTTGGTTTCGATGGTAAGTAATCCACCCTAGTTGATCTAGTACAGGGCGCTTCGCTATTGGGATAATATGCCCTAGCCACTTAGATCCACTCATTGGGGCTTAATGTGGAGACCAGGAGGAGAGGTCGATCAAATCTCTCACGGGAGCATAACATTGGAGAAGCATAATTTACAAGGCCAACTTCCATGTTGATGCATTCATCTTTAAGGCCAAGACATTAGTTTATTATCCAGGCAAGCATGCCACGTAGCAGGGGTCATCGACAAATCTGTTCCAAGTTCTGGAATCAAAGCATCGACATGTAATTCCATATTTATATCTAATAAAATAAGGCAAAGTTTATGTTGTTATTTCTCGTATTTATTTTGAGTTGCAGCATCTCTCTCTCTAATTACTGGGCTTTTACATTTGTAAATTTATTAAGTGTTAGCACTTTCTATTGTGCAAAATTGTGCAATTTTATTATCTTTTCGGGAAAGAAATTCATGGTGTATTTTTCTGAGCAAATATCTAAAGGATTTAGTTTAAAAAAATTACAGAATATCACAAATCCCCTTTGATGTCATATTTCTGAATGTACTTTCTTACATCTATCATCTTGTTAAGTGTTTTTATTGGGTCAATATTTCATTATAGGACTCACTCTTATATCAATGTTTGAGTGTGGCACCTTCAACGACCCCTCCAATTACATGTCTTCATCATTTCCCAACAAATTAAGGAGTATTACGACATTTATAACAATACTTTGTGTCTTGACCATTCATAAATTGCTCTCTTCGCTTGGCCTCTTGACTCCATTGGCCTAAAATTGGATAGGAATTATTCCCCTATCTTCCATCACCCTTTTATTCTCATTATAAAAGACAAAAATCTTGTTTAGGTAAAACTAACTCTTCATGTCACCTTTGAACCTCATTGTTATAGCTTTAGTAATCCTGATACCTAGGGATAACCCTCTTGAGTTGGGGAAAATCAAACCAAATATGAGAAGATAGGATTCTTAGGTGACACTGGTGATCATCCTAGTAGTTTCCCCTCGAATTGCACCTTGTGGATTAAGGTTTTATCATCAAAAGCAAGTTGGGGATGTAACACTCGCTAATATTGAGTAGCAACTCTTGTCTCACCAAGCTCAGTCTATCATATTGGCATTCAAGGTGGGCTATTACCTTGTGCATTCTTTCTTTGGAAAGGATGGCAAACAAGCAAGATTGTGGACTAGGGGAAATAAGTCAAGGAGTATGCATAGGGAGGCCGAAGAAATGTAGGGAGAGTTATGACCCTCCACAGAGTAAGTCAAGGAATAAGGCAATATCCTCAGCGATGGTAGCAGCATCAGCATACAATAGTTAGTTCTTAGCAAAGGTGAAGAGTTACATTACCAAATCAGCCACCCCTGTGTGAAAGATATGCAAATCCAATCCAAATTCAAACAGGCCTTAGGATCCTTGTAAATTTTTGTAGATGTTCTATGCTAAGAGCAGTTTTACTTTTCTCACAGCAATCATACAAATAGTTAAGCAAAATGCAGATAGAACATATAAGTAGATCTTACAGAAGACAAATCAGAAACAGGAAAATGTGTGTGTTCGTTACGACGGTCAACAGGATGCTTCAACCAGCAAAGTCTCCTTGGTCAGCCAGCCCAGCATGTGTCACAACAGACCTCCAATCAGCAAATGAGTCAACCCAAGTCAACTCCACAAAAGTCAACGTTGTCCTGAAAAAGTCAACGCAGGGCAGCAAGCTAAAAGTCAACGCAACAGCAAAACGGTCAACCCTTTGACCTCGATTTCTGTGCCAAGTAGTACGGCCTTCATAAATCGAACTTCCCACAAGTTTTCAGCTTGATTGGACCATGCGTTGACCAAAGTCAACGCTGGTCAAACTTTCTGCGAAACCCTAGCTGCAGAAAAATCGTACTTCAACTCAGCCGTACAATTTGTCCTCCTTCTCCTTCCCACGTGTGGCTGAAACTCGTCCTCCAGGTAGCTCGTACTATTTCAGATGAGAGAGGAAGATGTGAGTTGTGTTGTGATGATATGCTCTCCAACTTTTCCTGTATTTATATCCATCATTGGGGCGTGTGACACATCTGCTGGGGGCGTGCAACCTTAAGGCCGACCTGCACATATAATTTATTAAGAATAATAAATTCAAAATAAATGTTCTGCTCATCGGATGAAGACATATTATATATGGATTTTACACCTCTCCGAAAGAGGATTCCAACAAAAATATTAGCCTCTTAATCTGAGCATCATAACATGGAGTTTGGACCTAGTTGTCCAAATTTAACACTCCCTCTCAACTAGGGAGAACTCCATCCATCGGTGCAATCAAACATCGTGCGTCATCCCGCCGTAACTTGCTTTGCTGGCCTCTTTATTTCAGAACAGAAGTGGGTCAGTCACAAAGACATCATCCCCCGACTGACATAATCAGTCCAAAGGTTCCAAACCTCTATCAAACTCATGAAGAGTATCCAACCAACCCAAAGTTGGTTCATCTGACCCGAAGTCAGGCAGAGGTCCCAGACCTCACTAAACTTGATCCCAGATCAAGTGGTTGGACCGTGCCATCCTAGATAGAGAGTACGGCAATCTCTGATGCGTCCATCAGTTTTTGCTAATAGTCTCTAGCTTTTCCCACCTCATTGGCCAAATGAGAGGTACTTCCCATGAGCCCTGAACTCAATGGGTAGGATGCATACGGGGCACAGATAAATGAGTGGTGAACCAGCTCAATAATCACAAGGGTGGGGCAGAAGCATTATGAGTGCTTATAGCTTCGAGAAGCTATCCCCAAAGCCCCCCAGAGCTCCCAGAGCTCATCGTCCAACAGGACCCACATCATAGGGTCTTTCCACGACACCAAGACTCTCACGGAAGGTTAGGAACTTGACCTTCCCCGGGGGCTTAGTGAGAATATCCGCGACCTGCTCATCAGTTCCTATATGATCGAGCCTTACGGCGCCTCGCTGTACCATATCCCGGATAAAGTGGTACCTGATATCAATATGCTTGGATCGGTCGTGGAACACATGATTCTCGGTCATACGAATCCCACTCTGGCTATCACAGAGTATCACAGTGGTATCTAGCACATGTCCAAACAGCTCACTAAAGAGCTTACGCAACCAAACTGCTTCACAACAGGCCATACTTGCAGCAATGTATTCGGCCTCCGCGGTGCTCAAAGCTATCGACTTCTGCTTCCTGCTCATCCATGAGATCGAAGCAGAACCAAGATTGAAGCAGCATCCCGATGTGCTCTTACGATCCACCACACTGCCAGCCCAATCGGCATCAGTATATCCACGGAGTGTCACACTCCCGGCAGTGTATCTCAGCCAATGGTTTATCGTGCCCCGAAGATATCTCAGAAGATTCTTGGCACCAACCCAGTGAAAATGATGAGGCTCAACCATCTGTTGACTCAAAGTGTTCACTGCAAAACATATATCAGGTCGGGTGTTCACTAAGAACATCAAAGCTCCTATGAGTTGACGATACTCAGTAGGATTGGCCAAGATAGGCCCAGCAGCGCTGCCACTCAACTTCTTAAAGTTGAGTTCCATCGGTGTCGACACGGACTTACAGTCCACCATACCAAATCTTTCCAAAAGCTTCACAATGTATTTTCCTTGAGAAAGGAAAATCTCTCCAGGTCTCTGCCAGACCTCCAGGCCTAGGAAGTAGTGCATCAGTCCTAGGTCCTTCATCTCGAACTCAGCAGCGAGCTCCCTCTTCCATTGATGAATGAGAGGGTCAGCACCTGTCAGGAAGAGGTCATCCACATATAGCACTAGAATGAGAGGCTTCCCCTGTACAACCTTGAAGTAAAGGTTCGGATCAGCATTACTTCGAGTGAAGCCCGGCTTCATCAAGTAACTATCCATCCTCTCGTACCAAGCTCTGGGTGCTTGCTTTAACCCATAGAGGGCTTTCTCCAACCTGCAGACATGAGTGTCTCGATCCTGAACTTCAAATCCCAGAGGTTGTTCCACATACACCTCTTCCTTTATTGCACCATGCAGAAAAGCGGTCTTGACATCCATCTGATGAAGACTCCATCCTTGCGTAGCAGCGAGGGCTATGATTGATCGAATGGTGGTATATCGTGCCACAGGTGCAAATATGTCATCATAGTCAATTCCTTCCTTTTGAGAGAAGCCACGGGCAACAAACCTTGCCTTGAACTTTTCAGCACTCCCATCAGATCCATGTTTGATCTTGTAGAGCCATTTTGCGGTGACAACGGATTTGTCCTTCGGTCTCGGGACCACATCCCAGACATCATTCTTCATTATGGACTCATATTCTTCGTGCATAGCATCCTTCCAAACTTGATGCTTTACGGCTTCCTCAAAAGATCCAGGTTCAGATTGTACAATAGTACTCATGGCGGCTAGATACCCTTGGTATCTACACGGCTTCTTGCTTTCTCGGAATGTCCCCCTTGGGGCAGCATGACCCTCAGCATCTTCGAGGGTGTCCCTGAGCCATGATGGTCTCTTTCCAAGTGAAGGGGTTGGATCAATAGGGTCCATTGGCCCTTCAATATCAGGCATAGTCTCATCCTGGGGTTCTTCCAGATTTCCAGGTCTTTCTTCATGATTTTCTTCAGATCTAGGAAGATCTACTACTTTCTTCGGGGAAGCATCTTCGTCAAAAGTGACATCATGGCTTATCTCTACTTCCCTTTGACCAGGTACATAGACTCTATATGCCTTAGAAGTCTCACTGTAGCCCACAAACATTCCTTTCTTTCTTCCCAGTAGCATCCAGCTTACTTCTCTTTTCTTTCGGCACATGAAAATAGACAGGACATCCAAAAATTCTAAAATGTGAGACATCAGGTTTCTTACCAGAGAAAACCTCTTCGGGAGTTTTCGAGTCCAAAGCGGAATGAGGGCATCGGTTTTGAATGTACACAGCAGTATTTGCAGCTTCTCCCCACAGAAACTTTGGTAGACCCTGGTCACATAGCATTGCACGGCGCCTTCCATAATAAACGTGCCTCCTTACAAGCCAAGAACACCATATTCTCGTCAGAGTATATGCAAGAGTAGTTCTCTAAGCGCCTTCCGCAAAAGTCTTTGAACTCATTTGACTCATATTCAGTGCCATTGTCAGTCCTAAAAATCTTGATCTTCTTTCCGGTCATGTTTTCCACCAAGGCTTTGAAGGTACGGAACCACATGAAAGCCTCATCCTTCTTCTTCAAGAAGTATATCCAGGTTTTGCGAGAGAAGTCATCAGTAAATGTCATATAGTAAGAACATCCCCCCAGGGATGTTACGGGTAACATACCAGAAAGATCAGAATGGACCAGTTGCAATATATCAGATGTCTTTGTGACACTTGAGGGGAAAAGGTCCCCTTGTATGTTTCCCTTCAGCACAGCCCTTACATACACCTTCATGATTATTTCCAAAATCAGGCATCCCTGTCACCACCTTCCTTGCTTCGGGAAGAGCCTTGTAATGAAGGTGTCCAAATCTTCGGTGCCATAGTTCGGTTTGACGGACAGTATCACAAGTCATAGCTCCCAACGGACTCCCTCCAACCTGGTAGAGTGTACCAACTCTAAAACCAATTGAGATAGCTTCCTTGAAGCTCTTCTTCCACATGAGCACCTTTCCATCAGAGAAAGTTACATTGAATCCTTTGTCTTCCATGGCAGATACAGACACAAGGTTTTTCTTCAATTTAGGTACATAGAGTACATCTTGCAAACGAAGGACTTGTCCTTGAGACAAGTGGAGGGTCACAGTCCCTGTCCCTTTCACAGGATAAGTGGCATTATCCCCAAGGATAATTTCAAGATTAGTATCCCTTTCAACCATGTCAGAAAGTGCTTCCTTGAATCCGGTGATGTGTCTTGAGGCACCACTATCGATTAGCCAGACATCCATAGTGTCGGGCGGAGATGCAGCTGAGAGAGCAGATACTAGAATATACTCATTTCTTTTATCAACAACATTAGACTCCTCATACCTGGTATTTCTGGACCCTTTAGAAGGTTGATTGTTTCCACCAAAGTGAGCCTTCCTCTTTCCTTTGGATTTGTCGTTTCTTCGATTCCCATTCCTTCGATTGTTGTTGTTATCATCACTATCGAGAGAATCCTTCTTGAAGTGGCATTCTCTAGCATAGTGACCAGGCCTATGGCAAGTGAAACACTTACCCTTCTTTTCTTGAGCCCTTGTTCTTCCTTTGTCCTTAGAACCACCACAGTTCTTCTTTCGAGAATGAGCACCATAGGCAACATTTCTGTCATTATCGAATTCCTTCATCCTTGTTTCTTCTTGCATACATCTAGACAGAAGCTCATCAAAGTTAGGAATGGTATTATTATTGAGAATGGTAGTAGTGAATACTTGCCATTCATATGGGAGTCCTCCAAGTGCGGTGAGAACCATCTCACGATCGGCTATTGTCTCCCCAATAGTCAGCAGATTGTTCCTTGTTTCGGTCAATTTCGGAAAGTAAGCTTGAACAGACTCATCCTGGCCCCTCTTCATATTCTTCAATTTATTCTTGAGGAATAGCACTTGGTTTACATTGTTTACCTTAAACATAAGGATCAATTTATCATACATCTCCTTGGATGTGCCTAGCTCAGATATGTAGGCAACCAGACTTTTATGTATGGATTCCCTGATCATCAACTTTGCTTTGATCTCCCCCTTCTTATACTTGTTTTTAGCAGCAGCGGTAGCATTGGATGGAGGTTCTTGAATCTTACCCAGTACATGATCCAAGAGATCATGGTCTTCCAATTTGAGATCTAATATCATCTTCCAGGCATGGAAGTCATCTCTTCCAGTCAGCTTGTCATTCTCCTTGAATTCAAAACTTGTGGAACCCATTTCTTCCGATGGTGATTGCTAAAGATAGGGCTTGTCTTCACCTCAGCTCCGATACCATGTAAATTTTTGTAGATGTTCTATGCTAAGAGCAGTTTTACTTTTCTCACAGCAATCATACAAATAGTTAAGCAAAATGCAGATAGAACATATAAGTAGATCTTACAGAAGACAAATCAGAAACAGGAAAATGTGTGTGTGTTCGTTACGGCGGTCAACAGGATGCTTCAACCAGCAAAGTCTCTTTGGTCAGCCAGCCCAGCATGTGTCACAACAAACCTCCAATCAGCAAATGAGTCAACGCAAGTCAACTCCACAAAAGTCAACGCTGTCCTGAAAAAGTCAACGCAAGGCAGCAAGCTAAAAGTCAACGCAGCAGCAAAACGGTCAACCCTTTGACCTCGATTTCTGTGCCAAGTAGTACGGCCTTCATAAATCGAACTTCCCACAAGTTTTCAACTTGATTGGACCATGCGTTGACCAAAGTCAACGCTGGTCAAACTTTCTGCGAAACCCTAGCTGCAGAAAAGTCGTACTTCAACTCAGCCGTACGGTCTGTCCTCTTTCTCCTTCACACGTGTGGCTGAAACTCGTCCTCCAGGTAGCTCGTACTATTTCAGATGAGAGAGGAATATGTGAGTTGTGTTGTGATGATATGCTCTCCAACTTTTCCTGTATTTATATCCATCATTGGGGCGTGTGACACATCTGCTGGGGGCGTGCAACCTTAAGGCCGACCTGCACATATAATTTATTAAGAATAATAAATTCAAAATATATGTTCTGCTCATCGGATTAAGACATATTATATATGGATTTTACACCTCTCCGAAAGAGGATTCCAACAAAAATATTAGCCTCTTAATCTGAGCATCATAACATGGAGTTTGGACCTAGTTGTCCAAATTTAACAATCCTTCATGGAAGTGGTTCCCCTAAAGAAGGAAATGGATCCTAAGCCCATGAAACGAATCCCATAGAAAATGAAATGGATCTTGAAATTTCGAAATGGATCTCAAAACTTCCAATGCTTCTTTTACTATAGTTTTGGGTTATAGATTATAGTTTCATTATTTTGATTCTTGAATGGTTTTGATTCTTAGCTCCATTTTTCTTTAATTATATAAATATTTTTATATTTTTTTGTACTCAGATCCATGCCATGTTTGAATCCCAACTTTTTAAAAATCTAGTTGATTTGTATCTATATCCATGTCCTAGTAACGTAGGTAAAGAGGGAAGAAAAAGAACTTAAAAACAAAGCCAACCATAATAGGGGCATGACTTCCAGGGTCAAAGTAGATGAGGACATGTCCCCTTGGGTTCCAAACACTACCTTTTAAAATAACAAACATGCCAAATATTTAAAGCTTGTGGATATGCCTTGGCACATGAAAACATTTATCACCACGACTATGGAAGAAGCGCCCGATTGGAAGAAATCCTCATTAAATTGGACCAATTAGACTAGAAATACAAGACCTTAATCAATGTGATTTGAGGGTTGGAGGCAGGTAGTAAGGAACTGGATGAGGATGGAGGACTAGGAGTATGGCATGGCAAAAGAAGCTCAATTTGAGGAACTTGCTAGGGCTAGTCCAAGGGGGGCACCCCTCCCATCTTCATCAAAGTTGTCTGAAGCTCAAACTATGATGATTAGCCTTTGTCATACTAGATTTTACTATTAAGTATTGTTTATATCAATGTTCCACATGGATGCGTGGGTTTTCTATCCCCCACATTTCCCACACTTCGCAAGAGGGGGGTCCTTGGTAAAACATTTCCTCACATCCCCTTTTTGGGAAAACTTGGGGAAAAATTTCCTTGATGTGGTGAAGATGTTTCCCCAAAATGGGGGAGTTTGCATGTCTTCCCCCCACAAAAAGGTGGGCACCTAGGCACAATGGCCCCCCACCACGATTTTTTGTCCATCAACAACCCTTTAAGATAGATGAACACTTACAACAAACCAACCTACGGAGAAAAGACCCATAACGACAAAGACCAGGAATTCATTGTTGCATCCACCTCCCAACAACCTTAGGAAATAAGGAGATGTCATTGTTATAGAACTATAGTTATTGTTGAAGAACAGGACTAGTGGCATCCTTAGAACAAAGATAGGATATAGAGCTTGGAGGAATTTGTGATGTTGGTAAATAGTGGTAATACTAAATTCTTAAAGTATAAGTTGACATTCTCCTTTATCTTATCGTTTCTATCCCTTTTTCCTTCATCTTACCTTTTCTATCCTTTTACTTAATTTTTTAACATTAACATTAATTGTTTTAGATGTTTGAGAGTGGTTCCAACCTCATCGGACTTCATAAGGAGAGAGTAGAATTTCATATCCCATTCAGAGTTTAGTAGAATTATCAGTTTTCAGGATTTTAGGCTTGGCAAAATTATAGTGCTTCTATTGGATTGCACAAATGACAAATTTGCAAGGGATGAATTGTTATTGTTGGAATTCTATCATTACTTTATTTTTATAATTGAGATGGGAACCCCTATGCCAAGGACCTCGATGTTCCCCTACCCCCCTGAATTTCTTTGAAATTTTGGGGTATTGTTGGCATTATGGCTAATGTGTTGTCCTTGATGGCAAACTACTTAATAAATATCCATGATGTCAACTTGGTTATAATATGATGATTGTGGAACTATTGCAAATGTCATGTTTGATAGTACAAATATTTCAGAAGATATGAAAGAGAAATGGTAGTTCAGTTACAGATGGATGGGAATTGGGAAGTTTGAAAAGTATACGCGGCCCTTGTGAAGAAGAATCACATACATACGCGAGTACTGTGAACAAAAGTCGTGTACATAATACGAACCATGGAAAATTGGATACCAACGGTTATTATCATGGTAATTGCCCATAGTATTGTGTCGACAACGTCTGTTTCATCCCATCAACAAATACTAACGACATTACCAAAGGATTTGCAAGAGGTCTTGGCAAAGGCAAAAACTATATAAGGAGATAGAGATCAAGGTGCTAAGTGTGCATTGGATAAACTACTCATATGTGATCTGATCTGAAAACAGGTGTACACCAACGACCAAGGAGATGACTCTGATCTAATAGATTTGACAGTGCATTAAAGACTAATGGGTATACTTGCTTGATCTATTTATGTTTGTATAGATAACAATGTTAGATATGTAGCTATGGTGATGGCATGATCTGAATGTGTTTGCAGATATATGTGACCTTTGGCAATATGTGTGCAGAGATCTGGGTTTGGCAGGTGATTTGCAGCGAAGTTTTGTTTCAATATTTTTAAATATTGGTACGCAATTTTTGCTCTGTACTGTCGTGTACATACACAGATATGATTCACAGTAGTTGCGTACATATTCTAAAATAATTTATTTTACACTGCTCCCTGATTTGGCTTTTAGCATTCAGTATGTTGAAATATATACGCGAGTTTAATGCACGATAAGCGTGTAAATACGTAGATATGGTTAAATACAGTTGCTTATACATTCTAAGTTGAGCTTGATCAGGGTTTGAATTGCTGCTTGATGATGACATTTGATGAAGTTTTTTTTTTCATTGTTGTTCGTCAATGATGTCTTGATCATAATAGTTGATATCTGAATGTGTTGATGATTGGTTATTGAGTGGTGACTTGGCTTGGTATGGCATGACAGTATTAACAGTGTTGGTTTGATCTGGTTCAGTGATTGATCCGCCCTTGTGACTCAATTGATTCAGTTCTCATAAACTTAAATTTTCAGTATTTTGTGAGTTGAGATATGTATGCAGGTGTTGTGCACAGGAAATGCGTATATCCGCAAGTTTTCTTCAGAACAGTCACGTATATGTTTTGAAGTTAATTTGATCAGGGTTTGCAATAACTGCACATTGTCTCAATGATGACTGTATGGTTGATTAATTGATGTGTAATAGTGCATTGATTTGACCTAGTTACATTGGTTGAAATTCAGTTCAGTGATCAGTTGGCTTCAATATCTAATGACTTGATGTTTCAGTGATTCAATTGGTTTCAGTGATTGTATTTCAGATTTTGTGATTTAGTATTTAGTTTGGTATTGGGCTTATTGTTGGTATCGATCTAGTGTGAAAATATGATGAAAGGTGGAATGCAGGTTTTGATGTTTGTTTGAGACAAGTGGATCCAGTATGAAATATTATGAACAAGGTTACTTGGAAGCGGGAGAGGGAGCGAAGCGCGGAGCGCCATTTTTAAAAGCTTCTAGTCCGGAGCATATATATATATATATATATATATTTAATATTTTTTATATTTTGATGCATATATGTCAACAAAAACATGTAGAATGATGAATTAGACATAAAAAACATAAAAACATAGATTGAATCATATAACATCAATTATCTAGAAGTTATAATCTTCATCAACCATGCCCACGAGTTGGAAGCATACAACATATTGACTCTTGAGTCTCGCAAATCATCAATCTGAAGGTTTCAAGCTTTCAAAATTCAATATATAACATTTATCATCATTGATTCATTGATTTCAAAATTCAATATACATTTATCATCATTGATATATAACATTTATCATCATTGATTTCAAATTTCAATATCTAACATTTATCATCATTGATTCATTGATTTCAAAATTCAATATACATTTATCATCATTGATATATAACATTTATCATCATTGATTTCAAATTTCAATATCTAACATTTATCATCATTGATTCATTGATTTCAAAATTCAATTACAATATACATTTATCATCATTGATATATAACATTTATAATCATTGATTCATTGATTTCAAAATTCAATATATAACATTTATCATCATTGATATTATATAACATTTATCATCATTGATTCATTGATCACCATATAACTTTCATGAAGCATCATATTCATAATTCATAATGACTTGTAAACAGTAAACTTATAAATGCCAACTTCAAAGTTTCACCTTTCAAATTCAAACTTAAAACTTAAATTGTCATTAAATATATGAAATCAGAAAGAGTCAAGTTTCAACTGTTCAACTGTCAACAACAAATAGAAAATAGTAAACAACAAATATATTTTATCTTGCTGGCCCCTTGCCACGCCCACGAGAAATGTCTAATTTTTGTGAGCCACGAGGAAATGTTGGTCTTCTAGTACTCAGGAGTACCACGACCACGACTAGAAGGTGGAGGGGCTGGATCTGCAAAGGAACAATAGTGTGATATCGAGGAGTGGCACTGGCACTGGCACTGGCACCGGCACCTGCACTGCTACCAGTAGATGGTGGGACTGGCCCTGTGTGTGGCGGTGCTGTTGATGCTTCATCATCATCCCTATAAAGTTCTGCTTCCAATTCTTCTAGATGTAACGTGCCGTCCTCCAAATTATCATCCTCTGGGTTGTTGTCCCAGACTCTGTATGATTGATCCTCATTTGCCCGATCACAGTAATGGCTCAACAACCTTAAGTTATAATGCACATAAACCAAGCTTTCAGCTCGGTTTTCATTCAGCTTGTTTCTTCTCACATTGTGTATAACGCTGTAGGTGCTCCAACACCTCTCTGCAGAAGAAGTGTTCACAACTTGTGAGAGAACTTTTTTAGCCAACTTTGGCAAAAGTCCCATGTCGCCATATGCTTCCCACCATGTGAGAGCATCAAATCTGTCCCTGTCTTCCATTGCATGGAAAGAACCAAAGTTAGCAGTGCAACTGAAGTATTTGCCTAATTCAAGGCGCAATCTACCACACTCTTCCCTGTCGGGTACCAATTTGTCCAATGCCTTCATATACCCCTCTTGTACCTGCGGGCGCCGCAGTTTCATCCTAACCCCAACTCCAGGTGCAGGTTGGCCCAGCCAAGATGGAGAGTAATATTTTGGCGTAAGGATATATGCCAAAGCATGTAGTGGAACATTGAGTTTATTCCACCGTGCACACACACAGTCATGAATCATAGCATACAAATTGGGATCATTATCCTTAACAATATCTTTTATTTGCCCCAACATGCTATCCATCTGCTCATAAACCTCTCCAATCACTGGTTTATCAGTATTTGCAAAGCGAATCATGTTATAAATGGGCTTGGTAAAACTCACAATCTCCCTCATACATGCCCAAAACAGATGGTCAAGGGCGGTCTCCTCCACATGTTCGAAACCTTGCCTGTCAACTATTGTTGTCGCCCTGTCCTTTAATAGCTGCCAGTGTGGGCTTGATACCATTGCATCCAATGACTCTCTTACCTTCAAAAGGCGCCTGAAGGTGAGGTAATAGCTAGCAAATCTAGTTTTTTCTATTTTCAACAACTCCAATTTGGAGTGAGTACGGAAAAGCCCATGGGTATTGCTATCATTTGTAATAAATTTTATCATTTTTTTACCTCTCTTGTACAAATCACCAAGCCATTTGAATTGAGGTTGTTTGTTTTTGATGATATCATGCATCAAAAGGTTCATTGTGTGAACCAAACATCCAGACCAAAAAATGTTGGGGTATTTATCCTCAACAATTAATTTTCGGTTACAGTGTGACATTATCGGTAGCGACTGTATGACATTTTATGGCCGATCTTTCAATTATATCAAAATGTAGTTTATACTGCAATGTTAATGCCGGTTTTTTTACCTCTACGAATAATCGGGAAAAGAAGACGGAAAATGCACCACTAGCGACACGACCAAAATATTTATCAGTAGTTCCAACACATTGGTCCATCCATGGGGCTGCGTGACTGACTATGCTCATTCCACGAACCTGTCATTCTAGCCAAAGAATTGTTTATTTTAGCTCTTTCATGATCAAGACCCACGGTTCTGGCCTTGTCATACCCAGGGCTTTTGTATCCTTTGGGGGCATCATTAATGGCAGAAACCATTTCATGCCAATAAGGTGAGCGAAGAACATTGAATGGCACCCCACATGCATATAGAAACCGATAAACTTTTGAATCCACATCATTCCTACACCCTTCGTCTAGGAAATCGGATATGGTTCTACGCCTTAATCCAGTGCCACTGCTTCCAAAACCACTGGCATGGGTGGAAGTTGAACTTGTTTGTCCATGATGTGTTGGGCTTGAATCAACGAAACCCCTAGATCTTTTAGATGATCTCTGTAGGGCAACCCCCTCTTCCTTCCTATATATCTCTCTTTGTGGTGCTGGCACAAAAGCACAAACTTTGATTCCAAGATTTTTAGTTCCATCCCCTGGCATTATCCCACAAAGGTGCCTTCTCAGACGGGTGTATGAACCATGGTATTGTTTATTGCAATGGGGGCAAATAAATTTAGTGGTTCCACCACCTTTCCCTCCTTCCATTTTCTGAACATATTTCCACAAAGGAGTTTGGTCTTGTTTAGTTGGGGAATCTATGTTCTCGGGTTCTCCACTCCCCACTTCCTCCTCAGCATAATCCTCCTCCTCTTCAGGATTTTCTTCAGATCCACCATAACCCTCCTCTTCATCCTCCTCTTCTCTGATTTGCCTCTTTCTTCTAGCACTCTCCAACACCATTATCACAAAGAAAAGAACCAACATGAGGAAAATCCCTAGCCATATAGCCATGATGGAAACAAGTTTCAAGTTTCTAGCCTGCAAAACAAATGGAAAAATGCCAAATGGGAATAGGAAATGCAACATAGGAAAAAAACAATTCATTTTTTAAGTTTTAAATCCAATAAAATACAACATTCAAGAAAAATTCAAGTTTTCATTTTTAAACAATTTAACAATCTACAAATTCATCCTAGAAAATACTAAATTGGATTAGAAGGCCTACCTCTTTCTTGCAATTCTCCTGTTGCCTTGCTCCTTGCTCTCCTTCCTTGGCACTTGCTCTCCTTCAACTCTTGCTCTCGCTCTCCTTCAACTCTTGCTCTCTCAACTCTTGCTCTCGCTCTCTCAACAGTTAACAAACAATAAAAACTAAAATAAACCCTCCCCCCTTTTAAACAATTCGATTTTTCACATAAAAAAAATTCCGCGCGGCGGGAAACGTTTTTTTTTCCGGGGAGCGTTCGGGAGCGAACGCTCCCTAATCGCTTCCGGCGTTTAAAAAACGCTCCCGAAGCATTTTTTAAACGTCGGAAGCGCTCAAGGAGCGTTCGCTCCCGAGCGCTTCCTGAAACGCTCCCGAAAAGGCAGGGAGCGTTTTAACAGGTTCAAAAACGCGCTCCCGAAAACGCTCCCCTCAAGAAGCGTTTTTTGGAGCGCGTTTTCGAGCGTTTCCAAAACGCTCCCACACAGAGCACGTTTCAGAAACGGGAACGAAGGGGGTTTGAAGCTTCCCCGCAACCTAGATTATGAAACGTGATCCACGAAGGGTGTTGAGGGTTGGAGCCTTTAGTGAGGGAGTCGAAGCTTCCTTCCAATGGTAGCTAGTAAACTTGTTCAGGGGGTAGGTGCTCCCTTCCGAGAGGAGTCAGTAAACGAGATAATGGGGTCGTAGGTCCCTTCCAGTGGGTGCTGGAGAACAAGTGGAAGTTGTATCCTCCTGCAAGTAGGAGCCTACGTGCTGGTAAGACTCTGCGCCAGTACAAGACAATGATGTAATGATTTTTCATTATAATAAGAGAAGAAGACAGAGATGATAGCAACAGTGGTTTTCTCCCACAATGGGTTTCCACCTAAAATCCCGGTGTCCATATGTGTTGATATGTTTCTTGTGTGTTGATGATTTACTACTCATGGTTACTGCTTAATAAATGGATAATGAAATAATGATGCACTAGTTAAAGATAATCATCTAATGAAACACATGAAAAATTAGTTATTTGGATCTACGCGGTGTGCGTTCACTAGAGTCGCGTACACATGCGGATTGCATGAAGAACAATAGCGTACAAAATTCTAAATATAAAATTAGAAAGTTAAAGTGAATTAAAAATACAAATGCACCTCCCCCCCCCTAGTATTTTCGTAACAATTGGAATCAGAGCAGATCGCTCTAGCAAAAGCTTAACAGCTTGAGAGTGGATCGGGGACAATGGGAAGGAAGCAAAAGAAGAAGGTAGCATAAAGGTAGAAGTCAAGTTAGGAAAGCAATGATAATGATGCATCTGATGTTGTCGCAATATTTGCATTTATAGATCGAGGACAATCTGCAGCAAAAGAACAAGGCAAGTCAGAAATAATGGACAATAAAGGTATGTTTATGCTTAGTGATGCTAACTATCAGGAATGGAAAGAAAAGATGAAGTTTAAGTTAAAGGACCTTGGATCTAATGTTTGGCATTTAGTATGTAAAGGCATTAGATGAAATCATTTGTAACATACAGGATTCAGCGTTAGAGAAGGTTATGCACTATGAAATTACAAAGGAGGTATGGGATAACCTGCAAGGCATCTATAAAGGAGAAGGAAAACTTGTAAAGGAAGGAGTTTGTTCATCAGAAAAACCAACACGTAATGTTATTTCGGCAACATTAAAAGAATGTAAAGAAAATTTGTGTCTATCAAAAGATGAGATATCAGATGGAGTTACTTACTTAGAAGAAGACAGATTAGAAGAAGTTCTTAATCTTCGAATAAAACTTGCTCTGCTTTGAAAAGGATTAACAGTCTTGAGAATAAGTTGCAGACATATGAGAACAAAGATCATGATAAATCAATAAATTTTGCAACAAAATCTAAACAATATTATGAAGGACTTCAAGCTGAGATTGTCTCTCTAAGATCAGATCTTGAAAAGTCACGCAAACTAAATGAAGAGCTAGTCCAAGTATTTGAAGAACAAGAGAATGGGCTTAAGGAAGAGATTATCGAATTAAGAGCGTAACTAGAAGAAGGAAGAAAGGTTGAAAAAGGAACGAGGAAGCAATATCTGGAAAAGGAAGAACAGTGTCAAACACTGGCGATTGAGATAAACACTTTAAAAGGTAAATTAGAAGAAAAGGATAAACATTTAAGATTTCAAGATAGTACTCTGATTTTGGATAGCATTCTTAGTAAGTAGCCAAAGATCTCCCTCCATCAAATCAAGCCTTTCTTTCAAAAAACTGTTGAAGGAGAATCTATTTCACAGGCTTGTGCAAGCAATTTTGAGGCTACCAACGCAAACTCTGACTATCCAAGCAAAGAACTAAAACGAAACCAAAAATCAAGGAAAGTAAATTTTCAAAGGAACTCATTCGCTCCCAATAATAGAAATAACAATCGATTCTCTCCCTTGGTCAATGACATTGAATGTTTTATCTGTCATAACTATGGACACATTGCAGCCAATTGCAGAAGCAGATTGTTTCAATCTCAAGCAAACAGCCACTTCACAGGAAGATCATCAGCTCCCAAGTACTCAAGTTTCTTCCAGGGTTATTGTTTTACATGCAATATATTCAGTCGCAAAGCTATTAATTGCAATAAGAGAAATTTGAAGCAGAAATATTATGATGCCCCCTTCTTTGGTCATGTAAGGTGTTATACATGTAATAAGTTTGGACATGTAGCAAAAGAATGCAAGAACATAAGACAACAAGCAAATTCCCTCCAAAGCAAGCAACGAGACAAGAATATTAATACCAAAAGACCTAAGAAAAATAGATCCATCAACACTCCTCGTATTAAGCAGAAGGAAGAAGAACAAGTAAGGTGTGGCCTTGCTCTATGCTCATTCGAAGAAGATGAATGGTACATAGATAGTGGATGCTCCCATCACATGACTAGAGATAAGAACAAGTTTGTGTCTCTTAAGAAAAGCAAAGATGGTAAAGTTTTTCTTGGAAATAGTGCACCAGCAAAAGTTCTAGGAAAAGGTAGAGCCACACTTGATAAGCATACAAAAGCAGTTGATGCATTATTATTTCAAGGGCTAAAGCTAAATATTCTAAGTGTAGGTCAAATAGATGATAAAGGACATATAATTGTGTTTACATCAACTAAATGCGAAGTTATAAAAGAAGACATTGCAAAGGTTATAGCACAAGGATTCAGAAATGCAAACAAATTACATGTGATAATGAAGAATCCAAGCAGAAATAAGCGGTATAGTTCCTCTTCTTCAGATTCAGAATAAAAGAAGACAGTCCCCACTGCAATCTATTTTACTTAATGTATACCTCTAACAAAGACTGCAACAGTAAATGGGAGGTATATAGCCTCATGGAAAACAGGTGATGATTATTAGGTCCATAGGATCAGTGGTGTATGATCTCAGAGGGAGCTATGCATGTGTATCTTGATGATGAATCCCTGTGTTATTTTGATATTCTTTGGGTGATCTTTATATTAATGCTATTGCATTTGATGAAGCAACAGTGATCAAGAACAAATATGACATGTTCAGGGGGAGTTGTGGCTATAAAACTCCGCAACTTACATTATGTACGCGGTCCTTATGAAGGACAATCACGTGTATACACGGTTTTTGATCTAGACAGTCATGTATGTTTGCCTGTGATGAAAAACGAATGGCATAAATTTAGGGGGAGCTTCTTACATGTTTCCATCAATTCATTATTATCTTTCTAGATCTGACATTGGTTTGTTGAAGTCTATTAGTGATGCCCTTATGTTGCTTCAAGTATTGGCTTATAATGGCTTATGTTGAGTTATTGCAAAGTCTTATTAATGTTGTTGATTTGTCTCTTTGATTGGTGAGAAAGATATGATGTGATCAGAATTGATGATGAAGAGTGGCACAAGTTCAGGGGGAGCATCTTCCTCTCTTCTAATGGTTCACTATTGGCACTATGGTTTCCTGAGCACTCCTTGTTGCATTATGTTGACTATGAGTTCATATCATTGGTGGTGATATGGATGTATGGTTATTGTTGTCGTCCCTACTAAAAATATACATGTTGTTGTCACTATCTCATAGATGCTTGGATTGCATGGGTGATGCTTTATTATTGCTACTACTATTGCTTGACATTGCTTGGTTATTTGGCCTCATGTTAAGGATGATCATGTTGCTATTATTATGTTGTTGTTGACAGAGGATTATGTTGCAAATGCCTATTTAGAACATGGTGGTTGCTAATGATTATCATGGCTTCGCTACAAAGATGCCTCATTGTTGAAATTCTTCTTCCTAGTTATGGATGTCATGTATGTCTCTTGATGTAAAATTCATGAAAAGACCCATGTTGTAATCATTGTAAAATTCAATCATGTATGGGCTATTGGAATCAAATCAGGTTATGTATGTAATCCCATTATTTTGGGTGATTGATGTAAAATCTAGGTCAAATATGTAACCCCAATATGTTGGTGGATCATAGAGTCATTGGTAATAGGAAAGGTCATATTTGTCTAAGGATAGCCATATATTTCAAGCCTTGTACTTTATTGCATAGGTTTAGAAGGTCCAGCATATGCTCAGGGGGACCATGGTCAGCATGCACCTTTCATGATTCATATTAGTAAATCAGAGTTACAGTGATGAGTGCTACAAGGGAAAGTACTTCATTCAGCCCGGGTTCGCCCCTTGCCCTTCATGTCAAAAGGGGAGAGAAGACTTGGTGTTTGCAAGTGTTTGCAGGTGGTTTCCAAACACTAAAGTGGTTGTCATCAAGTCCAAAGGGAATGATTGTTGGCATTATGGATAATGTGTTGTCCTTGATGGCAACCCGCTTGATAAATATGTCCTTGATGTCAACTTGGTTATAATATGATGATTGTGGAACTATTGCAGATGGCATGTTTGATGGTACAAATATTTCAAAAGATATGAAAGAGAAATGCTAGTTCAGTTACAGATGGATGGGAATTGTGAAGTTTGAAAAGTATACGCGACCCCTGTGAAGAAGAGTTGCGTACATACGCAAATACTGTGAACAAAAGTCACATTCATAAATCGAAACATGGAAAACTGGATACCAGGGGCCATTACAATGGTAATTGCCCATAGTATTGTGTCGGCAACGTCTATTTCATCTCGTCAACAAATACTAACAACATTACCCAAGGATTTGCCTGAGGTATTGCAAAAGCTATATAAAGAGATGGAGATCAAGGTGCTAAGTGTGCATTGGATAAATTATTCATATGTGATATAATCTGAAAACAAGTGTGCACTAGTGAGCAAGATCTGGTGGATTTGACAGTGCATTAAAGACTAATGGATATGCTTGCTTGATCTGTTTATGTTTGTATAGCTAACAATGTTAAATCTGTAGCTATGGAGATGGTATGATTTGAATGTGTTTGCAATGATATGTGACCTTTGGCAGTGTGTGGATCCAGTATGAAATATTATGAAACGTGGTCCATGAAGGGTGTTGAGGGTTGGAGCCTTCAGTGAGGGAGTCAGGGCTACCTTCCAATCGTAGTTGGTAAACTTGTTCAAGGGGTAGGTGCTCCCTTCCAAGAGGAGTCGGTAAACGAGATCAAGGGGTCATAGTGCCCTTCCAGTGGGTGTTGGAGAACAAGTGGAAGTTGTAGCCTCCTACAGGTAGGAGTCTGCGTGTTGGTAAGAGTTTGTGCTCTTACAAGACAATGATGTAATGGTTTTTCATTATAATAAGAGAAGAAGACAGAGAAGATAGCAGCGATGGTTTTCTCCCACATTGGGTTTCCACCTAAAATCTTGGTGTCCATATGTGTTGATATGTTTCTTGTGAGTTGATGATTTATCTGCTCTTTACTGCTTAATAAATAGATAATCAAATAATGATGCACTAATTAAAGATAATCATTTGATGGAACATGTGAAAAATTAGTTATCTGGATATACGCAGTGTGCATTCACTAGAGTCGCGTACATATGCAAGTTGCATGAAAAACAGTAGCGTACATAAGTTTGAATATGAAATTAGAAAGTTAAAGTGAATTAAAAACACAGATTCACCACTCCCCCCTAGTATTATTCCTAACAGGTGCTCCCATACATCCCCCGTGTGCATCTCCCCACCCCCCACAATCTCCCATCCTAGAAACTCATTGCAACATTGGTTTATATTTTGTTATTCATGTAACGTTGTTACTTCCCATATGAAATTTTGGTCTTGAACTGGATAGTTGTGCTCCAAAATAATCAATATTTTCTTAAATCACTTCATGGGAGAAGACAAATCTCAGAACAACCTAGTATTTTCTTGAGGCACTATAACCTTGTTTTCTTTGATAGCGAGATATAATAGGGAGTGCACGTTATATTATGAATAGAATTTAGCTAACTTACAAAAAAAATGGTGGTAAAATGAGATGGTTGGACAAGAACCTACAACATGGTATCTTCTACACCTATATAATATGAAACTATTTATAGAAGCATAGCCAATTATAAATAATTATAAAGCTATTGTTAATTTTGGGCAACTAGGTCCAAACTCCATGTTGTGATGCTCAGATGAAGATGCCAATATTTTTATTAGACTCATCTTTCAGAGAGGTGCAAGATCAATCTAAAGATCATCTTAATCTGATGAACAGAACATTTATTTTGAATTTATTCAAAATATGTGCAAGCCGGCCTTAAGGTTTTGTGCCCTAGCAGTTATGTCACACACCCTCATTGATGGATATATATTGGTCAACGTTGGAGGACACTTTCACTTATCTCATCCTCACACATTTCTCTCTCCTCATCTGATTGGTTCGATGAACTTGGAGGCTCTTCTCTCCACACATGGGAAATTTCAGCAGCAGCTCATTTATGTTTTCGGCCTAGGGTTTCTGCAGCAGCGTTGACCAGCGTTGACTCAAATGGACATGAAACTCTCCCAAAAGTTCGATTTTCCAAATTTGCATTTTTTGGCACTATTATCGAGGCTAGATGTTGACTTTGACTTGGTTGCGTTGACATAGTTATTGCTGCTATTTGTGTTGACCGTTGACTTTTGGTTGACTTTTGAGTTGATCGTTTTCGCTGTCCTAGAGAGTTGTTTGACATTGTTGGTTGGCTAACCATATTGAGACTTTGCTGGTTGAAGCATCCTGCTGATCGCCGTAATGCACCAACACACATATATTTTGGCTTGTTTTCTATCGATCTACTAGTATTTTCTATCAACATTTTACTTTATTGTTTATGTGATTGCTGACTGATATTGGGATAAAAAGTAAAGTTGCATCAAGCATAGAACATCTACAAAATTTACATGGTATCGGAGCTGAGGTGAAGACAAAGCCCTAGTTTGTAGCAATCACCAAAGAAGAGCATGGGTTCCTCTAACTACAATGGCTTTAAGGCTGATGACAAATTGATTGGGAAAGATGACTTCCATGTCTGGAAGATGACATTGGACCTTAATTTGGAAGACCAAGATGTCATGGACTATGTGCAGGGTAAAATCCAAGAGCCACCGTCCACTACAACCGCTGCTGCCAAAACAAAGTATAAGGGGGGGAAAATCAAAGCAAAGCTGATGATCAGGGACTCAATTCATAAGAGTCTAGTTGCCTACATCTCTGAGCTGGGCACATCGAAGGAGATGTATGATAAGTTGGTCAACAAGTTCAAGGCCAACAATGCGAATCAAGTCCTATTCTTCAAGAATCAATTGAAGAATCTAAAGAAAGGCAGGGATGAGTCTGTTCAATCATATTTTCTAAAGCTAACTGAGATCAGGAATAATCTGCTGGCTATTGGGGAGACAATCGCTGATCGAGAGAAGGTTCTCACCGCACTTGGAGGTCTCTCATCCGAATGGCATGTAAACAACACTACCATTCTCAATAACAATGTGATACCTGACTTTGACGAAGTACTATCGAGATGCGTACAAGAAGAGACAAGGATGAAGAAATATGAAAATGAAGGAAATGTTGCCTTCGTTGCTCATTCTAGAAAGAACTTTGGCGGTCCAAGGAACAAAGGAAGAGCAGGGGCCCAAGGGAAGAAGGGCAAGTGTTACACTTGTCACAAGCCAGGTCACTATGCTAGAGAATGCCCTTTCAAGAAGGATTCTCCCGATGATAATGACAACAACAACAACCATAGGACTGGCAATCAAATGAACAACAGGTTCAAGGGAAAGAGGAAGGCTCCCTCCAGTGGAAATGGTCAACCTTTCAAAAGGTCGAGAAATTCTAGGTATGAGGAATCAAATGTTGTTGATAAAAGAAATGAATTCATTCTTGTATCTACCCTCTCTGCTACATCTCCACCCGACACTATGGATGTCTGGTTGATAGGTAGTGGTGCCTCAAGGCACATCACTGGGTTCAAGGAAGCACTTTCTGATATGGTTGAGAAGGATACTAATTTGGAAATTATCCTTGGAGATAATGCCACATATCCCGTGAAAGGGACAGGGACTGTAACCCTCCACCTGTCTCAAGGTCAAGTCCTTCGCTTGCAGGATGTACTCTATGTACCTGATTTGAAGAAGAACCTTGCATCTATATCGGCTATGGAAAACAAAGGTTTCAATGTGGCATTCATTGATAGGAAGGTGTGTATCTAGAAGAAGAGTTTCAAGGAAGCTCTCACAATTGGATTTAGAGTTGATACACTCCACCAGATTAGAGGAAGTCCACTGTGAGCGATGACGTGTGATACTATCCGACAGAAGGTACTATGGCACTGGAGGTTTGGACACTTTCACTACAAAGCCTTTCCCGAAGCAAGGAAGGTGGTGACGGGGATGCTCGAGTTCTCAAATAATCATGAAGGTGTATGTCAGGGTTGTGCCGAAGGAAAGCATACAAGGGGACCTTTCCCCTCAAGCGTCACAAAGACATCTGATGTCTTGCAATTGATTCATTCTGATCTATTTGGAATGCTGCCCGTGACATCCTTGGGAGAATGTTCTTATATATGACGTTCATAGATGACTTCTCTCGCAAAACCTGGATATACTTCTTGAAGAAGAAGGATGAGGCTTTCATGTGGTTCCGTACCTTCAAAGCCTTGGTGGAAAATCTAACAAGGAAGAAGATCAAGATATTGAGGACCGATAATGGCACTGAATATGAGACGAACGAGTTCAAGAACTTTTGCAGAGAAGATGGCATCAAGAGGGAGACCACAACTGTCTATACTCCTTAGCAGAATGGCGTTGCTGAACTAAAGAATAGGACCATTGTGGAAGCTGCCCGTGCTATGCTATGTGACCAGGGTCTATCGAAGTTTCTGTGGGGAGAAGCTACGAACACTGTTGTGTACATTACAAAACCGATGCCCGCATTCCACTCTAGACTCCAAAACTCCCGAAAAGGTTTTCTCTGGTAAGAAACCTGACGCCTCACATTTTAGAGTTTTTGGATGTCCTGTTTATTTTCATGTGCCGAAAGAGAAGAGGAGCAAGCTGGATGCTTCTGGGAAGAAGGGAATGTCTGTGGGCTACTGCGAAACTTCGAAGGCCTATAGAGTCTATGTGCCTTGTCAAAGGGAAGTGGAGTGAGAGGTCATCAAATCATTGGGCTATGGAGTCTATGAAAGTTATGGATATCTCAATAATGAGTCAGAGTGCATCACAGGGCAAATCTAGTGTGGTCAATGGATCTTTTAAGGTTATGTGTGAAGTGAAATGGACATTAAGTTGGGAAAACAAGGTAGGGCAAAGGGGAGTTAAGAATCCTTTGTCATATACCCATAAACAAGAAGGTCTCAAATACTGATAAGCAAAAAATAATAATCATGAGATAGGGCAAACCATTAACTCAATGACAATACTTAAACAAATAGACATTCAAGATAAACAACTCAGTGAAACACAGAAAACAAGAAAACCTATCTAACTTTAGTGATTTCACCTTGAAAGTTTGAAAACATATAAGATGACAAATAACTTTAATCAATGAAGAGGGAACTCCTAGACATCATCAGTCGAGCTATAAAGAACTTTGAGGCAAACTTATCAAGCATAAACAAAGGGCATGATCAAAACATGGCCTCTTTGGCTAAAACTAGCAAGTAATCCATCAAAGAGAGATTCCACAAACAGAGTTTAGATAGCATCAAGTAAGCATGGCTAACCATAAAACATATTTGGAAACTACCTTATTAAACCATTAATGAAACAAACAAGCTTAGGTGGATCTAAAGAGCAGCTAAAAATTCCTTAAACTAACCCAGCAAAGGAAAACATAAAGACAATAGAAACAGGAAGGACTAAGGTGCCTCAAACAACATTTCTTAGCCTATACTTTTCTGATCTACTGCAACATAAAAGGATGGACATAATGATAAACAAAAAAATATGAACAAATTAGAGACACATCACCATTCACCAAGCTCAGGGATCCTGCAAGCAAAATTTCATCATTATCAATCAAAGCATATCATTCACAAGCTCCATAACACCAAATTGCTCTTCAACCTCAAAGAACCATGTATTGCTCTCAAAACTCATCAAATGCCAACATTAACAATGAATCCTCAATGCTCTATTTAACCAAGAAGTTGGAGAAAAACCTAATAGAGTATCTCGAAGCCTATTGGCTAATCAAAAATGTCACTATTGTCCTTGAGACCTTGCAATGCCCAAGGCACAAAATATCTAAAACAAAATATCTTTTCGGGAATTTTTAGCAAAGAAATTGATATTTGAGGTCTGACAAGCCTCCTAAAACTTGCCAAGCGTACATTGTCAACTTTCCCTCTGCTAAGGGTGCAGCACTGTGTTTTAGGATTAATTTCCATGCCAAGGGCCTAGCACTGGAGCAGGAAAACTGGGTCAACTTGCAACAGTGTTTTGAAAGCCTTCCCGATGTCGAAAAAGTCTCCATGATGGCCCGTTGGAAAGCCCTTTGAGTCTACTTTCCAGATCTACCCTTGGTTCTCTGATTTGACCTCTGCAGCCTGTTCAAAAAGCAAAAATGCCAAGGCTGGTAAAGGCGCAGCACATGTCCTGAAAAGCAGGAAGAATGGTAAAAATTAGGGTGTTTTGACCCTTTTGGAGGACCAAAACAACTCCAATTGATCTGAAACTTTGTGAGCATGCTATACTCAAGCTGAGGTTTCCAAAAATGTAAGCCTTTCCTCCTGAAGATGCTCTGATAAAATGCATAGCACCATGGGTGCTAACCCCTTGGCCCTCAAAATTAGCAAAAAACCAAAACTTGTCAAAATTTTCCCAAATTTGGTGGATGTGTGCCTCATGGGTTTTGAGAGACCTGTAGAGAAGCTTGTGTCAAGATTCCAAAGTTAGCTTGGCCTTTTTCCTCTTTTAGTGCTTGGATCCTGGTTTGGGATTTTTGAGTTTGGCCCTTGCAATTTGGTTTCTCCGGGCATAATGTTTAGTCATCCTTCTTTGGAGGTCAAGATCTTGATTTGCTTTCTTCAATTTAGCCTCCAAGTGTATGTTGACTCTCTCCAACCAAGGCTCCTGATCATGTGCTATCTTCATGGCCAAAAGCTCGTCTAGAGGGAGTTGTTCTGCTAGGGTTGATTCTTGTTCCCTTTGCTTTGTCAATGCCTTCTTTAACCCCATGGTTCTAGATCTCCTCCTACATTGTCCTTCCTCATCCTCACTCTCTTCATAAGTGCCCATGAACTCCTCTAGTTTCCCCTGTGCCTTTTGGGCTTCTTTCCGAACCTTGATGGCTCTAGCTTCATAGATTGCAATTTGTGCTCTTAGCTGCTTGTTCTCCAAGTCAAGGGCATCTTTCACACTCTTGGCCCTATTCAAATCTGCTTGGAGGTCTTCAATTTGTGCATTTATGTCCTGGAGGAGCAAGTTTGTGATCCTTGCTTCATTCTCCTCATCACTGTCCACTTGAATGATCTCAAACTCCCTCTTAACCTCATGATCTTCTTCTTCTTCCTTTAACTTTTGTTTCCCTTTGTCTAGTGGCTGAGCTGAGGTGGATGCCATGGTCCCTTGCCTTTTAGAGGCAGCAAACACAAGCCTTGATCCTTTTTGATATGTGAGAGGGAGAAACTCAAATTTGATTGCTAGAATGCTCTTACCATGACTGATCTCAAGACTGCCTTTCTTTTCATCAATGATCTCTGCATTTATGTCTCTTGCATTGTGTTCTTGACTGCCCTCTTGAGATTCATTTTCATTTTCCTCCATGCTAACATCACTGTTGTGATCTTCACCACTATCATCAACCTCATGACTGTCTTTTTGGTTTATAGTGTCACTGCTGTCATTATTATTAGGGCTATCAGTCATCATGGTTTCTTCATTATTTCCATGACTGTCATTAGCCTCTTCTTGACCTTCTACACAATCATCATCTTTACTTTGTTCATCTTTGTCACTATTTTCATGACTGAGGCTTGTTTCATAAGTGTCACTGCTGCCCTTATTTTGGTTTATAGTGTCCTTACTGTCATTATTTATATCAATGTTGGCCTCTTTATCTTCTGCACTTTCCTCACTATCATCATCTTTATCAATGCTAGCTCCTTTGTCACTTTCTGTCTTATTGATATCTGCCTCTTCATTCCACTGATGTCAAATTGATAGGAAAGAGGGCATGTGATGTTGCTCTATTTTGAACAAAAACCCTAGGACTTGCACTAAAACCCCTTGATTGTGCTTAGAAGAACCTTGGCAGTAATTTGCAGTTGATCAGAGGTGATTTGGAGAATTTTTAGGGCTTAGAAGGCTTTATGACCAAAGGCGCAGTGCCTGCCCAAGCTGTCGGGTCGGCCTGCACGTGGAGTCAGGTGGCTGAACGCGTAGCGTCGTGCAGGGTTGCACGCATCGTTGGCAAGGCTGCACACGCAGCGTCGTGCAGGGCTGCACGCGCAGTCGACAAGGTTGCACGCGCAGCGCCGTGCAAGGCTGAAACACGTTTGCTTGGTTGAATGCGCGGCACCGTGCAGGGCTGAAATGTGTTTGCTTGGTTGAACGCGTAGCGCCGTGCAGGGCTACATGCGTCGTCGGCAAGGCTACACGCGCAGTGCCGTGCAAGGTTGCACACGTCGTCAGCAAGGCTGCACGCATCGTCGGCAAGGCTGCACGCCAGTTTTATTGGGTCTCTGGCTGTCGGGTCTGCACGGAGCAAACGTGCAGCGCGCAATCACAGGCGCGTAGCATAGGGCAGATTTGCCCGAACTTGCCAAAAATTCACAAATTTCGCTCAGAGTGTTTCTTCGATGACCTTTGTAACAGCAAATGGGTTGTTGAAGGGTGGAGAGGGCCTTTATAGGTTCAAAAACTTTGATTTAAATGTCAAATCCACTTTCCTAATGTTTTCTTTTCAAGCCTTTGACCCTTTACTGATATTTCTTTATCTTTTTTCTGCAAGTGATATGAAAGACATTGAAGTGGCTTTCTTTCTGCACTTTGATAGTTGACATCTTCCTTTTGGCCCTTGGGAATTCAAACACACAGTAACACCCTTAAAACTTTTCCTTGACCTACACCATGGAATTCAAATCATGCCTTTACCTTCTTTTGTCTGCACCATAAAGTTTAATCTATGTTTTCACCTCCTTTAACATTTTTTGTTTTGCAGGTGCTTGATTTTTCCTTGTTTGACTCCTCACTGGATTTTAACCTCATTTGCCTTGGCCCCACTCTTTTCTTCCTCCTTGATTGATTCTTCATGGCCATCATCTTCATGTTAGATGCACTTGTACTTATGAGATGATACTGAAGGATTTGGAGAGGGTGAGGAAGGAGGATCATTATGATCCAGGGGTATGTGAGTGAGAGGCAAGACATCAATGAGAAACCTCTACTGAGTGTTTAAACCCTGTGTTGATAACTCCTTGTACTGATATGAAATTGATAGAAAAAGAGTGAATGGAATGGAAACCTCTGTAAGTGAATGGAAGGAGTGTATGAATATATGAGGTTGTGTGAGAGGCTGAATAAACTTGATGACAACCCCTAACTGTGAAATTTACCTTGTTTCAACTGATATTCTTCATAGGCAGGTAGAGAAGTGTCAAATAGGGATTTCAAGTTTACATACCTAGGGTCCCCTCTTAGGGCTTTCCTCCTTTCAATTTTTAAATGATGACAAAGGCTTGAAGGATGGTAGAAATTTTACTTACCCTAAAAATAAGTATGAAGGACCTTTAGCAGGAGTTTGGGAATGATTTGAGTGCTTTTAGGGTTGAGGAGGCCCTCCTAGCCAAGGGCGCACCACCACCTCCCAGGCACACAGCGCCATGTGTAATTTACATGGGAAAAAATTGCCAGGGGCGCAGCACCAACTCCTGAGCGCGCAGCGCCATTTTGCAAAGGGCATTTGGAGGCCTTCCCGGTGTCGGAATTGGGCCCATGATAGCTCGTTGGAAAGCTTAACCTGTCTACTTTCCAAATATACCATTTTTTCTCTGATTGGAGTTGATTTGCCTTGTCAAAAGTTGATTTTCCCAAGACTGGTCAAAAAGTGTTGAATAATGGTGCAGAAATGCAGAGTGCTAGTGCAGACCACTTTTGGATGCCTTCCTCAATTCCAAATTGAGCTCAGGATAGCTCATTGGAAAGTTCTTCAAGTCTAGTTGTCATTTGACTCATCAAACAAGTCATTTGGACACTCCAGCTATGAAAAAACCTAATTTTCCCAAGGTCACTCCAGGAGTGCAGAAATTCTCCCGTGACACCTGTATTTTTGACATTGCTCCCAAACCATGATACCTGTGTAAAAACTGAAGGAGGTTTTCTTCTTGGTCCGAGCATGGACAAAAACCTCTCTCACTTTTGCCAAATTCATCTCTGTTTGGCCAGAAACATATTTTTAACCAAAACTGGCCCTAGGTGTGGCAAATGATTTGGCCCTTGGAATGAATTCTTGGAAAATGATGGAGGCCTGATGTTTATGAGTTGGTATACATTTATGTTTTCTGATATGATCTATCATATGAATCCTTTGCTCCTATGCCTCCTTTCCATAGCAAACCCTAGCTTAGTTGGAAGGGGAAATTAGGGTTTGGTGTAGGCAAAACAAGGGATTTAGCACTGCCTTGTAGAGGGAGGGGAATGAAGGGGTTAAGGGTTGTCTAAATTCTTGGGGAATAGGGATGGATGTTAGAGAGTAGGAGAAAGTGGAATTTGAAGGATTGAGACAGGGGAAGGCATCCAAAAGGGCAAAACACAGGCCTAGTCTCGAAAAAGTGTCAAATTGTAGCAATAGGCTAGGTTTTGTAGAGAAATGATGATTTTAAGGGAGAGGAGTGATGGAAGTGTTTATGAAGGTATATTAAGGATAGGAGGAAGTGTAAGAGCATCAGGATACAAGCCGTGTTGATGATTTAACCATGGAAGTCATGAAACCAAGAGTAATGAGATTCACAAATTTCGCTCTGTTAAATGGAGTCATAGGCAAGGGATAAACAGAGTAATGAGATTATGGGTAGGAAAAAGGATGGAAATGAGAGGCACAAGCCATTTGGAGTCTGTAGGAGTTACAAGGTGATCATGAAATGGCAAATGGTAGGATAGTAAAAAAATTTCTCTAGGGATAATGAAGGCAGTGAGATTTCTAAAACTCACAATGTTCATGGAATTTTGTTTTTAGAAATCTACAACCAATAATTAGTCATCTATAGATAGTGAAAATTACTGATGACTAACACTGAGTTCGAGATGAAGGACCTAGGACTGATGCATTACTTCCTAGGCCTGGAGGTCTGGCAGAGACTTGGAGACGTTTTCCTTTCTCAAGGAAAATACATTGTGAAGCTTCTGGAAAGATTTGGAATGGTGGACTGTAAGTCCGTGTCATCACCGATGGAGCTCAACTTTAAGAAGTTGAGTGGTAGCGCTGTTGGGACCGTGCTAGCAAATCCTACTAAGTATCGTCAACTTGTAGGGTCCCTGATGTTCTTAGTGAACACCCATCCGGACATATGTTTTACAGTGAACACTTTGAGTCAACATATGGTTGAGCCTCATCACATTCACTAGGTTGGTGCCAAGAATCTGTTGAGATATCTTCGGGGCACGATAAACCATGGGCTGAGATACACTGTCAGGAGCATGACACTCCATGGATATACTGATGCCAATTGGGTTGGCAGTGTGGTGGATCGTAAGAGCACATTGGGATCTTGCTTCACACTTGGTTCTGCTTCGATATCATGGATAAGAAGAAAGCAGAAGTCGGTGGCTTTGAGCACCACGGAGGCCGAATACATTGCAGCGAGTATGGCCTGTTGTCAAGCAATTTGGTTGTGAAAGCTCTTCAGTGAGTTGTTTGGGCATGTGCTAGATACCACCGTGATACTCTGTGATAACCAAAGTGGGATAGGTTCTCCGAGAATCCCGTGTTCCACGATCAATCCAAGCATATTGATATCAGGTACCACTTTATCCGGGATATGGTACAGCGAGGCGTCGTAAGGCTCGATCATATAGGAACTGATGAGCAGGTCGTAGATATTCTCACAAAGCCCCTGGGGAAGGTCAAGTTCCTAACCTTCCGTGAGAATCTTGGTATCGTGGAACGACCCTATGCTGAGGGTCTTGTTGGACGATAAGCTATGGGAGCTCTAGGGAGCTTTGGGGATAGCTTCTCGGGGCTATAAGCAACCACAGGGCTAGGCTTGCTGAACCTTGTTGGTATGCTTCTGCCCCACCGTTATGATGATTGAGTTGGTTCACCTCTCATTATTTGTGCCCCGTATGCATCCTACCCATTGAGTTCAAGGCTCATGGGAAGTACCTCTCATTTAGCCAATGAGGTGGGAAAAGCTAGAGACTAGTAGCAAAGACTGATGGATGCATCAGAGATTGTCATACCCTCAATCTAGGATGGCATGGTCCAACCACTTGATCTGGGATCAAGTATAGTGAGGTTTTGGACCTCCAACTGACTTCGAGTCAAGTAAACCAACTTCGGGTTGGTATGAGACTCTTTGTGAGTCCTATAGAGGTTTTGAACCTCTGGGCTGAATCTGTCAGCCAGGAATGATGTCTTTGTGACTGACCCACTTCTATTCTGAAATAAAGAAGCCAGCAAAGCAAGTTACGGTGGGATGACGCACGATGTTTGGATTGCACAGGTGGATGGAGTTCTCCTAGTTGAGAGGGAGTGTTAATTTTGGACAACTAGGTCCAAACTCCATGTTGTGATGCTCAAATGAAGATGCCAATATTTTTATTGGACTCCTCTTTCGGAGAGGTGCAAGATCGATCTAAAGATCATCTTAATCCGACGAGCAGAACATTTATTTTGAATTTATTCAAAATATGTGCAGGTTGGCCTTAAGGTTTTGTGCCCCAGCAGTTATGTCACACACCCTCATTGATGGATAAATATTGGTCAACGTTGGAGGACATTTTCACTCATCTCATCCTCACATTTCTCTCTCCTCATCTAATTGGTTCGATGACCTTGGAGGCTCTTCTCTCCACGCATGGGAAATTTCAGTAGCAGCTCATTTCTGTTTTTGGCCTAGGGTTTCTTCAACAGCATTGACCAGCGTTGACTTTGGTCAACGCAAGGTCAAACGGACCTGAAACTCTCCCAAAAGTTCGATTTTCCAAATCCGCATTTTTAGCACTATTCCCAAGGCTAGACATTGACTTTGACTTGGCTGCGTTGACCTGTTGTTGCTGTTGTTTGCGTTGACTGTTCACTGACAGCGTTGACTTTTGGTTGACCTTTGAGTTGACCGTTTTGGCTGTCCTAGAGGGTTGTGTGACATTGTTGGTTGGTTGACCATATTGAGACTTTGTTGGTTGAAGCATCCTGTTGATCACCGTAACGCACCAACACACATATATTTTGGCTTGTCTTCTGTCGATCTACTAGAATGTTCTATCAGCGTTTTACTTTATTGTTTATGTGGTCGCTGACAGATATTGGGATAAAAAGTAAAGTTGCCGCAAGCATAGAACATCTACAAAATTTACAGCTATGTAAAAATACAATAGTATGTGCTAAAATGAGATGGTTGGACAAGAACCCACAACATGGTATCATCCACACCTATATAATATGAAAGGCATAATAGAAATATAGCCAATTATAAAGCTATGGAAACAACACAGTAGTATGTGTTGAAATTTGGCCAAAAACACAAGTGAACAATTTCTTAGTTTCTAAGACGTAAAGTTCAACACCACAGAATAGTTAATTTAAGCACTGGGAATAACAACTTGAACACTATTATAAGATTTATAAGGTGTTAATAGTACCCATTGAAAACAAGAAAAAATAAATTCAAAAATAACCATTATACAAGTAAATAAATAGATAGCACCAATGGTTATCTCAAGTGCTAGATTCTCTTGTGCTAAGTCCATATAGGTCTCCACCTCAAAGTTTGTGAGGGTGGAGTAAGATTAATAGCTTGCGGAAAAAAGTAATTATATAGCTGAAATGGTCAGTTACTAGTGTCAATCCATCTTAACTCTGGATCGATTATGCGTCGAGAGGGGAAAAATCCCTCAAAGTGCAAACCTTTCCTTAACTTTTTCGCACTAGAAAGAATTTTTCACCTCAACAAGTTTGGTCCCTTTGATGCATGATAGATCCAAAGTTAAGATGGACTTGTCCACTCCATGTTGAGCTCCATCATATTGCGCAACACACCATTGAAATGTTTTAAACAAAAGATATTTTTTACTTTCAATTTATATATATAAGACATTATGCCATAGTATTAATAAGTTTCAATTGAAGTAGAAAAACAATAAGATACATCAACCCATCAAGAGGATCTGGAAATATTAATAGTGCCTAGAATGGATAGATTGACTAGAGGTGCAGGATTTGGATTGTTGCAAAATTGTACCTCAACGCAAGCTAGTTCTTCATATTCTTCCTCCCCAATAGGGTTTGTATTTAAAAAAATATTATTATAAATAATATTTTAATTTTAATATTTTTTTGAGGATAATTATTTCTTGTTATATATATATATATATATTTCCATTTAATTTATATAATTAATAATTATTTTTAAAAAATTATATTTAATAAAAATTTGAAGTTTAATATCCTGATGGGGGTGATAGATCAGTAGGCATTGAGGAATGTGGCGCAGGCTCGCCACCCTACGTCTCCCTCTTTACATTGCGTGAGACTACAAGCGGAAAATGGGATGCATGCATATGATGATCTCGACCATAATAGGAGGACAATTAATGGCATTTACGATGGTTGTATCGATCTTGTACCAGAGGAGAGATTGGTGGTCTATTCGACAGCAATTGATATCCTAATATAAAATAGGTGAAAGGATGTTTATTAGTCTGTTTGTTCGTGTGTTGAGTAATGTGGAGTGCTTCAAGGGGAAGAGTCCTTGTCTCAGCTCATGGACGACAAGGGGAATCCTCAGCAGAATTGGATTTGAGAACCAGAGCACGCAGGATTTTCAGAGCAAAGGTAAAGAGAAATTTGGCATTGTGTTTAGTGGTGGGAGACATCTCGAGGAACAACCAAGCTATATCACTATTACAGGTGCTCAAGACTCGTTCTTGGAGCTATTTTGGGTGATCCATACCAAGTATAAAACTTGTAATCCAGTAGTTCTCTCTGCATTGGATTTTTACATTCTTATAAGTTTCAATCCTACTAGGTATGTCGAGGTAGAGGAATGGTTAGGCAAAGGGCATTTTAGCTTTCCCTTTCTGTATGTATTGGGGTTGTAGGGACGTCTAGCGGTTTACTGGTGAGTTGTGAATCATTTCCTTACGCATTTGGGTGGTAAAAGTATTCTGGATTCTGGTTTTATTTGGGTTAGTTATCCCTCAGGTAGTAGCGAGCCTATTCGATCTATTAGTTGTGAGGTTTTGAAAACCTTGGCTCCCTGCATATTCCAATCTGAGCTTTCTTCGACCCGTTTGTGGTTGTTGGTGGTTGTTTTCTCCACTAAGGTTGTGCTGGGTAGCAGTGAATTGGCAATTGTTTTTTTTGCCAGCTTGGACGGTATTTGGGGTGGCTTGCAGGGGTCTACCTGGTAAGTGGAATTTGCATTGGGGGTCGTGGGTGTCTGTCGCTTCTAGCAGGAAGAAGGCGCAACCCCATCCGTTTAAAAGGTTTAGCTGGTGCATTAGTAACGTTGTCTTTACGGGACAAGAAGGTCGAAGGAGGGAGATGAATATGCATCCTCAGCGAGGATGGACGCATTGATAGTTGGAGGCGAGAGGTCCTCAGGAGCAGCAGCAACAACAGGAGCACGAACATAGAGAAACTATAGACACATCGCTCTCTCAGTCCTTTCCCTCTGTGGGAAACGTCTCCTCAACGGATGACAGTGTGGGCATCTTTCAGTAGCTAAGCAACTCTTTGGACTAGCTTAATCGGGCCCAGCAATATGATCACTATAGACTTCATGAATCACACTCTACAAAATCTATGGGAGATGCATGATAGACTGGTCAGCCTATGGAGAGGACAGCAGAGCATCCAGGAGCGGCTTAACTGTCTGGAAACTAGGTTGGCGCACATGGAGGGGCATGTCCATTGTGAATTCCAACCCCCACCATCCCCTACCTCTAATCCAAATCATCCTATCTCGGTAAATTCTGATGATATCTGATGATCGGTAGTTGTCTTTTAGTTTTGTGGAGGTTTTGGCACTTATTTCCTATCAGTTTATGTAAATTGTTGTCAATTTGGAAACTTACTACGTATCTACTATCTGGGTATGAACCTGTTGGCCAATAAATCTAGTAAGAGTGAGAACAGGAGGTTTTTGAGACACATCATGAGAAGCCGTAATCTTTTGCATAAATGGAAAACTTGGATTCACACAAAAATAAAATGTTTTATATTGGATAAGGTTTAGTCCCATTGTAACATATTTATTATCATATAATTTTATACTAAATATTAAAGTACTTTTTGCCAAACGTAAATTTAATTTTTAAAATATAAAAATTAAAATTAAAATAATATTTAATATAAATATTAAAAAATATTGCGAGAATCTTCATTATTAATTTTTTTAAAATAATATTATAAATTTAATATTTTTACGAGGATAATTATTTTTTAATATTTTATAATTATATATGTATATGCGTATAATTTCCTATTTAATTAATATGATTCAATAAATATTTGAATAAATTAACCAAAAAAGAACAAACCATGGATAAAGTTTAGTCACTTTATAACATACTTGCTATCATATCGCTTTATATTAATTACTTTCAAACACACACACACACATATATATGTGTTTGTGTGTGTGTGTGTGTGTGAATTAAAAGTAAAGAATCTCTTATGGTTAAAACATTTCAATCGTAAGTTGCTCAATATGATGGAGCTCAAGATCTTTCATGCCATATATATATATATATATATATCAATGGTGCTTCACAACGCCACCCTCCTATATGCGGGATCGGTGTGGTCTTACATATAAATCAATCTCATTTTATGCACATTCAGTGTGCCCATGGCAAAGGGACAAATAATTGGGCAAAATTCATAGCTTTAAGAACTCTTCTCTTTGTAGCATCACTGAAAGGTGTAAAAAAACTACAAATTCTTCGGGGCTCAAAACTAGTTATTGACTCGAAAAACAAAAAAATTCAATCAAAAATATTTTTTGCAACCTCTTCTATAGGGCATTCAAGAGTTCCATGCTTTCTTTTGAATGGTTATCTTTTAGCCAAGTTCTCATGGACCTTAATATGAAGGCAAATGAACTCTCCAAGGAAGCTTTGTTACATCTTGTTGGGTCTTTTGGCATTTCCAAGTGTGTGGAGGGATTGGAGCATGAATCTATGGATTTTTTCTTTTGATCTCATTTTCCCTATACATGGTATACTGTGAAATTTTTACATAATTTTCAATATAGTAAATTGTTGAAAAGTCTTGTCTCAAATCTTATGTAGGGTTTTATGAATCTAAAGACGAAGTGAAGTCTATTTAACGATGAAGGGATGTTAATTTCTGCTCATGTTCTATGCCATTTCAGATTAGGGTACAACACTGAAGAAGATAGAACATACTAATAGATCGATAGAAGACAAGCCAAGACAAAGATAAGAAATGGTGGCGTTACGGATCAGCAGGATGCTTCTACCAGCAAAGTCTCCAATAGGTCATTCAGCCAAGCGTGTCACACATAACCCCAGAACAATCCAAACAAGAATACGCAGCTCCAACGCCATCAAGAGAGAGAGAATTCCTCCACACCAATGTGTGTCAAATGAACTCAAAGTCTCTCCAATATATAGGAATCTTTGGGGGTGTGTGACACGTCCTTTAAGACATTTAAGTCAATATTTTATTCCAGGCCGACCTAGCACATAAGTGGAATAAATTCAAAGTACATGTTCTGCTCATCCGATCGAGATGATCTTTACATCAATCTTACACCTCTCCGAAAGAGGAATCCAATAAAAATATTGCGATCGTCATCGAAGCAGCCTGGCCGGGTTAGAACTAGTTGTCAGAAATTTTAACCTCCCTCTCAACTAGGAGAACTCCCCGTCCACTAGTGCAATCAAACATCGTGCGTCATCAGCGTAACGCTGCGGCCTCTTTATTTCGAACGAGAAGTGGGTCAGTCCACAAAGACATCATGCCGCCGACCAGTTCGACCAGAATTAAAACCTCTATCGGGCTACGAAGAGTCTCCCATCAACCCGAAGTTGGTTCATCTGACCGAAGTCGGGCGAGGAGGTCCCAGAGACCTCACTATCGGACTCTAGTCTCGAACCAACCAGTTGGTTCATCGACCGAGAGAAGTCGGGGCGGTCCCCGAGACCTCACCTCCCGGACTCACAAAGAGTCTCCAACCAACCCAAAGTTGGTTCATCTGCCCCGAAGTCAGGCAGAGGTCCCAGACCTCACTATCGGACTCCTGAGTCTCCAACCAACCCAAAGTTGGTTCATCTGCCCCGAAGTCAGGCAGAGGTCCCAGACCTCACTAAACTTGATCCCGGATCAAGTGGTTGGACAGTGCCATCCTAGATAGAGAGTACGGCAATCTCTGATGCGTCCATCAGAATTTGCTACTAGTCTCTAGCTTTTCCCACCTCATTGGCCAAATGAGAGGTACTTCCCATGAGCCCTGAACTCAATGGGTAGGATGCATACGGGGCACAGATAAATGAGAGGCGAACCAACTCAATAATCACAACGGTGGGGCAGAAGCACCATAAGTGCTTATAGCTCCGAGAAGCTATCCCCAAAACCCCCTTTGAGCTCCCAGAGCTCATCGTCCAACAAGACCCTTAGAATAGGGTCGTTCCATGATTCCAAGATTCTCACGGAAGGTTAGGAACATGACCTTCCCCAAGGGCATTGTGAGAATATCCGCGACCTGCTCATCAGTTCCTACATGATCGAGCCTTACGGCGCCTCGCTGTACCATAACCCAGATAAAGTGGTACCAGCCATCAACATGCTTGGATCAATCGTGGAACCCGGGATTCTGTAACAAATGAATCCCCCTCTGGTTATCACAAAGGATAACGGTGGCATCTAGCACATGCTCGAACAGCTCACAGAAGAGCTTTCGCAACCAAGTGACTTCACAACAGGCCATACATGTTACAATGCATACGGCCTCAGCGGTGCTCAAAGCTACCGACTTTAGATTCCTGCCCGAAGCAGATCTACATGTGAAGTAGCATCCAGATGTGCTCTTGCGATCCACCACACTGCCAGCCCAATCGGCATCAATATATCCATGGAGTGTCATACTCCCGACAGTGTATCTCAGCCCATGGTCTATCGTGCCTCAGAGATATCTCAAGAGTTTCTTGGCACCAACCCAGTGAATGTTATGATCAACCATGTGTTGACTCAAAGTGTTCACTGCACAACATACATCCGAACAGGTGTTCATTAAGAACATCAGGGTCCCTATGAGTTGACGATACTCAATAGGACGGGCCCAGCAACGTTGCTACTCAACTTCTTAAAGTTGAGTTCCATGGACTTACAGTCCATCATACCAGAAACTTCATAATGTATTTTCCTTGAGAAAGGAAAATCTCGCCAGGTCTCTGCTAGACCTTCAGGCCTAGACATCAGTCCTAGGGCCTTCATCTTGAACTCAGCAGCGAGCTCCCTCTTGCACTGATGAATGAGAGGGTCAGCACCTGTCAGAAGAGGTCATCCACATACAGCACCAGAATGAGAGGTTTTCCCTTGACAATCTTGAAGTAAGGGTTCGGATCAGCATTACTTCGAGTGAAGCCCAGCTTCATCAAGTAGCTATCTATCCTCTTGTACCAATCTCGGGGTGCTTGTTTCAGCCCATAGAGGGCTTTCTTCATCCTGCAGACATGGGTGTCCCGATCCTGGACTTCCAACCCCAAAGGTTGCTCCACATATACCTCTTCCTTTATCACACCATGCAGAAAAAAATGCGGTCTTCACATCATCTGATGAAGACTCCATCCTTGCGTAGCAGCAAGGGCTATAATAGATCGAATGGTGGTATCTTGAGCCACAGGTGCAAATATGTCATCATAGTCTATACCTTCCTCACAAGCAACGAATCTTGCCTTGAACTTTTCAGCACTTCCATCAGATCCATGCTTGATCTTGTAGAGCCATTTCGAGGTGACAACTGCTTTGTCCTATGGTCTTGGGACCACATCCAGACATCATTCTTCATGATGGACTCATACTCTTTGTGCATTCCTCAAAGGATCCAAAGTCAGTTTGTACAATAGTACTCATGGCTGCTAGATACCCTTGGTATTTATATGGCTTCTCGGATTTCTTCCAGAATTTCCCCCTCTGAAGCCATATGTCTTTGAGCCATGAGGATCTTCTTTCATTCAGTAATGATATTTGCTCAGGTGCATATACAGATGTATCTCCCTCTTGATGTCAGCTTCTCTCGAGAGAGAAGACATCTCTTTTAAATGAGGGCATCCCAGACACCAACTTGGAAATGGGACTTAATCTCCCATAGTCAAAGCCATCCAACAGACTTTGTTGATCATGATTCAAGATTCCAACCATGTGACCAAAAGCTGCACAAACTTTTCAGTTCACATTTTAAGTTTACCATAACGCTCTAATGTAAGATACAGTCACATGCTTGCTGCTACATAGGTGACTATCTATGTCACTGTCATACAGGGGGAACATATCAACAAGCCTCAGCTTGTGTTAGAAGTCCTTTCAGCCACTACCTGTTATTCAGAGAGTAGCTTCTTCAAACAGCCTTCGAAGACCGCAGCTTACAAAACTAGGTATCCGGTCTACCTTGGTTTATCCTGCACTTGAGGCATTGCACCTTGAATTGCTTCCAGATCTGCCCATTTCTGGTTATTTCAGCAGACTGCTCCTAGGGCTGTCAAAATTTGCCTAGCTCAATGACTTACTTCTATGCCCATTTCGTCAACAATTTGACCACTACATAGAATTTCCCCAAGGACTTCTGCAGTCAACCCTTAAAACATTCAGCTTGAAACATGGGTGTCTGTCTATGTCACTATCATGATGACAGTGACATAGAATCACAGATTTAGAACTATCACACTCATCACGGCTTGCTGAATATGAACTTCACTTACATCTCTTGGACTCTTGTCCTTGATGTACCAGGCAGGGTTCTCATCTTCCTATACCTGCAAAGAGTGTTGCTGGTTCAATACTTCTGCCTTAGCTGCTCACAAGGACTTTCAGCTTTCTAACAGTCCCTCAGCTTGCTTACTATACTTGCCAATACAAGGATATCTCCAGCTTATGGTTTACAAGAAACCACCATTGTTTTACATCGCACTGTAAAATACAACAAATCACACTCTAGCATGCAGATACATTCATCAACACTCAACCGCACTCCAGTAAGAGGGTATGTGCCAAAATATTCTTGGACTTTGCATCAAATCAGGCTGTTTGTTTCTTAAGATTGTCTCCAAAAGTCTTCAGACAATCCCAGCTCCAAATATGATGCCCAAACCACTGTAAAATGTCACTCCTTTGGGTTAACTTGAGATTTGGCCCTTCAATGCCATAATTAGACCATAACGAATTTAAAATCACAACCCAAGAACTCTTCAATCATGTGCAAACGGAGCTTCAGTGTGTCCAGGAACTGCCTTCAAAAACTTCAGCGAGTAGTTCAGACTTCAATCTCAAGGTATGCATTCCTAGATATCAGCTTTCCCTGTCACTGAGCTTTTACAAGTTGACCAAAATGATACACGGTTCTAAATATAACAAATCACAAGTTCAGCAGCTAACAGACCCTGATCTGTGTTGACACTCTGACAGAATATGCAATTACTATGCCTAGTCGTTGCAAGCATTCCGCCTAGACAGAGGCAACAACATCCGCCAATGGTGAACTTTCTTCTGCACAGATTCCTCAGAAAGAATACCTTTATGGAAATAACAAAATCTCGGCCCAACCAAAATCACCACGTGTTCATCTTGCATACAGGGGCATACGTCTGCCCTGAATCACACAAAGCACTGTGATATTATGCGCGTACGTCTGCACAATATATCGTTCTTTGCCTTTTGTCATCACACGCATATTGGCACTACTGAATATACAAAACCGACACAGCAACTAAAAAAAATGCATTTGACATCGCTTTTAAAGCATTCAGCTGTATGTGTGAATTTCACAAATTACCGACAGCTCGAAAAAGTCACGTCCATCGCTCAACATATATTTGAGTCAATCGCACCCTGTTTCAATGTTAGTTGATTCAGAAATTATCATTTGTCTTGTATGCATACAAGTATGACATCGCTTCCACCAACAGTCATATCCATTGATACACGCTGAAAAAAAAATATCGGCACTGTCACGAGAACCTTATCCGATCACAGCGAGCGGAGATTGCTCACGTAATTTTATGACAGCTGCTTCACGGGTTTCGACTTTTCGTCCATATTCGATTTTGACGCAACACAGCAATACCAAAATTCGTAAGACAAATTCCGTTCACACTGGCCAGGGCCCAAGAGACTTTAATTATCTCGATTTCAGCTTAGATACTCAATCCACGGGTCGACGCCTACTTCGAATTCTTTCGCGCAATCCTCTCCATCTCTGGCCCAAGCAGGAAAGATTTTCTGATCGGAAGACGTGATCACAGTTCTGCATGCCGTAATCTTCTCCGCCTCTTCTCATAGCCAAATAAACCCATTTAACCTCACGCTAACAAGGGCCTGAACTCCAGAATCAGCCACAGTGATAGGAGTATGATCGCTTTTCTCCAATATACCCCCGTCCTTTTGAAATAACGGGGTTTGCATGTTCACGCAAAGACGGCAATCTTTGTGAACGACATCCACGGCAGCTTCCATTTCTCGATGGTAATTATCGGCAGACATATGCTCTTCATGTAATTATCTGCCTGGCACTTCACGTCTGGGGCCTGCTTGGTCTGCTTAGTATGCAAGTCAGTCTTCCCTGAATATATCCGCATACTTAATTTCAGATGACCGCAATTTCTTATCCGCATTGTAATTTCACGCGACGTTGTTTCCAGTGGTCGGGATACTTCCGCCTACGGAGAACCAACGCTTTATTAACTTACGCCCTCGAAAGTCGGAATCCACCCACAGCTGTTTTGATTCCTTTAGGAGATTAGATATAGACCGGCAACGTCCTCCAAAAATGAGGTGGGGACTGCGTCCCTCTTACAGCAGCATACGCTGCCCTTCCACGCAGGCTGAGACAGACCCGCGTCCCTCATAGCTGTCACCTTCCACGCTAACTAGAGTAGACTTGCTCACGCTGATTCAAGCCTAGGGCATTGTCTTCAATCCACCTCTGATACCATGTTAATTTCTGCTCATGTTCTATGCCATTTCAGATTAGGGCACAACACTGAAGAAGATAGAACATACTAATAGATCGATAGAAGACAAGCCAAGACAGAGATAAGAAATGGTGGCGTTACGGCGATCAGCGGGATGCTTCTACCAGCCAAAGTCTCCGATAGGTCATTCGGCCAAGCGTGTCACACATAACCCCAGAACAATCCAAACAAGAATACGCAGCTCCAACGCCATCAAGAGAGAGAGAATTCCTCCACACCAATGTGTGTCAAATGAACTCCAAGTCTCTCCAATATATAGGAATCTTTGGGGGTGTTTGACACGTCCTTTAAGACATTTAAGTCAATATTTTATTCCAGGTCGACCTAGCACATAAGTGGAATACATTCAAAGTACATGTTCTGCTCATTCGATCGAGATGATCTTTAGATCAATCTTACACCTCTCCGAAAGAGGAATCCAATAAAAATATTGCGATCGTCATCTGAGCAGCACAACCCGGAGTTTGGACCTAGTTGTCCAATTTTAACAGGGGATTTCTCCCTCATTTTTGTAATGAGCAATCAGTTTGCTTTAGTTTTTTGATGATGGACTAAAAATCCATGTACAATCCTTTATAGGACCACAATACGTATAATCATCCCTCTCGAATATAATCAATTTTTTTCTTTTTAGATATCTATTTATTCACCTATCTATATGTATCTATATGGGACTTTGAGTTTATGCATCACCTTTTCATCACTTGCTCCTTTTCGGCCTAGGTGTGGTTATCAATTGTTAAAAAATTCAACCAAAGGTAGGCTAGATTATGTCATCCTTTGAAATTTGTATAAAAACTTGGTTATTTAATGCATTTATAGCTTGTTTTGACTCTTAACTTACTTTTATGTTTATTTTATCTAGTGGGCTCATGATCTACATCTATTCCAAGAGAAACAGATCCCTCTAGAAGTGGTTGCAAGGATGAATGAGAATCTCTCTCAGGAGTTCAAATGTGAACACAAAAGGTCAAATCCTCGTTAGTCATTTATGCCCTCTTTGGATTTTGCCATTCTCTGGGGATTGTTTGACATACATAGTCAAGAGCATTCCTCCAGGTGCAAGATAGGGATGGTTCTCTATTTAAACGGTTCCCATTTTGTCCACATTCATTGTGCTCTGAGGCACAGCTCAAACTCAAAAGCTAAGTTCTTTGCTCTATGGACACTATTGTACTTTGCAAAATCTTATGGAGTGTCGAAGATGCAGGTCATGCGAGACTCAAATATGGTCGTCGACTAGGCCAATGGTAAAAACAAAGTGCAAATTGTGCATCTTCAATCTCTATTCAACCATATTTAAGAACCAATCCATGTTTTTGAGTGGACATCCTTTTCTTGCATCTATAGAGAATTAAACAAGAAAGCTTACTATTTTTCAAAATAAGCCTTGACACTTGTCAATGGCTCATTCACCCCTTGGAATTTCTTTAATGGCCAAGAGCTTGAGGATATGACATTCCACTTTTAATTTATCTTTCATCCTTCAATTTTGTTTTGGAGGTTGAGTATTGGAACAAGGAGAGTGATTGTCAATGATTGAACATTATGTATGATAGACAACTATAAAAGAGTATAATTTTGTTTATTTGGAAAAGAATAACTATGTTTGAAGAATGAACATATGTCATGTTTTGTTTGACAATTGGGGTAAGATTTATACCTTGCTCCAATCTAGTCAATTGGGTCATTTTGATAAATCCCATGCAAACAGAACTATGTATATTTTCATGATGGAATTTGAAAATTTTATTTATGTTTGATATTAAAATTTCTTTTTGTAACTTGTTATTAATATTTTTTTAAGTAGCACATTTCAACTCCATATTAAGCATTGAAGTAAATTACACATATCCCTCATTATGGGATGTACAAAATACTTAGAGGTGGGTAAGGATCTTTTTTTTCAATATATATATATATATATATATATAGAGAGAGAGAGAGAGAGAGAGAGAGGTTATATCGAAATATTTTAATTAAGGTAGATATTGAAGTATTTTATTTATGGATGACATTGAAATATTTTTTGTTATAAATAAATTTTTTAAATGTCATATATCAAGAATTGGAGGAATTACACCTCTCTCATATGGGGAAGTAGAAAGCACCTATTGTAAGAAATTTTTTACCTTTAATTACTCCATGTCTATGTCTCTATCTATCTATTTATCTATTTAAGGTTGATATAAAATTATTTTAATTAAGGTGGATGCTAAAATATTTTCTTTATGGCCGAATATTATATTTTTGTTATAAAAAAATTATTTAAAGCCACGCATGTTAACCCCTAAATTTTCCCCTTGCAAATTTGAAGCGTTAAAGACCAACACATCTCATTCAATTGGAGGTCCAAAGACAAAGATGGATACAAGCTATGTATTGGTTCCCAGGTTGACTAGCCTCAAGATTGATTCAGTGATGATTAAGGTTAAGGCACATTTTTACACAATTTAGAGAGTTGTCATTTTTAGCAAGTTTTCTACTTTCTAGGAGAGGGAAGTTTTAAGGATGATAAAGCAGAATGGATCAAATATTTGGATTCCATGTGAACTCAGGATTTCAGTGAGGCCTTTATGGGTGACATGCATGTCACTCTCTAATTTTAGCAGATTTCGCTTGAGGACTAGCATGTTAAAGATAATAATATATTTAGAATCCTTGCAAGATTGATGTAATGAGCTACTTATGGGCGACATTCGAGAAACTTCTATTTTTGGGAATGCTTGCATGTCCATTATGGTTGTGGATTTGGATTCCTTACCAAAAGATGAATCCAATGAGTATACTCACATGTGATTCCAAACACTTCCTATTTTTAACAGTGGTCACATGTCAGGTATGATTATACATCAAGGTTTTCCACTGCATTCTGAATCCAAGTTGTTCCCATCCAAATCCAAGAACTTTTTATTTTTAGCAGTCGGAGCCAAGCATCAGTGATTACATATTCAAACTCCCCACTGAGAACTTCTATTTTTAGAAGTCTTGGCATGGTCGTACTGACAGCATACCCAGGTTCCTCATTAGAGTCTTACACTAATGAGTATTGTTGACCACACTTTGTCAACGACCCCGTAGCAATACACCCGCATTTTTTTCAAATGGGATTCGTCATGTTCGACGTGGTTGCACCATTCAGATTCCGTCATCCAGATGTCATTGTCGATCGACAGTTTTTATAATGATGTAAACCCATTCTGCATGTAATGATGTAAATGATCTAAGTAAGACCGTTAATGTATGTAACAACCTAGGTAAGCCTAGTATGTTGTTGATGATCTCTATCCTAGGAGGTTTTTTGTCTCACTGATTCACGAAAGTGATCGGCAGAGTTTTTCCCTCCAGCCTCACCCTAAAGCTAGGGTGGAATTTGTCATTAGCATGCTAAGTGAGTCCTAGTGTTTTTTATCGAGTCCTTGTAAAAGTAGCTTGAGCTACTTGGTCTACTAGATCATATTTTGAGTCGCAGAATTGGGTATTTATTTGAGGGTCTATACAAATGGGTTTTCCCCCTTCATGTATGTAAATGTATTATCTCATGTAAAAGAGGGTTGGAAAAATAATTATAATCCCCTCTTAGTCAATTAATTAAATTTTATGGTCAATTAATTAATAAAATCTTAAACCAGAAATTTAATTAATTTAGGGTCCTAAATTAGGATTAAATCTTTAAAGGCAAAATTTGTGGGTCCTTGGAAAATGATTTTGAAAGCCCCAAGCCAAGGGAATATTGCGAATTTTAAGAAATATTGGACCCTTGGGCCTTGGTGGTTAAGTCAAAGTCAAAATTTTGGGGTAATTAACTCAAAAATAATATTTTTGAGTTAATTAAAATTGAATTAAATGATAAATTCGTTTTTCCCCAAAATTTTAATTTCAACGCTTCTGATTAAAAGACGATTAAATCTTATGGACGGTTGAGATTATTTTGACAAGGATCATCCAAACTAGCCGTTAGAGATTTTGTCCTATAAATTTAGAGGTCTTTGTCAGTATTGAGTCATCCGATCTCAGGATCGTGCACTTGTTCTTAGAAGCTCTTGTAAATTTTTGAGGAATAAAGCATAAAGACTTTGGGGTTACAAATATGGATGTTCCTTCTCAGATCTATGTGGTGGATTGTCTCTAAACTCTGCTACTTGGTTTCTTGCATTTTATGGTTGATGGCCTTCATGGATTAATCTGCATATAGGTATCTTATGCAGTTTTCTGGGTTTATAAAATAACATTCTGATTTTTCTGCAAAGGTCTCATGTTGTTTTCTTAAATCTCTATCGATCTAAAATTCAGATCTAAGTGTGCAGGGAATTTTTTTTAAGATTGGGCGTCTGGGGAAGTCTTCGGTTGGACCAGCCGACTCTCAATAAACATAAATCTGATAAGCTCTTTATTTGTTAAATTCCGGGTCTATCTTACGATATTTGTGATTTTGCAGGGTTTCGAAGGCTTGTGCCTCTCACTTAAATTTTAAACTTCTGAAAATTGTGCTAAACGGATTTAGATCTAACCATGAGGGTTTCAAATTGTAAACTAGTTGTAAATTTGTAAATTTCTCAGGATTGTCAGGGTTTAATCATTAAATTGGTGTGTGTGTCTTCAGATCTGACTTGTTTTCTTGCAGCTTGAGGGTTTAAATCAGAATTTTTTTTTTTAAAGATTCGAGGCAGATCCAGCCTCCAAGGGCCAAATCTGCCCTCAATTTCCTACTGTGGATAATATTTGAGCATCATATGATTAAAGGAGCATCTAAAAGTCTCAGTTTTGTGGAAACAATCGAATTGCTGGACGTACTGGGTTTTTCTCTGCATAACTTTGCCTCCACCACACGCTTCATTTTATGCTGCCTCAACCTGCATTTTCCTCCTGCCACCATCCATTGAGTTCGATCTGCTGCCTTCTGACTTCCATGAATCATTGACCCAAGCTCCGATCTGCAATAAAAAGCACAAAAAATCGCGTCCTCAAACCCGTCGAGCTATCTCTGCATTTCAAAGTTTTCCCTTACGCCGTCCCTCGTTGCTGTCAACTAGCCGACCTGCATTAAACGTCAATCTCATTTGTCTTGCCGGCACTCGATCTTTTTTTTACCCGAGCCTGTGTCTGTCGAAGCCTCTTCTTCCGCTCGCGTCCAAGCTCATCTCTGCGCATCGTCATTTCGTGCCCTACCCAAGCCTTTACGACTGACCTACACCTGCAAAACAAACAGTAATACAAACGCATACGCATCAAATGATAAAACCCGCTTTTCGATTTCTGTAGTTTGTACTGTTATGTAACGTAGTTGAGTTCGGATTTAATAAATTTTGATTTGTTAGTCGTAAGCTATAGATTTTAATTAGATTTTAATTTAGTTGGGTAAGGTTAGAGTTTAGCGTAATTTTTTTTTAGTTTTAGATTTTATTGCAATAGTTAGTCGTAGGTTTTAAATTTCTCTTTGTGGGTCAGTTTTGAATTTTAAATTTGATTTCGGTGTAGTCAGATTTTAACTTTAGATTTCATTAATATTGCTTAGTCGATTTAGTTTTAGTTTAATTTGTTTTAATTTAAATTTAAGTTAGTCTAACTTTCGCTTTAAATCTAGATTTTAAATTTTAGATATTGAATTTTAATTTAACCTTAGTTTCATTTTAGTTTGATTTTAATTTTAGATCTAATTTTAGGATTTAGATTTAAGTTGTAGCTTAGATTTAGATTTTCAAGTTTAGATTTCAAAAAATAAAATAAAAAATTTCCAAAAATCTTTAAAAAAATTAAAAAATACAAAATATTAAAAAAAAAAAAAAAAAATTCAATGGTCCACTGAGCCTTAAAATTTTTATCTAAGTTTGACTGTGGATCATTTTGATTTTCGAGCTGCGTTATAATTGGAATATTTTTATTTTCGGAAATCTTTCAAGTATCTGGCATTCTCATAATATTGTTATTCATGGTTGTGGCATTCTCAAGAAAATATCATTGTGATCAATCGTGGTTTAATAAGCAGCAGTTAGTCATCATTTACTGGTTTATAATTGCATAATGGGATTTTGTATGACTCCATAAGGCACTGATCATAAACGTGAAATCTAATCTAGATCTGTGAAATCCTATTAATTTTATCAAGTATTTGATGTTTTAGCTGTGTCTCCTCGATTTATCCTTCATTTCAAATAGGGTCTACCTCCCTTAGCCTGCAAGGAGACAGCTTAAAGAGAGAGATTGGGGATAAAGGTGACAGCCCCCAGTCTGAGCCGTTGTCGCGGTGCCCTGAACAATCTGTGCGACAACATTTTTTGGCGCCGTTGCCGGGGATAGAGTTTTTCTGTCCTTGGTCTTAACGACATTTTATAATCTTCAAATCTTCTTTCGCCATTCATTAGCCTGTCACAAGGGATCACATTTTCTGGTGTCTTTCATCTCTTCATATTTTCATCGTCTTATCTTTCGTCATATCGCTAATCATTTCATCATCGTATCGTATCTTTAGCACCTGGACATTTTGGTTGGCTTCTTGTTTGGGTGGCGACTCCACTTATTCATCTTTTTACTCCCAGACAAGAATCCCCCCGTGATATCCATCTGCTAGCTCTCGATTATTTCTTCTGTTTTAGAATTAGTTTCATGTTCAAGTGGCGACTCCAATTCTTTCATTTCTTACAAGAGTTCCTGCCAAGAAGTTCGCTTCTTGAGGACCTTTTGACTATTCTTGAACACAGATCTATTTCTAAAATCTTAAAAACGATATCATGGATATTTTTGCCCCGTGTAATTTCGCTAATATTCAAGGTTATCCCCATGATCTCCCTCAAATGGATAAATTACCTATCTTTCAAGGAAATGATGCAGTTAGTGTTAAATCTCATTTGTTTGCTTTCACTAACTGGTGGAATAGATTTGCAGTTACAAATAATAATTTCGATGATGTAAAGATGAAAACTTTTGTTCTTACTTTTGGCGAGGATGTTGCTGACTGGTTCATGGAAAAACTTGATAATTCATTCAATACTTTTGAATCCATTGTAACTGCTTTTAAGGAAAAGTATGGTGATAAAAGGGAAGATCGACATTTGGTAATAGAAATCAGTACCATAAAAAAGAAAGAAAATGAAGTGACTGAAGAATTTAACAGGAGATTTAATGGTATCCTTAAAGAAATATCTCAAACTCATAAACCTCCTGATGGATCTCTTCTGAATTTTTACATTGATGCTTTTGATTCTGATACTGCATATGAGTTAAGACGGGCTAAAACTGCAAATTATAAGGCTTGTCAATCTTTGGCTGAGGAGATTGAAAAAGATAAGAAAGCATCTGGAATGTCCAAAACTCCAGATTTTGATAGGTCTTTGACAGATACTCTAGAAGATGATGATCACCCTGTGAAAAGGTTAATGCAAAAACTTGAAAGCATGGAGCTTAATCATACTAAGAAACTTGAAAGCATAGAGCTTAATCATGCTAAAGAAATAAGTGTCTTACAGGTAGGTTGGTCCAAATGGAAAGGGCTCAAACGCAGAATTCCCAACCTAGAAATAATAATGCTTTGCAGAAAAGAGACCTATCTTATGAGCAGAGACCGACAAATCAACTTGAGTTCGCAAATCTTGTGGATGAAGTTCCTCCTTATTGTAGAGCTTGTAATGATCTTCATGAAGAGGCTACTTGTCCCATTGTCAAAAGGATCATAGCTAGTAAAATGGCAAGGTCAAGTCATCAAATTAATGTTGTTGGTAAGGACTATCACATGCATATAGAAGATCATGAAAGTCAGGTTAAGGAAACAGCTCAGATGATTAAGGATGTGGAACCCAATCATATGCAAATAATTCAAAACATGGAAGCTAACCAAATTAGTCTTCAAAATAAGATAACTTCCATGGAAGAAAGTCATGCACAGGAAATAAATGTCATGGAAAACAGGTTAAAGGTCATGGAATTTAATCACTCCAATGAAATAATTGCCATGGAAGAAAAACATGTTAAGGAAATGACGATCATGGAAGAAAATCATAAGAAGGAAATGAACTGTATGCAAAAGCTCTTCGTGGCCATGAAAGCAAATAATGATGAATCAATAAAAAACATGGAACATAGATTGTTGATGATTGAAGAGAGTCATGCGAAGGAAATGACTGTTGTTAATATTAAGCATTCTAATCAAATGACTGATATGCAAAAGAAGTTGGAAAAAATGGAAAAATCACATTTTCAGCCGAAATTTGATTATGAAGATTCATCAACAAATCATAAGACTTCTTGTTTACTAAAGCCATTCTCATCTCATCACACGGAGGATTTAACTATGATTTCAAAGGATGTTGAGAAAGACCAAGCTTATGTTTCACCATTGACAGAGTATATCCAGAATAATATTGGTCATGCTCCAGGTTCTTCAGATATTTGGTACAAACATCTTCAAGATGAGGACAAGGAGTTTACAGTGGTCTCATTGCTGACATCACAACCCACTCAGAAGAAGAGAAAGAAACAAAAAAGAAGTAAGTGGTTTGATTCGTCTGATGGTCGAGAGAAGCTTGATATTTGGATAAGACAGAGTCCTACAATTAGCAAGATTGGACATGGCACATCTGAAAAGCAGCCTACAGACTTGCCTGAAAGTAGGCAAATGCTCAGCATACACTATATTGAGCACATCTGATGCCACAGGGCATCCTCTATATCGTATTTCTAACTCTACTCCTTGTTATTTCAACATTTCATTTTGCAGTTAGAATAGATTTACTTTTCATGTTAAATAGAATAATAAATAAAAGAAGAGCTTCTATTTTTCATGAGCTTAATGTTATATGATGATATTTGGATGGACGCTACTTAGGTAATCTTGTGTGTTGCTTGGATGCAGATTCTGGATTCTCACATTCCTTCAATGAAGCAACGTGTCCCCAAGTAGAGCCAGATGTTGACCACACTTTGTCAACGACCCCATAGCAGTACACCCCCATTTTTTTCAAATGGGATTCGTCATGTTCGACGTGGTTGCACCATTCAGATTCCGTCATCCAGATGTCATCGCCAATCGACAGTTTTTATAATGATGTAAACCCATTCTGCATGTAATGATGTAAATGATCTAAGTAAGACCGTTAATGTATGTAACAACCTAGGTAAGCCTAGTATGTTGTTGATGATCTCTATCCTAGGAGGTTTTTTGTCTCACTGATTCACGAAAGTGATCAGCAAAGTTTTTCCCTCCAGCCTCACCCCAAAGCTAGGGTGGATTTTGTCATCAGCATGCTAAGTGAGTCCTCGTGTTTCTATCGAGTCCTTGTAAAAGTAGTTTGAGCTACTTGGTCTACTAGATCATGTTTTGAGTCGCAGAATTGGGTATTTATTTGAGGGTCTATACAAATGGGTTTTCCCCCTTCATGTATGTAAATGTATTATCTCATGTAAAAGAGGGTTGGAAAAAATAATTATAATCCCCTCTTAGTCAATTAATTAAATTTTCTGGTCAATTAATTAATAAAATCCTAAACCAGAAATTTAATTAATTTAGGGTCCTAAATTAGGATTAAATCTTTAAAGGCAAAATTTGTGGGTCCTTGGAAAATGATTTTGAAAGCCCCAAGCCGAGGGAATATTACGAATTTTAAGAAATATTGGACCCTTGGGCCTTGGTGGTTAAGTCAAAGTCAAAATTTTGGGGTAATTAACTCAAAAATAATATTTTTGAGTTAATTAAAATTGAATTAAATGATAATTCGTTTTTTCCCCAAAATTTTAATTTCAACGCTTCGGATTAAAAGATAATTAAATCTTTTGGACGGTTGAGATTATTTTGCCGAGGATCATCCAAACTAGCCGTTAGGGATCTTGTCCTATAAATTTTGAGGTCTTTTTCATTTTGGAGTCATCCGATCTCAGGATCGTGCACTTGCTCTTAGAAGCTCTTGTAAACTTTTGAGGAATAAAGCATAAAGACTTTGGGGTTACAAATCTGGATGTTCCTTCTCAGATCTATGTGGTGAATTGTGTCTAAACTCTGCTACTTTGTTTCTTGTATTTTATGGTTGATGGCCTTCATGGATTAATCTGCATATAGGTATCTTATGCAGTTTTCTGGGTTTATAAAATAACATTCTGATTTTTCTGCAAAGGTCTCATGTTGTTTTCTTAAATCTCTATCAGTCTAAAGTTCAAATCTAAGTGTGCAGAGAAATTTTTTAAGATTGGGCGTCTGGGGAAGTCTTCGGTTGGACCAGCCGACTCTCAATAAGCATAAATCTGACAAGCTCTTTATTTGTTAAATTCCGGGTCTATCTTACGATATTTGTGATTTTGCAGGGTTTCGAAGGCTTGTGCCTCTCACTAAAGTTTTAATCTCTGAAAATTGTGCTAAAACGGATTCAGATCTGACCATGAGGGTTTGAAATTGTAAATTAGTTGTAAATTTGTAAATTTCTCAGGATTGTCAGGGTTTAATCATTAAATTGGTGTGTGTGTCTTCAGATCTGACTTGTTTTCTTGCAGCTTGAGGGTTTAAATCAGAATTTTTTTTTTAAAAGATTCGAGGCAGATCCAGCCTCCAAGGGCCAAATCTGCCCTCAATTTCCTGCTGTGGATAATATTTGAGCATCATATGATTAAAGGAGCATCTAAAAGTCTTAGTTTTGTGGAAACAATCGAATTGCTGGACGTACTGGGTTTTTCTCTGCATAACTTTGCCTCCACCACACGCTTCATTTTATGCTGCCTCAACCTGCATTTTCCTCCTGCCACCATCCATTGAGTTCGATCTGCTGCCTTTTGACTTCCATGAATCATCGACCCAAGCTCCGATCTGCAATAAAAAGCACAAAAAATCGCGTCCTCAAACCCGTCGAGCTATCTCTGCATTTCAAAGTTTTCCCTTACGCCGTCCCTCGTTGCTGTCAACTAGCCGACCTGCATTAAACGTCAATCTCATTTGTCTTGCCGGCACTCGATCTTTTTTTTACCCGAGCCTGTGTCTGTCGAAGCCTCTTCTTCCACTCGCGTCCAAGCTCATCTCTGCGCGTCGTCATTTCGTGCCCTACCCAAGCCTTTACGACTGACCTGCACCTGCAAAACAAACAGTAATACAAACGCATACGCATCAAATGATAAAACCCGCTTTTCGATTTCTGTATAGTTTCAGATTGTTATGTAGTGTAGTTTAGGAGTTCGGATTTAATAAATTTTGATTTGTTAGTCGTAGGCTATAGATTTTAATTAGATTTTAATTTAGTTGGGTAAGGTTAGAGTTTAGCGTAATTTTTTTTTAGTTTTAGATTTTATTGCAATAGTTAGTCGTAGGTTTTAAATTTCTCTTTGTGGGTCAGTTTTGAATTTTAAATTTGATTTCGGTGTAGTCAGATTTTAACTTTAGATTTCATTAATATTGCTTAGTCGATTTAGTTTTAGTTTAATTTGTTTTAATTTAAATTTAAGTTAGTCTAACTTTCGCTTTAAATCTAGATTTTAAATTTTAGATATTGAATTTTAATTTAACCTTAGTTTCATTTTAGTTTGATTTTAATTTTAGATCTAATTTTAGGATTTAGATTTAAGTTGTAGCTTAGATTTAGATTTTCAAGTTTAGATTTCAAAAAATAAAATAAAAAATTTCCAAAAATCTTTAAAAAAATTAAAAAATACAAAATATTAAAAAAAAAAAAAAAAAATTCAATGGTCCACTGAGCCTTAAAATTTTTATCTAAGTTTGACTGTGGATCATTTTGATTTTCGAGCTGCGTTATAATTGGAATATTTTTATTTTCGGAAATCTTTCAAATATCTGGCATTTTCATCTTACTGTTTCATGGTTGTGTTTTTCAATTGAATATCATTGATCAATCGTGTTTCAATAAGCAGCAGTTAGTCATCATTTACTGGTTTATAATTGCATAATGGGATTTTGTATGACTCCATCAGGCACTGATCATAAAACGTGAAATCTAATCTAGATCTGTGAAACCCTGTTAATTTTATCAAGTATTTGATGTTCTAGCTGTGTCTCCTGGATTTATCCTTCATTTCAAATAAGGTCTACCTCCCTTAGCCTGCAAGGAGACAGCTTAAAGAGAGAGATTGGGGATAAAGGTGACAGCCCCCAGTCTGAACCGTTGTCGCGGTGCCCTGAACAATCTGTGCGACAACAAGTATAATATTGTGGACACATGGCAACAGTGGAGGATGCACATGTGGCATAGAAAGGATGAGTCATTGGTGACATGGTACTTGAGCAAATTCATTTTCTCTCATAAAATTTCTCTCTCTTCCTTCCCCTAAAATCTATCCTAGTTTCCCTCCACTCGATCCCCTAATTTTTCTCCTCCATTACCTCACATTTTCCCTTCTTTCACTCCTTAAAACTATCCCTATTTTCCCTCCTTTGTTCCCTAAAAATACTCCTTGACTTTCTCCAAGAATTTGATTTCTTAACTCAACCGATAAAAAGGGAAATTACAAGTTAACTCAAGCTGTCATTTGAAAATTGGAAATACAAAGGAGCAAAAAAGGAAATTCAAATTGGTTAAGGGAAATTACTGCCAGATATGTGCTAAAAAAAGAAATTTGAGAGAAAATTCAGCCAAGTCGAATTTATTGAGAGAAAATAGACGAAAAAACACTCAAGCTTATTTGCCAAAATTATCGAAGTGATGTTTTGTCTCATGTTAACTCAAAGAGAGAGTCAGTTAACTCAATTTTTTCTCCACTCAAGTGAACTAAGACACAATAATAGCCATTTGACCTCTTCTAAACTTGGGTCGAATTTGTGATGGGATTATTATTTAAGCAAGTGGAAGGCCAACTCTCCAACTCGAACTGTGTTTGAGCAAGAACAAGCAAACAACTCTCCAACTTGAATTGTCTTGAGCAAGAACAAGCAAACGTGCTTTCTTCTCTCCATTATTCTTCTCTCTCTCTTTTCTAGCTCTTGGTACTTTGTGTCTGGGTATCATTCTCTCAAGTTCTGTAAAAATCTTCTTGGTGCAGCCAACCTTTTGACTCTTGCAGAATAAAAATTGGTTTTGATCCACTCACTCTGGTTTGTTTGGTTCAAAGTTATCTTGCATAAATTATTAAGAGTACTTAGCTGTTTCTTTGGGAAATTTGATACTTAAATATGCTTTCTTCATACATCATCTTTCCATATTAGAGACTGATTTGTGAAGGATTGTTCCATATTCACTTTATGAATTTTCCCATAATTGTTTGACCACTAACATGCATGTCAAACAGCCTTAACCTTGCTGTTTTTTCACTCTTTTATTGTGGATTTACAGGTCTGGACAGCAAGTACACTTGCCAGGGACACACTCCCCCCCCCGAGTTTGACACGCACCAACCCAAACAGAGAAGAGGATTTGCCAGTGACACATAAGGCACATATGGCTGATTCTCTTATATTTCCATGGATTTTTGAGACTGTCTTTTGAAGATCATACCAGCTGTTAAGGCGTAAATCAGTGCTAACAATGTGTCAACTACATGTTGAGTACAGAAGGAATTATACATCTCCCTCATACTGGGCTGTAGAAAGCGCCTTTCGACACAACAAGGAGGGAAATGAAATTGGAGCAATAGTAAAATTTGCTGCATGAAAACAACCCTATAGCCAACACTCAAAACATCTAATAGAGTAGTATCACACCAACTCAAAGATCATTGTCAAAACATTGAAAATAAATTAACTAGAAAAAAAATGAACACATCCAAACATGAGTTGGGAGCATTTTCACCTGCAAAGAAAACGAGCCAGTTTCAAAGTGGCTTCAAGTTCAAAGCTGATAGTTGATACCCTGGGGAAAAAAGAAGTCGAACATTTAAAGAATAATCTCTTGAAATAAACTCAAAAGAAATCAACACTTCAAGAGCTATATAAATATGCAGTAATCCAAATACTCTGATATATAACAAAATGTAACACTACTTCACCACAATAGAATTTAATATTTTAAAACCATAGTTTTGCAGCTTGCTTCATATATGGCTCTATTATTGGAACCAAGCATCTTTTGACATTTTACAAACTGAATGTTTTCCTTGCACGCATCGCAATAACCGAGACGACAATATAACTTAATTAGAGAAAACTCACATAACTCATAAGTCCTGACTATATTCAAATATCCACAAGCATGAAATATTTCCAAAAGCTAAGACAGTACATATCCAAAAGCCCTATTCATAAGAAAAAGGAGAAATGATGTCAACTTTGGCAGAAACAAACCTCTGTATCATGACTAATCAAATATGTTTCAGTATTCTGCAAATTCTGATGCACAGATAATTTGTCAGGAGACAAATTCCATGCGATTTAAGATTATTAAGAAGGTAATTTTCTTGCTAAAAAGATACCTCCTCCACAAAAACAGTGTTTTTCTCGACAAATAACCACCAAGAAAAAGAGCAGAATCCACAAGAAAGGTCTACCCTTAAAAGTGGCTGACAGATTGCCCACAAGTTTTTCATCTACCAAGCTCGCTGAACAAGAGATTGGAATGTGCCAGCTTGCAGTTGACCACTTCTCCAAACAATGGTTGTGTGATTGGCAAAGAAGATTATCAATGAGATCGAGGCAACCCTCTCTAGGCAAAGATCTCATTATTATTCTGCAATCTTGATTATTAAATGATTCTCTGGTTTTATGTTTCCATCCATTTTGAGATGGTATCTCAAAGCCTATATGTATTTTGACATAAGTCTCTGCTATTTATATTTAAGACATAGACCATAGCTCTTTCTGTATTTGGAGCTAAGTTGCATGAAATGTGGAAATGTCTGGAAGTTTCTTAAATGGGTACGGCTGAAAACGTGACCCCCTACCCACAAATAGAAACATTTTGGCCATGGAAGGGCCCCACCCTTCTTGGGAGCTTCAATGAACCCGCACAAGCAAAGAATGTCACTAAAACAGGGAAAATTTGGGCCGAAAAAATACCAAAACGTTTCAGTGCCTCCAAATCAGCAGATGTCATACATGTGTTTCAGTAATGTTTCGACATTTCCACGCATTTGCAGTACAAGTACGCAAGGTTGGGGGGGCGTTTCCTACAACATAGACTTGGAATGGTGAAAGCATATCTTTTTTTCCAAACTGAAGATGCACACTAAATAACTAGAGGGAATGTTGTGGAAATTATCAATTCAAGTGTCATCTGTAAACAAGAAAAATACACACAGTCGCACACAAAGGAAGACAATTCCATAAGAAATAAGGCCACATATTGTCTATTGGGTCTAGCTGATTGTTGAATGTGTTGAAAATCTAGGGCATCCTCTATATTGATAATTACTTCTTATGATATTTATTAGTTTAATCTTTTTCCTATAATATTTTCCATCATAAAGCAATTACACAAAGGAGCTCAAACAGTAAAAAAAAATGCCATAAGGATCATAAAGAGACAGCCACACTATAACACAAGGGAAACCCACATGGGGGGAAAACCCAGCAATCCTTTCCTTATAGAATCAATTCAACAAGAGAAATCAAAGTCATAGATAAACTGAACAGCATAGGAGCAAGATGACCATCCGCCAAGAACCAAGCGAGCCCTCCACAAATCCCAAGACAAGTGTCCTCAAATCTGTTCACAAGATGTCTGCAACAAGGTTTGCTTCAGGTCTACAAGAGGGCCAAAATCTGGCCGTCAACTTAGCCTCAAACTTCACACTATACCACAGAAAGCATGCCACAGAAACTCATCCAGAACTCAGCCTCCTTTGTCTACAAGAGCGAGGGAAGTGTTGTCCACGAAATTGCACACCTAGGATGTCGGAAAAATATTCAACCCCACAAGGTGTGTTCTTCGCAGCAACGCTCAAAGAAGGGGTTGTCACCTGATCCCAACTCTCTTCATTTAAGCTCTATCCTAGCTAAGCTAGGGGGGTGGTCCCTAAGGAAGATTCTAAAGATAACTTGTTAGAGATAACAAGTTTTAGGAGATGGTTATTAAGCCAATCACCATGCTACGTAACTTGAAATGGAATTAGAGATTGATTTAGCAAGTACAAATGTTTATGAGCATATATATTATAAACATTAACAGTAGAGATTCAATTAATTTAATAAGATATCCTGCTAGACAAATTAGAAGAGAACAGTGTCAAATAAATATACTTACAAGAACTATATGCTCAAAGTAAAATCCCAATACTTGCCATGAAATAATGATTTCCAAGATACAAGAACGGGAAAGTTGCAAGACAATTGTTAGTGAATCAAGATAAAAAATTATATGCAACTTTAGCAAATGAGCAACAATATGAAATTGAAGCTTACAAGAGATAAAACTTTTACTTAAAGAAAGATTTCTCAACATTAAAGGACAATTAACATGAGCATAAAAATGAAATAGACAAGTACAAGGATATAAAGTGTAATGTTTGCAAGTGAATAGGATGCTCACAACCCAACTTGTACAATAATCAATCAATTATATGCAAGATGAGACAAATGTGATCAGTGAGTGTGTGAAATCAAGTGGTCCTGGTAAAATTTAATTAAATGTCTAATCTAAGGTTTGACTTCGCCTCAATTCCTTCAAATTGGTTGAGGTGGTCACAAGAAGGCTAAGTGAGGAAGCTAAGGTCTCATTAACTATAACCCCTTCGTTCTTCAATACAACCCGCATGCCTTCGTTCTTACAAGGGACTTTGCCACAAGAGAATTGCGAGGTCATATGTTTTAACCTTTGCTCTAAACTCAAATCAAGGGAGATTGAATGATAGTTGAGGAAGTTTGTCCTAAATATCTATCAACCAAGCTTATGCTTGGAGGTTGATTTTAGAAAATCTAAAATGCAAATTAAGAATAAGATCTAATACAAGAACAATTGGTTCAATGAGATGTAAATTTGACAATTAAAATTGAAATGCTTTATGTGTGAAATGTCTTAAATTATATCAATAGTGAAATACAATTCCACTTTAATGATCAATTTAGCACAAATTATGATATCAAAGTGAGAAAAGCTTATACCAATGATCAATGAAACAAGTGAAATACTCAATGAAGCAAATGCAAATTAGATCAGGAAGCTAGTGAAACTACTCAATGAGAATTAGCGAATTAGTCCAAGAGAATGATGAGTAATGCAAAATAACCAAGAAATTAGATCTAGCAAGGCTAATGCAACTAGATAGTGAAATGAGCAAGTCAATTAATCTAAGCTAAAAATGCAAAATGAACAAGTTAGTCACCAACCATCAAAGAGATCCTCCTTCCAAATGAGGAGGTGGGATATCAAGGGGAGAAACCCCAAGCTCCCTGTTGACCACATTTTGTCAACGACCCCATCGCAGTACACCCCCATTTTTTCAAATGGGACTTATCATGTTCGAGGCTCGTGTCATCCAGATTTCATCGTCGATCGACAGTTTTATAATGATGTAAACCCATTTTGCATGTTATGATGTAAATGATCTAAGTAAGAGCGTCCATGTATGTAACAACCTAGGTAAACCTAGTATGTGTTGATGATTTCCATCCTAGGAGGTTTTTTGTCTCACTGATTCACGTAAGTGATCAGCAGAGTTTTTCCCTCCAGCCTCACCCCAAAGCTAGGGTGGATTTTATCATCAGCATACTAAGTGAGTCCTAGTGTTCTATCGAGTCCTTGTAAAAGTAGTTTCAACTACTTGGTCTACTAGATCATGTTTTGAGTCACAGAATTGGGTATTTATTTGAGGGTCTATACGAATGGGTATTCCCCCTTCATGTATGTAAATGTATTATCTCATGTAAAAGAGGGTTGGAAAAATAATTATAATCCCCTCTCAGTCAATTAATTAAATTTTTTGGTCAATTAATTAATAAAATCTTAAACCAGAAATTTAATTAATTTAGGGTCCTAAGTTAGGATTAAATCTTTAAAGGAAAAATTTGTGGGTCCTTGGAAAATGATTTTGAAAGCCCCAGGCCAAGGGAATATTGAGAATTTTAAGAAATATTGGACCCTTGGGCCTTGGTGGTTAAGTCAAGGTCAAAATTTTGGGGTAATTAACTCAAAAATAATATTTTTTGAGTTAATTAAAATTGAATTAAATGATAAATTCGTTTTTTCCCCAAAATTTTAATTTCAACGCTCCAGATTAAAAGATAATTAAATCTTTTGGACGTTTGAGATTATTTTGACGAGGATCATCCAAACTAGCCGTTAGAGATCTTGTCCTATAAATTTAGAGGTCTTTCTCATTCTTGAGTCATCCGATCTCATAATCGTGTACTGGTCTTGGAAGCTCTTGTGAATTTTTCTTGATGAATAAAGCATAAAGACTTTGGGGTTGCAAATCTTGATGTTCCTTCTCAGATCTATGTGGTGAATTGTCTCTGAACTCTGCTACTTTGTTTCTTGCATTTTATGGTTGATGGTCTTCATGGATTAATCTGCATACAGGTATCTTGTGCAGTTTTCTGGGTTTATAAAATAACATTCTAATTTCTCTGAAAGGGTCTCATGTTGTTTTCTTAAATCTCTATCGATCTAAGGTTCAAATCTAAGTGTGCAGGGAATTATTTTTCTTAAGATTGAACGTCTGGGGATGTCTTCGGTTGGACCAACCAACTCTCAATAAACATAAGTCTGAAAAGCTCATTATTTGTTAAATTCCAAGTCTATCTTACGAAATTGGTGGTTTTGCAGGGTTTTTCTAAGGCTTGTATCTCTCCCAAAAAATTTTAAATCTCTGAAAATTGTGCTAAAATGGATTCAAATCTAACCATGAGGGTTTTAAATCTGTAAACTAGTTATAAATTTGTAATTTTTCTGTAAGGGTTTGATCGTTTCTTGGTGTGTATCTTCAGATCTAGCTGGTCTCTTGCAGTTTCAGGGTTCAAATCAGAAAAGAAAAGAAAAAAATTTAAAATAAATAAATAAATAAATAAAAATTTTAAAAAATTAAAAAAAGATCTGAGGCAGATCCAACCTCCAAAGGCCAGATCTGCCCTCAGTTTCCAGCTGTGGACGAAATCTGACATTATTTGATCTAAAGGATCTAGGTTTAAACTGAAGAAATCTTAAAATTTGTTGGGCGGATTTTTTGTACTACTGGGTTCTCTCAACGCTGCCTCTATCCCAGTTTCCGTCTACTGTCCAACCTGCAGAATCGTCCTCCATCCTTTTGTCTTGCCGCGGACCCATTCTCCTGCTGTCGCTTCCAAGCCAGCTCCACCGTCCAGCATCCTCCATCTTCAACTTGCATCCAAGCTTCATCTCCTCAAGCCGCCATTTTCGACCTGTATCAACCTCCTGTCGAGCCCTCTGTCGTCCCATCTCTGCTGCCCTCACGCTTCATTCCTACGCTTCTCCAGTCTTGCATTCCTTTCACGCCTTCGCTCCTCCATCCATCATCCTCCCTCATCTCTGCGACTTCCTCTTTCTCAGTTCAATACGTCGACCTGCAACACCAAACAAAAACACAAAATTGCGTTGGATTTTCAAAGCCGACGTTTTCATTTTACTGCGTTCGAATTTTTTCATTTTTTATTTTTGGGTCAGATTTGCTTTTGTAGTGTTAGCGTTAGCTTGTCATTTCGATTTTAATAGTGTTTAGTTTTAATCTTTGTTGTTTATTTTTTAGATTTGTAATATAGTTTTAAGTTTAGTTCATGATAGCGTTATTTTTTAGGGTGTATGGCTTTATGATTTTGATAGCGTAGTTTTAATTTTAGGATTCCATTTTAATATTTAGTTTTAATTTAATTTTAGTTTAGATTTTGTCTTATAGCGTAAGTTTAGATTTCATTTTTTTTTTAGTTTAATTAAAATTTGATTTTGTTTAGTTTAAGTTAGATTTAGATTTTAAATGTTTTTTTAGATTTTAATTTTTTTAGATTTAATTTAGTTTGATTTTAAATCTAACTTAGATTTTAGTTTAGTTTAGATTTTATTTTTTATTTTTTTTTAGATCTAACTTTTAAATTTTAAAGTTTAATTTAGAATTAATTTTGTTTAATTTGTCTTAAATTTAAAAATAAAAAATAAAAAATAAAAAATTCCAAAAATTCTAAAAATCTAGAAAATACAAAAACATAAAAAATGTTCAAATTTTCTATAGTCAAATATGCAAAAAAATTTATTCTAAAGTTTGACTGTGGAATATTTTAATTTTCGAACTGGGTTATATTGGAAATATCTTAATTTCGGAAATATTTCAAGCACTTGGCATCATTTCATGATAAGCTTTGTTGATTGGCTTCAGATATTTTAATGCATGGTTGTGGTGTTTTTCATTTGAATATCATTGTGATCAATCATGTTTTAATAAGCAGCAGTTAATCGTCACTTACTTGTTTATAATTGCATAACGGGATTTTGTTTGACTCCATAAGGCACTGGTCTTAAACGTGAAATCTTATTTAGATCTGTGGAATCTCGTTAATTTTATCAAGTATTTGATGTCTTAGCTGTGTCTCCTGGATTCTTCATCCTCATTTCTAATAGGGTCTACCTCCCTTAGCTTGCAAGGAGACAGCTTAAATAGAGAGATTGGGGATAAAGGTGACAACCTCTAATCTGAGACGTTGTCGCAGTGCCTGGACAATCTGTGCGACAACACTCCCTCAAGACAAGATTTCATTTATTATTATTACAAGTGAGACCCTCTTGTAGAGAAGTGAGGGCTTAGAATCTTGAGGAGGGTTTACAAAATATAGCTTCAAGAGCAAGTACCCTTCCTTAAGATGCAAGAGAGAAATAGAAATTATTTACAATGATTATGGTGAAATTACAAGGAGAAAATCCTCCAAAGAAGAGAATTTGCTTTCCTCCAAATGGATCTCCCTTAAAGAAATTAGACGTCCAAGCTTTAGGAGCAAGATATGCACAAAAGAGGAAGAGAATTCCCCCTATATCCTCACGGCCAAGGGAAAAAGGAGCTCAAAAATATGGATATATGATTTGTAAAGGCTCCAAACGTAAATCCCTTCAAATTTGTCCTCAAACCCTCGTCATCTAGCCTCCAAGAGGAATTGTGCAAGACAGAAGAGGTGAAGTTGATGGCTTGATCCACGAACTAGGGTAGGCTTTAACTTCCAAAAAAAAAAACTTATGTCCTTTGATCTTCAAGCATCCACCTACAAGCAAAAATTTTAAGAAAATATCCAAGCCAAACCCTCCTCCTTCAAATCTGTGCAAGCATAGAAAGAAGATCCAAATATATACAAGAGAAATGTGTGATCTAAATATAAGACAAAAATATATACAACACGATTAGGATATATACATAAAAATTACAAGTTTGCATGCAATAAGAGTATGAGGACACCTTCACTCTTGTGCAAGCAAGAAATAAGCTCTAAATAGCTAGATTATTCAGTAAAAGTGCAACAATAGAGAAGTAGACCTTAAATTGATGATGTTCTCAAGTTATAGCAAGGAAACCCCGTTCAAAAAAAATTGTTTGATAAGCCTTTGAGAAAAATCAATCTGGGTTCTTCTACTTCTATACCTTGAGAGTTGGTTGGTTCAATCGAAAACTTCCCCAAATGCTCAAGATTTGATCAGAAAATTATAGATCTCTACAAACTTCAAAATATTTTGTTAGATCCACAAAGGATTAGATCACACAACGAAAAAGAAGACTAGGGTTCATCCGAAAACACACTAGTGCTTCTAGATCTAGAGTGTTTCTCTAATCCAAAATATTACACAAGATAACTTGCATAAATTAATCCCAAAGGCATATGAAACTAACAAATTAAAGACCATTTCGTGTTAAAGCATTAAGAGCAAACAAATCAGAAAAAAATTACCATAGAAGCCAGAAGAATAACACCACAAAGCATGTATCCCCAAAGTCTTTCTTTATTACTTAGGAAAATATTTAGTACAGTAGAGCCTTGCTATCCAGTAGCTCGATTTACAATTGATTGTTACAAGAGGAGCTCAAAGGCTCAATTTATAGAAAAAATGAGAAGAGAGGTCCCCCTCCAAGTGGAAATATCTTGGTCCAAAAGCAAAAAGACTTGATCCCAAGAGAAAAACGGCTAGGTCTCCATCCAGAAAATAGAACCCTTGATTGCCTCTACACAGTCCAAGAGAGGTAGATGTTAGGCCCAAATAAAGACTTGGTTGAGGCGGAAATTAATTATGGAGTGGTTTGGACCACTTTAAAAACTTCTCCTTGTTTTTCCTCAATAAAATTTCATCCAATTTAACCAACTCGGACCATCTCCCCAAGAAATTCGATCTTCCTGGACCAACGAATTTTTTCTGTGTCATAGCTTCATTGATGTGTGGAGATTCCATCACTTTTTGACTTGACTCTTTTCTTGGGACAGTCCACTTCATTTTTAATCATTTTCCACTTGGAGAGAATTTTTATTTTTCTCTCATTTTAATTTATGGCTAATTATTTGTCATTTTTTGCCAAAAATTGGAGAAAATGGGTTGTGAGGGGTATATACATATTTTTTGACCCTCAAAGTGTGTCTAAATAGAAAGTTGAGGTGTTGAGGTCTAATTTTGAGCACTCATACCCCCTACAACTTCTATAGACAACACTTATTACATTTTACAACAATTATTAAAAATCTCGTCCAGTGGGAAAATTTTAATAATTAAAAACTGACACTTAAACTCAACCAAATTTTGTGAAACTTTATATATGATCTAGCATGGTAATATACATCGACTCTAAACATTAGGACTCACCTAAGACTCTACCATCAAGCTACACTCTAGCTTTGAGGTATATCTGGGAAAATAACTTAACTGATTATAAGTGTTGAAAAACACAAATAGTGAGCTAAGGAAAAAAACTCCCTAGAGTGAACTCACTTGCTAGTATAGTCATAAGCTACATAAGCCTTTTACATGATTCTTTTTCATCATACTAAAATCATTTTTACAATATCCCCGTAGTGCTACAGAATCTAGAATACAAAATGATAAGAAGAAGAAATGATGATGAAGTTTGGAACTTTGATTAATTTGATGATGTTAATTCTCTGAAGTGTACTTTGGGCATGGATTCTTCGACAAATATTCAAATGACATTTGAGTGGTCAACATCTAGCTCCACGTGGGGACGTGTACTTTCATGAAAGCATGCGAGAATCTAGAATTTACATCCAAGTGAAACAAAATACATCAGCGGTATCCATTCAAATATATATCCATAAATCATCATATGAAATCAAATACTGAAAAAGAACTTTTCTATTAACATGAAATATAAATATAATCTAATAGCATAAATGAAGTTAGATCTAAGACTTTTTTGATCCATAAAGTAGATAAATGTCTTTCGGATTAATCACATTATTATGAATTGGTCGATGTTTCGAATGATCTAATGTGGTTCATCCTCAAGACAAGGTGAAAAAAGCTAATTGATCATCAAAATAAATAGTAAGGATGCATTATAGCCCAAATTTAGCCGTCAAAAACTAGTTGTTATTAACGGTTGGTTTTTAACAACTAGTTTTTAACGGCTAAATCCGGGCTATGATGCATCCTTACTATTTATTCTGATGATTGATTAAGCTTTTTTCACCTTGTCCTAAGGATGAACCACATTAGATGGTTCGAAACGTCGACCAATTCATAATAATGTGATTAATCCGAAAGACATTTATCTAGCATAAATGAAATCTAATCTAAGAGAGCAAGGTTAGAAATACAATACAGAGAATGACCCATGGCATCAGATATCTTATTTGTAGATTAGTTTGAGCATTTGGCCATTTGTAGATAAGTCAAGTGGCTCTCCATCCAATGTGCTCAAGTAGAGGGAATTATGTCCCGCGGGTCCTCTGATGATGTAAGGTCCAAGCCATAAGTTGTCGAACTTTCCGTGATTTCTCGACTTCTCCTTCCTACAATCCCATAAGAGTACCACATATCCTTGTTGAAAAGGCCTAATTCTACAGGATTTATCAAAATTCTTCTTAACCTTCACTTGATTTTTACAATTATGCTCAAAAGCCCTTCTTTTGGAAGCCCTTCTTTTGGTTCCATCCAACTCCACTATTTGATCAATCCTATGTTGAACAGCATCCTTAATAGTGAAATTTTGGAGGAGTTGGTAAGTTGGAAGCCTTAGGTGCACGGGCAAAGTAAAATAACCTTTGAAGTCCATAACAACCCACAAGTAAAATAATCAGTATCAGTCAAAATCCATGGGTATACATTACTAGAAATTTCCGTAAATTTTCCTATGAAATCCAAACCCCAATGTTGAAAAGAAGCCTCCACGACCACTGGCTATAAGGGCAAGGCAGCTAACTTTTGCTTCCCAGTGAACAATTGACATGGAAACTTCTAACATATTTGTGCACATCAGAAAATATCGTAGGCCAACAATTACCAACTCTTAAGATTTTGTGGGCAGTTGTCTTCGCGGCATAATGCCCGCCACAAAATCCTCCATGAAACTCAGAAATAAGTCTCTTCGCCTCAACTTCATCTGCACATCTAAGCATTATCCCTTATGGATTTCGCCATCTAAGGCCATCTTTCATAATGCAATACTTAGTTGCTTTTGTTGGAGAATGCAATAGGGCAATTATTAATTTAATTTCTCCTTAATCATTATTATTTATTTGTGAAATTTATTTATCTTCTTATGTTTCTTTATTAGATCTTTCATCAAACAAATATCAAAAGCAAAACAGTAAAAACAATGGACACAGAAATTAGGCTCCAATCCAGGGCAAAACCCCTCTAAGGGGAAAACCCAGAAAATTTCTTCTCTTGTTATAGAATCTTCTTCAAATGAGACAATCAAGACCCAAACCCGAGACCAAGTCCTCCTTCAAGCACCAAGTCAGCCATTCAAGTAGCCCTTTTAATAGGATCAGATCAACAAAGTTCAATCCTATATCAACCAGCTTCCAGTTACAACTTCGACCCCATCTTCGACCCTGCAATTTTGACCTTGTAGTTGTTGCAGAAAACCTAGGACAATTCTTCAAGAGATCTTCCTTTGAGCAAGACAATGTTTCTCAAAGTCAATGAGGTCAAATCAAAATATTCGCTCTTCTAGCAACTCGATCCTACAACTTGTTCTTCTACAATTCGAACTTGCAATTTCGGCCCTCCTTGAAGTTGTAGATGCCCTAATTCTTCGCACATGTGAGAGAGATAGAGCCCAAAAACAAATATCCAAAACTTTTTCTTCCTTCCTTGATCTTCGCTTGAACCTTCTTAGTCTTCTGAGCTTCAAATCGGACTTTTCTTTTCAAGTTTAACTTATTAGTGAATGAATACCAAATGAGGTCAAAGTTGCCTGTATTTATACACATCTAAGGGGTTCGAGTACCTTCCTTTAGGCCGACTTGAAGCTGCCAGGGTCAACTTGTGCTAGGAGGCTTCCAAGTCTTTCTAGAATCAAAATAAATTATTTTACAAGGTACATCGCCCAGATGGGCCTTATAATCATGGTGTTGACTCTCTTGACTCGTGACAATAAATCCTATGACCTATCAAACCCTAGAAGCATTAAGAACATGCCTTTACCTAGAAGATCATCAACAAGAAGCATGAATCCCATGCTCCAAAATAATAATTCTTCTTTCTTCTTTTTTTTGTTACATAAGATATACATATTGACATGAGTACAATGACAATTATGAAGACCGAAACTAGTTACATTTCTAACACTCCCTCCTAACTAGGGAGATATTCATAATTGTACACCCTTGTACATGATTATTCTCACACTAAAGAGTTCTCATAGGAAGAGACGAATTGATAAGCCATCTTTAAGCATCAACATCATGACTAGCATTGTTAGCATAGTAAGGCCTTAACTTTGATAAGCTCTTTCATATACAAGAGCAAAATGCTAGGAGGTTTTACATGAGATACCACACTACCTCTACAAGGCACATACCCCATCCGAATGTTCACTAGGCATGTCCTTTCTAGGACTATTCTTATCTTGGATTCCCAATCTTCAAAGAATATTGTTCCTCTTCGACCACTCTTGTCTTGGATACATGTCCAATCCTCACAAAGTATTGGTCCATTTCCTATCTTGGATTTTACATCCTCAAGAAAATCACAGATGCTTATTCAATCCTTCATCCACCATCCTCTCTCCAAGGCCTTCACTTAGACTTACGGTTGTTAGTCTTAGTCAAGTGCACGACACATGAAGAATGGAATATAAAATTGATGTCCATCGTCACTCCCCCTAAACCAGAGAGTATATCCCCATTCCCTCTTGATTAGGGAATAGATCCTTGCTCCTATTTAAGGAGACTCATTTTCTCCCTCTCAAAATATGGAGGATATCCCTAACTTCCTTTCAATTTGGGAAGTCATCACCACAAGATTTATAGCTTGTCTCCATAAATGTATCTGTTATCAGTTCTTCATGGAGATAGTTGCGTGGCTCCCCCTTTCCTTCATATCCCATAATATCGAGATTTATTCCTTCCTAGGTATCATGTAGCCATCTTCTTCCTTCAATCTTGTGATAGGGTTCAGGCCATCAATCTTGCATATCACTTTCCCTCTTAAACATGAAAGTGATATTTGATGAAGATCAGGTTATCTTCTTTCACTTGCTACCTTTCAATCCCAATGTGATGATGTGAACACCTTGACTTCTTAATTGCCAAAACCATATACTTAATTCATATGTTCGTTGAATTGAGTTTAGCACCCATAGTTGAACTTGCCTCAATTGTCATCATGCATTCCTGCAATATCCTACCAGATAGCAAAACAATATGTTATCCAGATAACCAATATCAAAATATTAAATATCAGACTTACCTTGTCATGATGGCCCTTCTTATCAGAGCGTCAACTTACTTGAGTTCTTCGAGATCAACATCGTGACGCATGATCTATCTCCATATGAATCTTTCTCCATGCAATCATTTTAATCAAAGTGCCCATGGATCGAACTTGATTACCAAGTTGTAATATCTTTGTTCGAGTTGTCATTGTTAACTCCCTTTTCTTTCTTCTGGAGACTATACTTGATGTTGATCAACATTGTTATATTTATGCCATGCAATCTTGTGAGAGAGTCTTGATCTCCATCCATTTCACAACATGTCAAATTTCTATTTTCGAGCATCATGCAACCATATGGAAGAATTGTTGAGCACATTGACATAACTAACTCTTCCTTCATGATTCTTGTAGATATGAACTATATCCTAGAGAAGAGTTACTTAAAGTATGCATACCTTTGCTTTTCATAAGATCATCTAGCCATTCCTTCTTGCTTCTTTATGCATGTCAAAGATAGGTTTCCTTTTCCAAGAAGAAAAAGACTTTCAATATGTCTTTCATATTGTAACTTGACCATTAGCATTCCTTCGTCCTTTAGACATATTGTCTCCAAACTAGATGGAATATATATTCCAGTCATGATGTTACTTCCAAGAACCTTCCATAATGATGATTCTTATAGGACCTTGACGATGCTTTTATGCAAAATGACTACCTTTAACATGATGTTAGAAAATGGATGAACAATAATATGCAATATGGTCCCAAGCTTCTTATTCCCTTTAAACTAGATGATCTTTTCCAAAGCAAATTAAACAAGTAGATTCTAATCTTTCTACTATCATGTGCTTCTATCTATGACGCCATGCTTTTTTACAAAATCAAGACTCTTCTAGAGTATACAATAATGCATGCTACTCTACTTACTACTTAATAAAGGAAAGACAAAAATTCACAAAGAGCCTGAGAGAGATGAGGCTTCCTTCAATAATAGAGATCCTTAGGATCTTCTCCTTTCGACTTCTTCTCTGGTTCTCCCCTTTCCTCAGCTATGTGAGCTTCACTTCTTTCCTCCCTTTTGTTGTTCACTTTGATGTTAGGACAATCCCTTTTATAGTGTCCATACTCATTGAACCCAAAGCATTGGATTTTAGTATTTACACATCTTTCTTCTTGGAATTTCCAAACCTTCTTTTCCTTAACTCTTGGTTCTAGCAATGAAGGCTTGAGATCTTTCATTTGATTCAGTATCATCATTTGCCTTGATCCTAGATTCTTCCAAGATACATTGAGCCCATAATTCATCAAAGGGTGTAGTATCTTTCTTTGAGTAGATGCTAGTTGCAAAACTACTCCAATAAGGTGGCAAAGCATTCAGTACATAAAGAGTCATTTCAGAGTCGGAAACAGCCTCCCCAAGCCCTTGCAATTAGTCTCTTATTTGTGAGATCTTCATCAAATAGGCGGCCATGTCTTCATCCTTTGATTTCCTTATTCTATATAGTTGATTCCTCAAGGAAATCTTTCGTCCTTGTGTACTTATAAAGTACAACTTCACAAACTTATCATACATAGCCTTTGATGTCTTCAAATCAAGAACAAAGGGAACAAGATAATCTTTTATTGATTCCACAATGATCCTTTGAGCCCTTACTTTTCCCTTCTTGTACTTAGTTAACTCTTGAGTCTTCTCTTTGCTAGGTTCGACTACTTCTCCAAGGACATATTCCATGACTTCTTTCTCTGTGAGTGCCAAGTCAATCGTCTTCTTCCATGCTAGGAAGTTTTCTCATCCAATAAGTTTGTTGTTCTCCTTGCAAAATGTAGCCTTTATATATAGACATAGAAAACAATATACCACTTACTTTCCAACCAAGAGTCGTCCTTCTTGATGATGTCTCCAACTATCTTGAAGTTTTCAAAACCTCTAAGGAGACTTCAAAGATGCCCTAGATAGATGTCTTCCAGAATGCCTTCAACAATGATGTCTTCAAACAGTTTCAAAAGATTGATGTGGAAATCCTCCATCTAGATCAATAGGACTTCTTCTTCTTTCCTTGTGTCCTTCTGCAAATGATTCCCCTCGACAAGAAAACCCTTTTTTGTGTCCTTCCAGCTACCTTCTCTTGTTCACCTTACATCTAATACCATGTTGGAGAATGTAGTAGGGCAATTATTAATTTAATTTCTCCTTAATCTTTTAAAATTTGTTTATGAACTTTATTTATCTTATTGTGTTTCTTTATTAGATCTTTCATCAAAAAAATATCATGAGCAAAATAATAAAAACAATGGACACAGAAATTAGGCTCCGAGCTAGGGCAAAACCCCTCCAAAGGGAAAACCCAGAAAATTTGGTCTCTTCGTGTAGAATCTTCTTCAAATGAGACCTGTTGACCACTTTTTGTCAACAACTCCATAGCAGTACACCCCTTTTTTTGCAAAAGGGATCTATCATGTTCGAGTGTTCGTGCCATTTATATTTCATCATTCAGTCGACAGTTTTGTAAATGATGTAAACTCGTTTTGCATGTTTATAATGTAAATGATCTTGGTAAGACCATCATGTATGTAACAAACTAGGTAAGCCTAGTATTTTGATGATGATTTCTATCCTATGAGGTTTTTCGTTTCACTGATTCATTTGTGTTTCTCGACACAAATGATCGGCAGGGTTTTTCCCCTCCAGCCTCACCCCAAAGCTAGGGTGGATTTTGTCGTCAAGATACTAAGTGATTCCTAGTGTTTTTTATCAAGTCTTTGTAAAATAATCTGGGAATGATCCTAACTAATTGGCTAGATCATTTTATTACAGATTGCTAGGTCTACTAGATCATATTTTGAGTCGCAGAATTAAGTAGATTATTGAGGGTATGTTGCGAATGGGTGTTCCCCTTATGGTTTAATGTATTAATCTTATGTAAAGAGGGTTGGAAAATAATTAATCCCCTCATAAGTTAATTAATTTAATTTTCAAGCCAAATTAAATTAAAAATCCTAAGCCAAAAATTTAATTAATCTTATGTCCTAGTAAAATTAAATTTTCAAAAGCAAAATTCGTGGGTCCCTAAAAAATATTTTTTTAAAGATCTCGAGCCAAGGGAATATTGAAAATTTTGAGAAATTTTGAACCCTTGGGCTTTGGTAGTTAAGTCAAAGTCAATTTTTGAGGTAATTAACTCAAAAATATTATTTTTGAGTTAATTAAAAGGGAATTAATTGAAAATTTCAAAATTCCTCAAAAAATTATAATTTCCACGGACGAGATTAAAAAATAATCAAACCCTTTTCGATAGTCGACATTACTTTGACGAAGATCAAGCGAACTAGTCGTTGCAGATTTTATCTTATAAATTAGAGGTCAGTGTCAGTCTGATTTTTTCATCCGATCTTTTGATCGTGTACTTGCTCTTGCAGCTCTCCTGTAATACTTTCTGGAATAATACAAACGAAGACTTTGGGGTTTTATTTTGATGGTCGTGTTCCTCTTCGGCATTTTATGGTAAACTTGTTCTTTATATTCTGTTGGGAATTATTTCAATGAATTGTTGATTAATGACTCTTGTAGAGTAATCTATTGCACAGGTATCTTGCTTAGGTTACTGGATTTAGGGTAAGAATATTAATTGGATTGAGTTAGCAGGTATCTCTAACTCTTGTAAATTTTATTTTTTATCTTATTTCTCTATTGATTTAATAGTTTAACTTTAAGTGTGCAAAAAATCTCTCGGATTTAGAATTTCGCATTTAGGGAAGTCCTCGGTTGGACGAGCTACTACCAAGGAAATAAGATTTGAAGAGCCCAATGGATCTAATTCCCCGGGCTTATCTTAAATTCTCTTCTTGCAGATTTTTTCTAGAGCTTGTGCCTAAATAAAAAATTTATCTTATCTTTTATTGAATTTAAAGTTAGATCTAGCTAGTAAGAGCCTTAGATCTTTAAATCTGGGAGCAAAGTCAGACTTATACTCCTCTAATCTGACAGATCTGCAACTCTTGTGCATAGATCTATAGATGTATTATATAGATCTGTCGCTTATTTGTATAGATCTGTGATTTATTTGTATAGATTTGTAGTTTAATTGTGTAGATCTGAAGTTTTGTAACATAATTTTGAATTCTAACATTTGGGTTTTTAGGATTTTCTCTATTTTTGTACATATTGGGCATTGGGTTTTTCTCTTTTCACTTGTGCAGGAATAGATTTGAAAAATCAGCCAAGGAAATCTTCAAATCTGAGCCAGATCAGACCCTGGAGGGCAAGATCTAGGCTCAATATTTGTTTGCCGAAATAGATCTGAAAAATTAGCCAAGGAAATCTTTAGATCTGAGTCAGATCTAGACCCTAGAGGGCAAGATCTGGGCTCAATATTTGTTTGCAGGAATAGATCTGAAAAATCAACCAAGGAAATCTTTAGATCTAAGCCAGATCTAGACCATTGAAGACGTATAGGCTTTTGAGGCTATTTTTGCAGGATTTTGGTCTCTAAAATTCTAATTTTCAAGCGGCAACATTATCCAAAAATTTCAATGATTTTCAACGATGGTATTTTCAAAGCCTTGGACTAAGGGTTTGATCTCTAAACCCTTATTTTCTGCAAATTTTATTACAGCAATCAAATCACAAATAATTATGCCCTAAAAACACATTATATATGATCAAAATTGTTTAGAATTGCAAAATCTTCATTTTCAAAGTTTTTTGGCCACTTGGGCATCTTTAATTTTGCGTAGATCTAACTTTGAAGCTTGTTGAAAATTACTACATAACTGTGAAAAATCAGATCTAAACATTTCTAATGCATATCCTAAATAAAGTCCAAAAAAATTGAATTTTCAGTTTTTCGGCAAAACTTACTATTTTTAGACATTGCGGGGATCTTTTTCAGTATTTTTAGTTTGTTGATCTCTTATCAATTCACTGTTGTTATAAACTTATCGGTTCTGAAAAAAACTGAATCAAACTCTCTTAAAGCCTTAAAATTGAACTTTTCAAGTTTTAATATATTTTTTTGTCATTTCTGGAATATTTGCTAGTTATTTTTGACAATTTTATCTTGTTGATCTGTCACTGTTTCACTGCTGAAATAAAAATATCAGATTTGAAGTTTCTCTTAATCAAGCCCTAAAAAATTATTTTTCTTCAAGTTCAAAATTTTTTACTAATTTTAGTCATTTTGGGCATTGGTGCCGGTATCATTTGTCTGTTGATCTATGGTTTAAATTACTGCTGCAATTAATATTTCAGATCTGAAATCTTGTTGAAGAATATATCCTAAGTTGGACTATAGGAGAAAAATAAGAATTTTTATTGGATTTGCATTACTTTAGAATATTGTTTAATCCATAAATTACTTGATGAAGTGTTTATTTATCATCTAAATTTCATGGTATTTCTTGATGATTAATTATTGAGATTTAAGTGCTAATTACTTTTATATCCTTCAGTTGAGTTTGATGGGATTTTAAATGTTTGCTATTAATTAAAATCACTTATTGTTTAATTAACTTTTGTTTCATTTACTTGAATTATTGGATCTATATTGAATGTTTAAGTTTGGAAAATCTTTCAAGTAATTGTGATCGATATTTTTCAAAGCTCTATTGTGGATTTGTCACAAATTGAATATCTTTTAATTGAGTATTTTTTTGGCATCTTCATAATCAGCATTTTTGCTTAAGTACTTACTGGCTAAATTAGATAATTTGTAATCTAAGTGCTTTGGGTTTTAACATCACATTTCACTGTCTTCTAATCATTCTCCTTGCATTCTACATTCTAAGTTAGCATTGCATATAGGATAGTTATTCATCCAAACAGTAGTTTCTCATCAAGTACTTGGTCCTAAATTGTTAGCAAGATAGTTGACTCCATAAGGCACTGGTATCAATCTTTCAGATTCAATCGAATCCTTTAATTTTGCTAGATCTTTTACAAGTATTTGGTCGTTTAATTGTGTCTCCCAAATAGGTTGGTTCCCAACTAGTTCTCCTTCATTCCATTTCCATAGGGTCTTCCCCACTTAGTCTGATGTAAGGAGACAGTTTAAACAGAGAGATTGGGGATCAGGGTGATAGCCCCCGATCTAAGCCGTTGTCGCGGTGCCTAGACATTATGTGCAACAACAAAACCATCAAGACCCAAACCGTAGAATAAGTCCCCCTCCAAGCACCAAGTTAGTCCTTCAAGAAGCCCTTCCAATTGGATCAGGTCAACAAAGTATAATCATGCATCAGCCAGCTTCCAACTACAACTTTGACCCAAGCTTCGACCTTGTAGCTGTTGTAGAAACCCTAGGACAATTCTTCAAGAGATCTTCCTTTGAGCAAGACAATGTTTCTCAAAGTCAATGAGGTCAAATCAGAGTATTCGCTCTTCCAGCAACTCGATCCTGCAACTTGTTCTTCTGTAATTCAAACCTGCAATTTCGGCCCTCCTTGACACTGTAAAAACCATAATTCTTCGCACATGTGAGACAGATAGAGCATAAAAACAAATATCCAAGAATTTTTCCTCCTTCCTTGATTTTCGCTCTAGCCTTCATGGTCTTCCCAGCGTCAGATCGAACTTTTCTTTTTAGATCGAACTTATTAGTGAGAAGTAATGTCTGATAGAGAAATAACTATAGTGGTGTTGAATGCTCTACCGGAGAGATGGGGAAACTTCACTTCAAGCATCTATGGGAAGAAAGAAGCAACACCATTCCAGGATTTATGGTATCTATGCAAGATAGAAGAGACTAGGTTAAAAGCTAAAGTTGATATAGGATCAAAAGAAGAGAACCAAGCCTATGTCGCCATGTCAAGAAGAAAGGGAAGATTTGGTAAGTTTGGTCCTCAAAGGAAAAGAAGAAACATGGATAAGATACGATGTTATGGATGTAATGAACTTGGGCACTATAAAAAGGATTGTCCCAAATCTAATAAGGACAAGAGGAATAAGGAAGAAGCCCATGTTTCCAGAGAAATGGAAGAACCAGAGTCAAAGAAACCTAAGAAAGAAGAAGTCAATGATCTCTGTTATGATTGAGATCATCTTCCTCTTTAAAAGGTATCTATCGGTTGTAAAATAGTATGTTAGGAAGCATTGTATATTAGTTAGATACATCACTTTAGAATTGGCATCATGATGGAAGCATTAATGGAGGAGCACTCGTCATAGGAGGATGTTTGTAACACATTTATGTGACAACTATGTCATGAGATAAGTGGATCCTAGGAACCTCACTGAAAATAATGTTTATAAAAGGCAGTCATCTAAATCAAGGTTAATCGTCCATTAATCATATGGAAACAGGTGCTAACATTTTCTAATGGAATTCTCTTTGGAATCACTGGTTAGAAAGAAAGCAAAAGGTTTCATCGAGAATTCTAACTTGCATAATTTTGGGATTTAGGATATGATGACATATTGATGAAGCAGATCAAGAGAATGAAACTTTTCATTCTAAGGAAAAATGTTGCACGATGACTCAAAAGAGATGAGGTACATATATGCTGACACTAGATGTTATGAAGTCATGTCATATGGTTGCAGGTAGTATACTTCTATCTTTAGAAGTATGATCAAAAGAAAATAGAATTTCCTCTGAAGCACTGGTTGCCAAAAGGCATGATCCATACCAGATGAAATCAACATAATATGTCCTCATATGAAATATGAGGTGGTTGTACACTATCAAAATATGAGGTGGTTGTACACTATCAAGGAACTGCATACTGAAGCTCCTCGGAATAAAATCAAATTGTGTGGAGAAAAAAAGGAAGAGATCGTGAGAAGTGCAACCATGATAAAAAGCAATCAACATCCAAGGAAGCCAAGAAGACTTGACTAGAAAATCTGCTGGGAAGATATGTAAACTCTGATAGAAGTCTAGAAAACATGGAGACCCTTGACAACACTTATCTTTAGGAGATGTGTCTACCTTTAAACAAAGGATGTCAATGCCTACAAGAAGTTGTCATGGTGAAAGATCATCACTAAGGTAACTTTTGATTTAAAAGATTCATATTTATAATTAAATAATATTTGATGAGCTTATGCAAGGTTGCCAAAGGGAAGCATATGTCTTCCACAAGTTGATAACCATATGACAGGATGAAAGATCCTTGGAAGAAGTATGGTTCGAAGAAAAGCAGCATGGCATGAAGCTAAACCAGATGAGAAGATTGATGGACCACTTTCTAATAGAAGACATGACTCGTGAATGAAAGTGATGGATGATTTGTGCCCTATGAAGAGATCCTAAAGATGAAGACTCCTCAACAACAAAGAAAGTCATGACATTGAAGGAAGGAGTTATTCATGAGCAGCTAGGTGTTTTCATCATTGTTGTTGCAGGTCCCTGATTAAGAGGGAGCCTGGTAATAAGTTTCTTACTTGGAAGAAACTTGGTAATTTCTAAGCCAAAAGGGAGCTTAGATACATTCTTCGTATAGGAATGAGTACATTCCTTTGTGGAATATGTCCTCCCTAGTTGAGAGGGAGAGATAGACATGTCATTCTGGTCTCCACCTGGGAAGACAGAATGGAGGATTGGGTAATCAGCTGGCATCTAATACTCTTGAGGATGTATTAGGGCATCCAAGTTAAGAGTAGTCGTGGAAGGACAAATATTCTTTGAGGACTTTTAATCCAAAAGATGAATAGTCCTGGACATATCCTAAGTGAACCCGAGTGGGATATGATCCAAGAGAGACAATGATGTAGGTGTCTATTCATCATTGGTCTCGCCAACATTGAAGCTCAAAGATCTCGTGGAGAGATGAAGTTGTAATTCAAGGCCTTGCACTATGACAATTTTGGTTGATATGATGTTATACAGATGGGATTACCAATCTGATTCTTCTTATGCGATTCTTCAGATTGAGAGTGACCATGTACCATTATGAATAACTCCCTAGTTAAGAGGGAGTGTTGAAAATTTTAACTAGGTTCTGTCTTCATGATGACTTGTAATTATGAATTTATGTAATGAAGAAGACAAAGATAATAAAATGTATTTTGTAATGCTTGCCTCATGGGTTTCATGAGCAAGGAGTTTTTATTATAGGTCAAAGACTTCTTCTTGATGGCTTTAGGAATTTGTCATCTTCTCATAAATGTCATTGAGGAATCATGAATATGAAGTGATGTCACACTTGTAAAGGACAAATTATTGATGTAATTGTATGCTCCAAAGACCTTGTCAATATGCTCATGGAAGTTGCCTCAAATGTACAGCTTAAGTGGGCCTAATGGTTAAGAGCATGTGTTTCCTCCTAAGAGGTCACAGGTTCAAAACCAGAGAGGGGTAGAGTATGTATGCCTTCATAGACTTAGCAGTCAAATCGTTGCACGGAGGTGGGTCCCTTGTCCCACAAACAAGGGGGTCTCATACACCAATTTGGTGTTTGGCTTGGCCGTGACCTTAAAATTAGATAATAATAATAATAATAATAATAAAGATATCCCTTGATCAAGTCGGCCTACTAGCTGGAGATCATGTTGGCCTAGAACAGAAACAGACCATATATATATACTGCGGCCTCATTACACATCAAGCAATTCGGATCAGCTCTGCAATCAAGTGCGAGGTTAAGGACTGAGATCTAGTACGAAGTAAAGGGTCTGTAATACAGTAGGAGGAGACAAGGAATTTCAGAGAAGGGAACCGCGATTGGGTCGAGTTATAAGGATGCCAACTCTGTCATAAAATATTTGCATATCTCGGGAAGATACACTCAGCGTGAAGAAGGACAACTCTAATTCTATCTTGGGCTACATACGTTTAAAGAGACCGAAGTCTACCACAGCAAGAAGAGGAGTGTATAAGAAGCCAAGTCTGTAAGGTGTGAAGGCAATTATAGTTCAGTTATTTAAGGAAGGGCGAAGGTATCTACAACCAGGAAAAGGGCTACTAAGGCACGGCCTTGAGCCTTAGAGAAATATAAAGTATGCGGGAAAGAGACCATCAAGGAGTCTCTTGAAAGCCAAAGTCGAATCAACAGAAGGGCTGAAGGAAAGCACATAGTAGGAACTGAGTTTCCTAGTGTTGATGCAGTGCATTGCAGAAAGGAGGGATCAGCTAGAGAAGTCGAGAAGAGAAGTGACAAGGTCTTGGAGGCATACTAGTGTCAAGGGTTTGTGTCATGGTTATGGTACTCGTCAATTGAAGATCTATAAGAAGAATTACTTTGGGGTTTTCCTCTCCAAGAGGGAGAGGTTTTGGCCTGGCTTTCTAGCCTAAATATTTGTGTCTCTTGTGCATTTGATAATTGACTTGATGAAGAATAGAATAATCTAACGAAGACAAGATCTAAGTGAAAGAAGCATAACGAAATCACAAGTAATTATCATGAAAGAGAAATTTGAATAAAAGCCCTAATTTCTCAACATGGTATCGGAGCTAAGGTGTTGAAGACAAGAAAGGGCAGTTTAGCAAGAAGACACAACGTTCAAGCTGCAAAGAAGACATCAAGGATCAGTTTTCAAGAAGATATCAAGGATCAGTTTTCAAGAAGTCATCAAGGCTAAAAGAAATATCTACTTGCTCTACAGATCTAAGAAGATCTTCATTCATTCAAGAAGAAGCAATCTGCAGGAAGTTAAGAAAACCCTCAAGCCATCTCAAGAAGATCAAAGACCTTACTCAAAGGACTTATACATCAAGATCCTTTCAAGAGGAAAAGCAAGATCAAGGAGGTGATCTTTATCTTCAAGGAATCGAAAGCTATCTCGTGATTGAAGCCAAGTCAACATTATTGGAGACATCATCAAATCATCATTTTGCTGAAGTCATCATCAAGCCATCCTTGATCATCATCATCATCATCAAGGATCCAAGTTGATCTACCACTTTACACCACTCTTGAAGAAATCTATCTAAGAGGGAGCTTCTACTACTATTTACATCATCAACGAGGAAGAAGTCAGTAGAGGAAGAAAGCATCTATTCAAGCAAGTATATTTATGACTTCATCTAAATTTGTCAAAATGTCTTTTTGCAAAGAAAGCAACAAATTGGTAAAGGGAGCTTCTACTACTATCTACATCATCAACGAGGAAAAAGCCAGTAGAGGAAGAAAGCATCTATTCAAGTAAGTATATTTATGACTTCATCTGAATTTGTCAAAATGTCTTTTTGCAAAGAAAGCAACAAATTGGTTAGGGTTTCAAACTTTCTTGCATGGAAGAAAAGGACAAGTCTAAATCTTATTGAGAATGAAGTCATGGACTATATCAAAGGGTCAGCAACTAAACCTTCAAAAGAAGATACTCAAGCACATACCGAATACATGAAGGGAGACATAAGAGCCTAGAGGATTCTTATAGAATCCATAAAAGACTCTCTCATCCCCTATGTATCAAAACTAGAATCTTCAAAAGAAATATATGACAAATTGGTGGAGCTATTCTCGGTGAATATTGCAGGGGAAGTAATATCTCTAAGACAAGAACTATACAAGTTGAAGTTGTCAAGAGAGGAAGGATTCACTTCATATTTTATGAGGATTTATGAAATGTGAGATCAACTACAGGAATTGGGAGAAGTAATGTCTGATAGAGAAATGACTACAGTGGTGTTGAATGCTCTACCGAAGGGATGGGGAAACTCCACTTCAAGCATCTATGGGAAGAAAGAAGCAACACCATTCCAGGATTTATGGTCTCTATGTGAGATAGAAGAGACTAGGTTAAAAGTTAAAATTGATATAGGATCAAATGAAGAGAATCAAGCCTATGTTGTCATGTCAAGAAGAAAGGGAAGATTTGGTAAGTTTGGTCCTCAGAAGAAAAAAATAAATATGGATAAGATACGATGCTACGGATGTAATGAACTTGAGCACTATAAAAAGGATTGTCCCAAATCTAATAAGGACATGAGAAATAAAGAAGAAGCCCATGTTGCCAAAAAAATGGAAGAAACAAAGTCAAAGAAACCTAAGAAAGAAGAAGTGAAAGATCTCTATTATGATTGACATCATCTTCCTCTTTAAGAGGTATCTATCAATTGTAAAATAGTATGTTAGGAAGCATTGTATATTAGTTAAATACATCACTTTAGAATTGGCATCATGATGGAAGCATTGAAGGAGGAGCACTCGTCATAGGAGGATGTATGTAACACATTTATGTGACAACTATGCTATGAGATAAGTGGCTCCTCGGAACCTCACTAAAAATAATATTTATAAAAGGCAATCATCTAAATCAAGTTTCATCATTCATTAATCATATGGAAACAGGAGCTGACATTTTCTAATGAAATCCTCTTTGGATTCACTAGTTAGAAAGAAAGCAAAAGGTTTCATCGAGAATTCTAACTTGCAAAATTTTGGGATTAGGATATGATGACATATTGATGAAGCTGATCAAGAGAATTAAACTTTTCATTCTAAGGAAAACTACTACAAGATGACTCAAAAGAGATGAGGTACATATATGCTAACACTGGATGCTATGAAGTCATGACATATGGTTGCAGGTAGTATACTTCTATATTTAGAAGTATGATCAAAATAATATAGAATTTCATTCGATGCACTGGCTGTCAAAAGGCATGATCCACACCAGATGAAATCAACATAATATGTCCTCATATGAAATATGAGGTGGTTGTACACTATCAAGGAACTTCATACTAAAGCTCCTGGGAATAAAATCAAAATGTGTGGAGAAATTAAGGAAGAGATCGTGAGAAGTGCAACCATGATAAAAAGCAGTTAACATCCAAGGAAGCCAAGAAGGCTTGACTAGAAAATCTCCTAGGAAGACATGTAGACTCTAATAGAAGTCTAGAAAAGATGGAGACCCTTGACAATACATATCTTTAGGAGATGTGTCAACCTGTAAATGAAGGATGTTGATGCCTACAAGAAGATATCATGGGGAAATATCATCATTAAGGTAACTTTTGATTTAAAAGGTTCATATTTATAATTAAATAATATATGATGAGCTTATGCAAGGCTGCCAAAGGGAAGCATATGTCTTCCACAATTTTATAACCATATGACAGGATGAAAGATCTTTGGAAGAAGTATGGTTCGGAGAAAAGCAGCATGGCATGAAGCTAGACTAGATGAGAAGATTGATGGACCACTTTCTGATAGAAGACATGACTCTTGAATGAAAGTGATGGATGATATGTGCCCTATGAAGAGATCCCAAAGATGAAGACTCCTCGGCAACAAAGAAATCCATGACATTTGTAATATTCCCAATTAGCAGCAGCTAATTGGCAATATTAATTTTGTTCGGATTTTGCCTTTCTAATGTTAGTCAGTCAATAAAGGGGTGATGGGGCCCATAACCCACACTTAGGAGATAATAATTCCCTAAAGTCACTTAGGCAAATGTTAGTTAGCAGCGTGGGGCCCAGGAGGGCCAAGTGACAGTGCAGGGAACGGGCAGCATGGAGGCAACATGGGCCAGGCAGCGCAGTGGCAGTGTGGGCCAGGACAGCGCAGTGGCAGGGATAGCGTGGCCAAGGAGGGACAGCGCAGATGAGTGGGGCCCAAGGGGGAGCTCGGCTCTCAAGCATAAAAGGGAGAGGAGGCTCACCATTCATTCATTCTATTATGCATCTTCTGATTTTCTATCTTTAGACATTGAGCAGACTTTTGCTATTGAGCAAAGTCTGCAAGTGTTGTTCAGCACACAGGTGTCTCCGAGTGGAGATCCCAACCTCAACCTCGGGGACTTCGAGTGCCCGCTCAGATGAAGAGATCCACCATTGTTTTTCAGGGCTTAGCATTCAGCATCCTTCAACCAGGAGCACGCAATCACTTAAGCAGTGCAGTCCCTCTAGGAGATTATGCAGTCTTGAGAGGAGGAAGCACAGGGAGAGAAGGGAGATCGGAGGTTTCAGTCCGGGAGTATTGTGAAGGGATCTGCCCTTCACCAATCATATTTTGCAGTAAGAGGAGGCCATTAGTTGCAGTCTATCATTTCAGGGCCAGCGTACTCACCTGGAGTGCGTGATTTTCCAAGGGAGGTCAATTTCCGGGGTCAACCATTCCGGGATTCCTTCTTGGGTTTTTCCGAGTTATTAGAGGAGAGCTTATATCCCAAGTTTCATATTTTTCTGAGCAAGGGAACAGCCCCAAGGAGCACCTCCATTCCAACAGTAGCAACAGTCCCGGTAGTAGTAGCAACAGCAATTTCAGGAGTTACGCAGTCATAGAGAGAGCAGCCATTCAGTGAGAGATTCTGAGAGTATTTCCAACTTGCCTTGAACAAGACAAGGTACCATCATTCTTATCACCTTTGTACCTATTGTTATCTTTCAGTTTATAATAAAATGGCTCAGTGTTTCTCCATATTTGCAGTTTTTTTATGATGTCTCTCTATTTGTTGTAGTTATTTGTTTATGTTGCTTTATATTACTATCTATTTCCTATTCGGAATATTACAACAATGAAGGAAGGAGTTCTTCATAAGCAATTAGGTGTTTTCATCATTGCTGCTACAAGTCCCAGATTAAGAGGGAGCCTGGTAATAAGTTTCTTAGTTGCGAGAAACTTGGTAATTCCTAAGCCGAAAGGGTTCTTAGGTACATTCCTTGTATAGGAATGAGTACACTCCTTGTATCGGAATGAGTACATTCCTTTGTGGAATATGTCCTCCCTATTTGAGAGGGAGAGATAGACACGTCATTCTAGTCTTCACCTGAGAATACAGAATGGAGGATTGGGTAATCATCTGGCATCTGATACTCTTGGGGATGTATTAAGGCATCCAAGATAAGAGTGGTCGTGGAAGGACAGATATTCTTTGAGGACTTTTAATCCAAGAGAAGAATAGTCGTGGACATATCCTAAGTGAACCCGGGTGGGATATGATCCAATGGAGACAATGATGTAGGTGTCTATTCATCATTGGTCTCGCTAGCATTGGAGCTCAAAGATCTCGTGGAGAGATGGAGTTGTTACTCAAGGCCTTGCACTATGACAATACTAATTGATATGATGCTATACAAATGGGATTACCAATCCAATTCTTCTTATGAGATTCTTCAGATTGAGAGTGACCATGTACCATTATGAATACCTCCCTAGTTAAGAGGGAGTGTTGAAAAGTGTAACTAGGTTCAGTCTTCATAATGACTTGTAATTGTGAATTTATGTAATGAAGAAGACAAAGATAATAAAATGTATTTTGTAATGCTTGCCTCATGGGTTTCATGAGCAAGGAGTTTTTATTATAGGTCAAAGACTTCTTCTAGATGTCTTTTGGAATTTGTCATCTTGTCATAAATGTCATTAAGGAGTCATGAATATGAAGTGATGTTACACTTGTAAAGGACAAATTATTGATGTAATTGTATGCTCCAAAGACCTTGTCAATATGCTCATGGAAGCCGGCTCAAATGTATTAAAGATATCCCTTGATCAAGTCGGCCTACTAACTGGAGATCATGTCGGCCTAGAATAGAAACAGTCCCTATATATATAAGTGATTGCGGCCTCATTACCCATCAAGCAATTTAGATCGGATTTGCAATCTAGTGCGAGTTTAAGGACTGAGATCTAGTAAGAAGTAATGGGCCTATAATACAATGCGAGGAGCCAAGGAATTTCAGTGAAGGGAACCATGATTGGGTCGATTTATAAGGACGCCATCTCTGTCATAAAATCTTCGCATATCTCAGGAAGATACACTCAGCATGAAGAAGGACAACTCCAGTTCTGTCTTGGGCTACATAAGTTTAAAGAGATTGAAGTCTACCACAGCAAGAAGAGAAGGAGTGTATAAGAAGGAAAGTCTGTAAGGTGTGAAGGCAATTACAGTTCAGTTATTTAAGGAAGGGCGAAGGTCTCTACAGCAAGGAAAAGGGCTACTTAAAAGGCACGATCTTGAGCCTTAGAGAAATGTAAAGTATGCGGGAAAGAGACCATCAAGGAGTCCCTTGAAAGCCAAATTCAGATCAACTGAAGGGTTGAAGGAAAGCACATAGTAGGAACCAAGTTTCCTAGTGTAGGTGCAGCGCAGTGCAAAAAGGAGGGATCAGCTAGAGAAGCCGAGAAGAGGAGTGACAAGGTCTTGGGGGCATACTAGTGTCAAGGGTCTGTGTTATGGTTATGGTACTCGTCAATTGAAGATCTATAAGAAGAATTACTTTTAGGTCTTCCTCTCGAAGAGGGAGAGGTTTTGGCCCTAGCTTGCTAGCCTAAATATTTTGTCTCTTGTGCATTTGATAATTGACTTAATGAAAAACGTAATAATCTAACAAAGACAAGATCTAAGTGAAAGAAGCATAACGAAATCACAAGTAATTATCATGAAAGAGAAATTTTAATAAAAGCCCTAATTTCTCAACAGCCAACCCTATGTGGACCCAATGAGGAAAGGTGGACCTAGGTGGGAGAGATGATGAATGGGGCTCTAGTGAGTGGAAGGGGAGTGATATATGTGGATAAGGGAGTGGAACCACGCAACCAAATTCGAGGTTTCCCAAGCAGTACCACCCTAAAACCCAATGGTCAATAAAGGAGATCCCACAGGACTAAGATCCAAGGGTAACATCCAAAAAAGACCAAGGGGACAGAATCACAAACTAAGCCCACTCTTTTCGTCAAATCCCCCCATTAATCCATGCCCAGGAGTGTCCATGATAAGAAAACTCAATACTCAATTACAAAATGACAAAATATACCTTCGGGGTTCGGGAGGCGTACCTTCAAACATACAATCATAATAGATGGGTGAGGGACCACATGGCTGGCTCAGGTGGCAGAGAAATGACACAACGAGCTAGTTGGTGGCTGCAAGGGGTTGTTAGCTGCCGACTGAGGACCATCTTGGAGAATAAAATTCTCCTAGGGATATCACCCACAAACTGGTGGGTAACAGGTTGGAAAGTGGAGTGCTTGGTTATACACAAACATGATGATGATACAAATCCAATCATTCAAGTAGTACTAAATCAATGATGATCAAATGACAAACCCAAGAAATTCCTTCTCTGAGTCTCTCTTAATTTGGATTAATCATATTTTGCATAACCTTGTAGTCGATGCACCTTTTGATTCATTTGGAAGTTCGTTTTTAAGTCTCTCTTAATTTGAATTAATCATATTTTGCATAACCTTGTAGTCGATGCACCTTTTGATTCATTTGGAAGTTCGTTTTTAATTCGGATTCCTCTCGAAAGATTTATGTTTTTTAGCTCTATGGAAAACCTCCTGATAAAATCGAGAAATTGTGAGTTTTCAACTTGTCAATGTTATTAACCGAGTTTTTTAGAAGTTTTTCAATCTTAAAAAAAATCGCGATTTTATCCAAAAAATCTTGAGTCTTTTCCAAGCCACGTATAAGTTAAGGGAAAATCGAATTTTTAAACTCATTTTGCACTCAATCTTTAACGATTCGACCCTATGGAGAGAGGAGTTTGTCACTGCCAAGAAGGAGGAGATTTGAAAAGTTTTGTGGTGTGGAAAAGCCATTTCCTATTCCCGGAAAATGGGTAAAGGAACTCGGTGACTGATTGGTATATGACATGTAGATGACTCATGATAATGATATACATTTATTATATTTTTTGTTGATATTTTGACTATTTTTATCAGGACTCGAGATTCAAAACTTGATTCATTGTTGATATGTGGTGTAGCACAAGACTTCTTAAGTTGTTATACATCTTATATATTATATTTCTTTTCATATTTATGTGGCAATGCATTTATCTAATGTTGTGGATACTTTAGATGCTAAAAAAAAAATTAAAAATGAATACTTTTTGTACTTTTTTACTTTTGCCGAGTTTTTGCCGATCTTTTCAATTTTCTCCCGACTTTTACGACTTTCTCAATTTTCGAACACTTGCCGATTTATTCCTATGTTCGACTTTTTCCACGTTGGTTTTTAGTGGACAGCATGATATGTTTGCTTTAGGTTCTTTATTCAAACTATATGAATCCATATTGTCATCAAAAAGTAAATTACAATGGCTTCTTTTGGACTCAATCCCCAACTACTCTTTAGGCACTAACCCTCTATTGAAAAGTGTAACTAGCTTCGGTCTTTATAATTATATTTGTACTTGTACCAATATATATTTCTTGTAAAAAGAAAAAAGAAGAAAAAAATAGTAATTATTATTACTACTTTTCTAGTCGAGCATGTCCTTGTAATATCCCCAAATTAGCAGTGAACTAGTTTGGGATATTAATTTCGATAATTTTTTGCTTTTCCTAAGTTTGACAGGAAATAAAGGGGTGAGGGGACCCATGAATAAAACATTAGATTATAAGCACTTTCCTAAAGACACTTGAGCACATATTTACTTGACAGCGTGTGGCCCAGGAGGGTGAAGTGCAAGCGTGAGGGAAGAGGCAGCGTGGGCAGCGTGGGCCCATGATAATGCAGAGAGAGAGGGACGGCGTGGGGCAAGAGGGACAGCGCAGTTCGGTGGGGACCGGATGAGAGCAAGGCTCTCAAAGCATAAAAAGGGGAAGAGGCTCCTCATTCGAGGATTCTATTATGCATCTCTAATTTCTGTCTTTTGACATTGAGCACGCTTTTGTTGTTGAGCAAAGTCTGCAAGTGTTGTTCAGCACACCGGGTGTCTCTGAGCGGAGATCCCAACCTCAGCCCCGAGGGACTTCAAGTGCCTACTCGGGTGAGGAGTTCTATCCATCGTTTTGCAGGAGGGAGCCATAGCATCTTCAGCCAAGATTACGCATTTGCTTGGACAACGCAGTGTCTTGGAGGGATCATGCAGTTTATGGTAGAGGTAGTTCCAGGAGTGAGGAGTTATCAGGGATTTTAGCCCGTGGTTAGTGTGGAGGGACCAACCCTTCACTATTCATCATTTTGACACAGGAGGAGGCCACCATTTGTAGAGGATCATTCAGGGCCAGCGTATTTCACTGGGATAGCGTTATTTCCCCAGGAGGGTCAAATTTCGAGGTCAGACATTTTGGAATTCCTTTCTGGGCTTTTCTGGGTTATTGGAGGAGAGCCCATTCCCAGAGTTTCACGTTTTTATGAGCAGGGGAACAGCCCCAAAGAGCTATTCCATTTCAGCAGTAGCAGCATTCGAAGATTACGCAATCCTTGGTTGAGCAGCCATTCAGTGAGCATTTATGAGAGTATTTCCAGCTTGTCGAGTGCAAGCCAAGGTGCCATCATTCTGATCACCATTGTACTCATTGTATCTCTCAATTACATGATAAAATGGCTTAGTGTTTCTCCATATTTTGCATTATTCGTGTGATGTCTCTCTATTTGTTGTAGACACTAGTTTATGTTGGTGTGTATTACTGTTTATTTCTATTCGAAATATTACAGTGGTATCAGAGCATGATCTTTGGCTCGGCTTCTGGACATTATTGACAACATATGAAAAGCAAATAGTAGAGATCTACTATAATGGAGGGATTAAGTTTTGTTGCATCTTTCTTTAGAACTATGAAGGATCTCTCCAAGGAGATCAATGAAATGAAGAAAGAAAGGCAAAGAGAAACCTCAAGAAGGTTTTAGGATGAAGAAGGTCCCAGTACTTCTTATCAACAGCAAAGAAGATTGGAGAATCATAGATCTCCTCAAAGACCTACTATGCCCACTTTCTTTGAAAAAGGTGACTAGTATAGAGATGAAGAAAGAAGAAACATGGAACCGGAGACTCATGAGACTCTCAGTTCAAAGCACAGTCTAGACAACTCAAGGAGAATCTAACTCTCCAACAATTCTTTAAACTCAAAGAAGAAATAAGATCCTATAGCAACAACAGGAGAAAGAGGCACAACAGATTCTATTTGCCTACATTTGATGGATCTTCCTCAAGCAGTGTAAAGGCTTGGAGGAAAGAGTTAGATGCATTTTTCAGGCTACATCCTGTAGCTGAAAAAGAGGTTGTTGAGATTTCAGCACTTCATCTTCATGGTGAAGCCAATGATTGGTGGTTTGGTCACATGGAGCATGCAAAGGTGACTAAATATTCATATTTCTTTCACAAGTTGAGAAAGAAGTTTGATATGAGAAAACCAGAGATACATCACAAAGAGACATTTCCTAAGGAATCAAAGGAGGATGTCACTCTTGTCACTATGGACAAAGAGTCACTACGTTCACCACTAGCTGCAAAAGTACTTGTATCCAGAGGAGAGACACTTGCATCTTTGCAAGATAGTCTTAAGCTCTTGACATATAGAGTCCCGTGCATGATTCAGGAGATTCATGAGGAAGAGGAGGTAGATTCCAACACTGGTACACTCATAGAAGAGCAGCCATCACTCTTACCAACAGTTGGAGAGACCATTGTTCCGGTTGGAGGAACTCTTGTGGTCTTGCAAGAGGTTCCCACACATCAGTTGATCCAAGGTATGCATCCACTTTCATCTCATATTGTTTTAGTACCTCTTATTGAAACTTATGGGGACATGCCATCGGGGCTATTGCATGACCAAGGATTAGAACAACATGTTGATTTGAAGCAGCAAAATATCACAGCGCAGAGGACACTTGATCTAATCAAGGAGGAGATGAAGAGCTATCCCAGCTCATCATTATTGAGCTACATTCAACCCTTTGAGTTGAAGTGTAGAATTTCAGAAGATGGGATGAGCATGATCCTATGTACAATGGCTGGCAATGAGTTCAACATTGTGCCTTACCATAAGACAGCATATGTATCACCATGCAAATACACACAGGACGGGGATGTGCAGCATACTTTGGGTAGATTCTTTCTGCCTACTTTTGATGGGTCACCTAAATGCACAGCTAAGGCTTGGGTGAAGGAGCTAGACACCTATTTGCAACAGCACCAAGTTTCAGAAGAGGAAGCCATTAGAGTAGCAGCGCTACATCTTGAAGGTAAGGCTTATGCCTGGTGGTTTTATGAATCTTCTTCATTGAATATTGCAAATATATCTACTTATGCAAAGTTCACTAGGAGGTTAGTGAAAAGATTGGATCAAAGACATTCTGAAACTTCATTGGGTGAGCTAGCCAAACCCAAGAAATCAGAACCTTTGCATAGGTTGGGAGGATCCATGAAACCAACTCCATTTCAGAATATTGTTGAGGGGTTTAAAGATTTTCAAAATGCTTTGCCAAGGGCAAAAGCCCCACTTCAGCAATAACTTTCTTCTCAAGAGGAAGACATGGAGATTTATCCTTCAAGAGGGGATCAAGACAAAGGATCTCTTAATGATGAGGTGTTCCCCCATGATGAGGAAGAAGAAAAGGAAAGGGCCTCCAGCGCTGTAACAGCAGGAGGAGATCCACCACAATTTGGAGATGGAGATGAAGCCATTGCTTCAACTAGAGGAGCTCTTGTATCCTTGCAAGAAGTTCCAAAGGATCTCACATATGAAGATCAGGAGCAGCATGTGTCTATGTTGATAGGCAATGAGACAAAACAATGGAGGAAGTGTGTTCCAACATTGACCACAGTTTTGGGGATATACACCATGATAGATCACCTCTTTGTGATTAAGACTCGTGACACCAATATGACTTTGAGTGTGCATGGGTTGATTACATTGGAGAAGAACACCTTAGACTGTGAGATATTGCAAAAGGTAGGAGAAGATGAGAAGGATGACCAGCATCAAGTGATTGGGAAGATACACACCCATCCTTTTCAGGAGATTTATGCACAGAAGCAGGAGGATGATTTGCGCAGTGAGGGCAGGGACAAATCAATCCACTCACATATACAACCTGTTCTAGGACTTGATGTTTCATTACATGGAGGCATTCCACCAAGGAGACCCCCTGATTGGAAGATGGTCAAAGAGTTCTCTCAACATGGTGCAGCATTGATATATTTGGCTAAGGAAGGAGCTTTGGGAGGAGCTAGCACAGTGCAGAGAACCTTTGATGGGTTCAAAAGGGGGAGGAGAATTTTCTGATATGGACATTGTCATCTCCCACTCAGCTATTTGCGTTGAAAGATGATGATTCAGGAATCTATGAAGGCACAAGCATGGTGTCAAAGGGCTACTCCAATGCCTTGGAGAAGCAAATGATACTTCCACACATGAGGAAGATTTCCAAATATGACAGAGATTATTGACACTCTTGTATGCATTGGCCAAACTATGGAAGTTTTGGATGGGCAATACCTTTCAAGAGGAGGTTGATCTCCATGTACTTCAATCTTGTCTTGGGCAAGATCAGCTACAAGGGAGGCAGCAAAAGTGGGGTAGCCATACTCCAACATGTGGCTTTGGCATTGAGCATATCAAAGAGGAGAGCTATGATATGACAGGTGCTTCATTTCAGATTTCAACAATGTTGTCATTGTTGTGGGAGCATAGACCCATATTGGGAGTCCCAACTATTGGTGGAATATTCCAAGAACCTCTTCACATGTAAGGTTCTTGATGGGCAAGTGATAGATGGGAGGTATAGAGTGGTTGATGGAGTCATTTATTTCCATGATCAAATCTACTTGACTAGAGACTCCAAGCTCAAGGAGGACATTCTACATGCGGCATATGAGGCACTCTTTTCAGGACATGTAAACTTCATTGAGTCTTATCACACCATCATGGAAGGACTCTATTGGGAGAATCTCAAAGAAGATGTGCACCAACATATCAAGAGATATGTAGCTTGTTTGGTGCATGAGGAGGAAAGCAACCACCTTGCAAGGTTGTTTCAGTCACTTCCCCCTTTGATGAAGAGATGGGAAGGTTCATCTAAGGACCTCTTCAGCAACTTGCCTACAATATATGGTAAGGATTGTGTCTTGATGCTTATTGATCAACTAACCGTGTATGATCATTCTTTTGTCATACATTTGCAACACATTGCTCCACAAGAGAGCAAGCCTCTCTTTGGATTTCATGGTCCTTTTGGGACTACGTTCAGTGATGGGATTGACCACTTTCTAGAGGACTTTGGGCAAGACTTGTTTTGCTTGGCTCATATTCAGTTAACACCTAATGTCCTTTACTATTTTCAAGCTTTTGAGAAGCTTATGGCAACAAACAAGTGGTTGGGTGGCCACTTATCATATCATGTTTTGAGACAGCAAGAAGCAGAACAGCGTTGGTCTCACTTGATGGACTATTGTCACCATCCAATATGTCAAATGACACTTAGTTCATGTTTCTTTTGGATCCCATATGGTGAAGACAATCTATTCACTATATGTGGGATGGATTGGGCAAGAGGGATTCTTGGAACCAAAGAGTGGGATCATGAGAGTCCAAATTCATTTTGGCTTCCTAATGACCACATTATTTCAGCCTGAGATCAGCAGTTCCATATCTATCATAAATGGAGAGAGACACAGCGTGAGTTGAACAATTTAATCTCCCATTTTCAGCCATGCAACCCCTATACATTGCAGAAGCAGGGGATTGGTAATTGTTTCTATGAGCTACCAAGGATGGCTCACTTTGTTTGGATGATAGCATGGAGATTGGAGTTTCTCATTGGGGAGGCACCCAACATTTACCATCTCTCATGCCTTGAGGAGACCAACGGACAGCATATAACTTTTTCCATATGTCTCCCACTTCTTCATAATGAGAGCTATTTGGTTTATCTACCAAAGGCTAACTTGTATACTTGGGAGGAGACATATCCATTGCAGGTTTTGTAGTATCCTTGCAATTGCTTGAGGACAAGCAACATTTTGGAGGGGAGGACTGTAATAACCCCAAATTAGCAGTCAGCTAATTTGGGATATTAATTTCGATAAATTTTTGTTTTTCCTAAGTTTGACAGGAAATAAAGGGGTGAGAGGACCCATGAATAAAACATTAGATTATAAGCACTTTCCTAAAGTCACTTGAGCACATATTTACTTGATAGCGTGGGGCCCAAGAGGGTGAAGTGGCAGCGTGAGAGAAGAAGCAGCGTGGGCCCATGACAGCGCAGTGAGAGAGGGACAGCGTGGGCCAAGAGGGACAGCGCAGTGAGAGAGGGACAACGTGGGCCAAGAGGGGCAGCGCAATTTGGTGGGGGCCGAATGAGAGCAAGGCTATCAAAGCATAAAAAGGGGAAGAGGCTCCTCATTCGAGGATTCTATTATGCATCTCTAATTTCTGTCTTTTGACATTGAGCACATTTTTGCTATTGAGCAAAGTCTGCAAGTGTTGTTCAGCACACTGGGTGTCTCCGAGCGGAGATCCCAACCTCAGCCCCGGGGGACTTCGAGTGCCTACTCAGGTGAGGAGTTCTATCCATCGTTTTGCAGGAGGGAGCCATGGCATCTTCAGCCAGGATTACGCATTTTCTTGGACAGCGCAGTCTCTTGGAGGAATCACGCAGTTTGTGGTAGAGGCAGTTGCGGGAGGGAAGAGTTATTAGGCATTTCAGCCCGTGGTTAGTGTGGAGGGACCAGCCCTTCACTAATCATCATTTTGACACAGGAGGAGGCCACCATTTGCAGAGGATCATTCAGGGCCAGCGTATTTCACTGGGATAGCGTTATTTCCCAAGGAGGGTCAAATTTCGAGGGCAGCCATTCTGGAATTCCTTTCTGGGCTTTTCTAGGTTATTGGAGGAGAGCCCATTCCCAGAGTTTCACATTTTTATGAGCAGGGGATCAGCCCCAAAGAGCTCTTCCATTTCAACAGCAGCAACATTCGGAGATTACGCAGTCCTTGATTGAGCAACCATTCAGTGAGCATTTCTGAGAGTATTTCCAGCTTGCCGAGTGCAATCCAAGGTGCCATCATTCTGATCACCATTATACTCATTGTATCTCTCAATTACATAATAAAATGGCTCAGCGTTTCTCCATATTTTGCATTATTCGTGTGATGTCTCCCTATTGGCTGTAGACGCTTGTTTATGTTGCTGTGTATTATTGTTTATTTCTATTCGAAATATTACAGCTCTTCATTCTTCTAAGGTTTATTAAGTCAAAAAGAAAATGTATCATGTGTCAAAGTCCCATTTGGACTATTTTGTAACAAAACAAAAATGTTATTTTTGAGTCAAAAAGGGTCATTTTGTCCCACAAGACCAAGTCACCCCTACCTTGTCAAGTCGCCCTTGAAGAGGCCCAATTCGACCTCCTTGATGGCTATAAAAGGAAGAGACTTCGACCTCATTCACTCACTCACTCACAATTCAATTTTTGTGCAAGAAAGAAGAAGAAGGCCAAGGAAGAGAGAGAAGAGTCAAAGGAAAGAAGAAAAATTGAGTTTGTGTTTGTGTTGGTTCATATGCGAAGTTGTTGAGGTTAGTCTGCAAATTACAAGGCCGAAATTATGTTTCTGCGAAGGTGTTGGGGAAACTCTACGAAGTTGCAGGCCTGAAATTTTGACTTGAAAAGGTTTGACCGACTGTGATTCTTGTTGACTTGGTTTGCTTGGAGGATTCTGAAGGAGGGTTGACTTGGTGCCTTATGGAGGTATTAGTCTTGGGTCTTGGATGTCTCACTTTGATTTGATTCTATAAGAAGAGAAGTTGTTTGGGTTTTCCCCCTTGTGGGGCTTTGCCCTTGCTTGGAGCCTATATCTTGTGTTCTTCTAATCTTTATGCACTTCATGTTTTGGTAATTGCTTGATGAAGAAGATATAATAAAGTAATAAAAGCCAACAAATCTCACAAGTAATTATCAAGAGAGAGGAATCAACCCTAATCTACCAATCATATTGATTTCTCAACACCCTCCTCTCAACCAACCTCAAAAAATGAATAAATTCACTTTCATTTTTGTTGTCTACATATCTGCAAATTACATACACAAAAGTCAAAATTTAGATTGGTCTTTCTAAGCCCTCTCCTTCATTACTTGTGTTTATCATATAGTTGCATTAGCGTTTCTTAGGGACTTCCCCTTTGTACCAAAGGAGTGATTGAGAAGAAGACCGTTGTGGTGACGATGGGCAGCCCTCTTGAATTCCATCAAGGTTGTGCTTGTGTTTTAGGGCTTTACCAAAGGAAGTGAAGCTTTGGGAGGAAACATTTTAGCACCATTGCCTAGGATAAAGTACATTCCCCAGATTCAATAGACATAGCTACAATGATGTAATGAAATGACTTGTTTCAAGACCTAGCATTCTCATCTAGCGACTCCATTGGCATAAAGAGGTATGATGGTAGTGCATTTTCAAATTTCAAACCAGCACTCTATATTCAAGGTCTGGAAGAAAAGAAGCTTGGCGTTGTCTCCAATGATGGCCAAGGTATATGGCCCTTAGGATTTTTCAGGCATTCGCAGATATCCAGTAAGTTCCCTAATCCCCCTAATCAAGTGGTTTGAGCATTTTCCAAGGTTTCATGGCAGCCCACATTTAGCTTCACAACATGTTACATCATTCATAGGGTTTATTGCAAATTTCAACGTTGTCCATAAAGATATCATGGTGAAAATATTTATATTTAGTTTGAAAGGCTATCCAACTGACTAGGTTAGTAATGTAGCCCAAAGGAGATATCTTCATTTCCAAATTTAATCAAGGCATTTCATAAAATTTCGGCTTACGATCAAGAAGATGATATTTCAAATATTGTAAATCCCCTTGAAGAACATGAAAAGTAAAATGAGAAGTAGAACATTAAAGCTTTACACTTCATCCTCTCTTAAAGACAAGGGCTTGGTAAGCACATTGTCCTCCCGAATTTCTAAATTTCATGATCCAATTATTGATGATTTTGAGGAGGTTGATTCCATAGAGAAATCTTTGAAAGATGACGAGGAAGACAGCCAAGAACATGGAAGCATTGACACTACTTTTCAGATTACTTACTTTAAATAGGATATAAACCACTGGAAATGTCATGGAAATCCCATCTATGACACTAATGATGAAGGTTCTATGGCTCAAAATGCAAATTTTTTGTCTCTTGCACGGCCCGGCATATTGGAGGTATGCGCAGAAAATTCTGAGACTAATTTACAGCCATATTTTGTAATGAAGCACACACATTTATTTCAGTCTATGGGGCATTTTTATCATTGCAAAAGTGTAGAAATATAATAGCCATTAATAGCTTCAAATTTTGGCAAACTTGAATGCGAAAAATTAGCAAGCAAGTGTATTTTTAGGGCTGTCAAATGCAAGAGGCAGCAGTGTTTTCTGATAATGTTTTATTGCAAAAATTCCAGCCATCAAAAAGGTGGCAGCAAACCTTAAATTATGGACTAGAAAGATTTTTCAGATCTGAAAACTGTTTCCATACTTCATCCACAGGCTTAGTGGACAGCCGTGTTCCGCAGGAACGCATCTCCTAAGGTGGGGTGCACTCACTCTTGAGGAAATGTTTCCCCATGTCCCCTTTTAAGGGAAATTCAGGGAGGCGCAGGGGGTAAGATTTCTCCAATGTGGGGATGTATGAGGGTCTGGAACTAGCATTTAATCAAGAGCACCAAGTCCTCTATGTACCTCAATGTTGGTGGCATTGATTATTGAAATACTTTGTCATGACGCTACTAAAATTGTACCTATCACTCAAACAAAATCTCCACTTTACATGTTAAGTTTTTTCTATCTTATTTTAATGCTTAGAGAGTGATATTGATGATGAGGATTCCAATATAAGCAGTGATTTTGATGATATGTTGATATTTGTTGTAGCATGATTTTTTTGGACTATAGAGGCCATCTAGAGCCTCTTTGTTCAATGTTGATGTATTTTTGGTTCAAATATGGATTGCACTCTTTCTTATTTTGGTTATATGCACTCTTGCTATATATATGAAAAACTTTGCATATTTGTGCATAACGGTTTGGATTCATATGGATGCACATGAATATTCAAATTTTGAATATTTCTGTATTCTTTGGTCGACCAATTTTTTGGTCCGATTTGTTTTCTAGTTCCTAGTTTTGGGGTCGATCAATTCGATCACTGATCTAGTTCTGATAACAATGGTTCCTTGTCCATTGCTCATTTTTAGTGTTAACTTTAGAGTCTTGACTCTAGATACTGATGACCTTAGACCAAGTCTTTGATACGTCACTTTTTACTGTTTTTTAGTTTGAGTAATTTCAATTTACTACTCTAGTCTTCAGACTTTAGTATCTACTATTTTACGTAGTACTAATCAGATTCTATAATAATGGATGATGGATTTAAATCAATATATACAATATTTTACTATTTCTATTTCATTGAATCATTTACAATATATGAATCAATTATTTAATTATTGAATTTGAATGCATGAATCAACTATATATATATATATATATAGACACACACACACCGACGTCCCCCCCGAATTTCCTTAAAATTTGGGGTTGCTCCCACACATCCCCCCCTGTGCGTCTACCCATTCCCACATCCCCCGTCCCGGAAACTAGGTGGAACGTTGGTTTAAACCTTGTTAACATTATGAGTAATCTTCTTTACAATTATCTCACCAATTCAAGCTTCATTTGCTTCATACACTGTAGTTCTACATAAATTTCTTGGTCACTTCAAAATTATCTGAATTCAACTTTAAATGCCTCTTTCAACTTAGCCCGAGAATCAGATTTGGTCATATCTTGCACAATGTACTAATCCATTGTTGTTCCTTTCAATGTGGTTGGAAAGGTCAAATTTAATCATATCTTCCACTAGCATACTAATCTGTTGTTGTTCCTCTCAATGTGATCAGAAAGGTGAGTAGCATTTCCATTTCATTGTCTTCGTGATTGTAGTGGCATGCATTCTCCCATGAACAGCAATATCTAATCAGGTCAGTGTGGCCTTCTAGACAGAATAAAGGCAACTTTTTTTATATTCAACCTTGGATTTCCGTTCATGTTTCCTTTTTTATTGATACCATCACTCCATCTTCACTTTCCCTCAGAGGTTTTACGTGGCCTGACCTTCCTTGTAGCCGCAGAGACCATGTCCCCTGCCCGCTATTGTGATTTTTGTAGCTCACTTGAAGGTCTGGATTCCTCTCAAAGCATTCAATTATTAATTGTCCTTATAAACTAAGTCAGAGACAATTCATTCACATTATCTAGTCTTCAAGATCTATGCAAGCACTCAAGATCTTTTGGATTTACATAATTCAAATTCAGTAACACATTTGACATTTGGTGTTGGACCATTTACCCATCCAATAATAATGCCATATTAAATATGCTATGACTAAGCTCTAAAAGCAATAAAGAATACAAAGAATGAATGCAACATTCACACACACATACACATATATCAAACTTTCAAAAGTGCTTGGCATGTACCCTACTACCCTGTACAATGCACCATGATGATATTAATCAAAAAGAAATTTGTCCACTAATAGATGAACAAGAGCTGCATAGCAAAAGCCCTTTGGACACACCTAATCAATATTAAAGCATTTACGTATAAACAAAACATAACAAGTTTTCATTAAGATAATCAACCCTTTCCATCCTACAAGCTCGAGATTCAAAGGACACCCAATAACTGGCAAATTGAGCAATCATCAACAGAAACCCATTATCAGACCATCCAACATCTTTGTCAGTATTGTCTTTTTTATAGAACGTGTGGTCAGGTTATGCTTTTCATTGTGTTCCAGGTTCTCATTTTTCCCTCGATATTTTCCACTCTTGCTTGAAGAATCTAACATTTAAGGATGAAAATTTAAGGCAAATATAAAATCTCATTAAGCAAAGACATTATTCAAACCCAAATAGCAATACTGTCAAATGACCAACGTCTTACTACATGACAAGCAATAGTTTTGAACAACTACTAGCCCTTGAAAAAAATTAGAAGAACTAGGCAGAAGGCATTCATGAATAAGAAATCAACAGGAATTCATTACAAATAACACCCATGAAAAGCAATAAGTGCATTGGACTAATAAATAACCGTATTTCCCAAAAATATCTTTAGGTGGTCAAAACTTAATCCCAAGTCAGTGTACATCAGCATAAACAAACTGTAGACCAAGGAAGTCATGTCATACTATCTTGAATATATTTATAATTTTTGTTCCAGCAAAATAAATCAAAAAACCTAAACAAATATTTATGTATGTTGGTAACCACCAACTCACCTTCGATAAAGTTGTATGACTTCATAGTAGCGATATTTCACTTCCTCCTCTAGCATTTGATCCTTCTGCCCCATCCTATCTATCTAGACATGCACAAAACATTCCAATTTGAGATTCAAATTCAGAAAATAGCCTCCCTTGATAAATGCCACTCTATAATTGGTTAATTTTATTATGAGAAGCAGATAGGACAAAAGGAAATAAATATTCATTGGTTAGAGATACCAAGCATGCATGCACCCATACAATTTAATAGTTACAACCTAGAAATAAGAAAACTATTTTAAACCTAACAAATAATGTACAAACCGATAGAAATGAATGAATCACTGAAAGATATCTGCATAAAATCATTGGCCAATTTGTAAATTTTTATTTAGCACCCCCCACGGTTATCAATAGGCATACATTTGCAAGATCAACATACCACTAAAGCACATACACTGCCCTCAATAGCCCCAGCATGCCAAAATTGGTCCCCTGTTAGCCGTGCAAGTTCAATTGCTGTAGAATAATGGGCATTTGCGTCAACTGGTGAACCGGCCAAAAGACAATAGTCTCCAATTGTCTTTTGTGCCCGTCCAAGCCTCCGTTTCTTTGCTTTGATCACCTACTAAGATACCATTCATCTCCAAAACAGCTTTGTAAAACATAAATCAACAAATGCAGCAATATTGGCATAACAGATCCATATCTTGGCACATTCCTCCTGTGACGTTTAACTCCATCCTTCTACATCAAACTTTAAATTATATCAGGACATAGATATTTCTGAAACATTAGATTATCCAAAAACAAACCTCTTCTGAGCTTAGACTAGCTTGAGAATCCAATGGAGTTTTGAGAATGGTGCCCGCAGATTCTGCACGTAGGACCCAGCTTTCAAAATCCATCAATAAAGAAGCTGCTAGATCCTGCATCAATGTCTGCATGTGAAATTCCAATGTTTTCCAATCTGTAGGTGGGAACATAATTAAATGCTGCCGCTTTTTGTCATCTCCTTCCAACTGCTTGAGCATAACCATGACCCCGTTAGAAGTCCACTGTTAATAATGCATGAATTAACATAATAGAGATGCATGATTATCTGAGATCCACTTTTTATTCTTGCATTCGGACTTAAAATCCAACTTTTTTGTATACTGCAACTGATCAAATAAAAAAACTGCAATTTAGTTTATCTCGGTACACTACTCATAGCTAACAAGAGGTAAAACGAAAAAAGAGAATGAAATTCAGATAATATGTTCCATTTGCCCTAATTAAGAAGAAGTCTTTTGTGCAAAGGATTGTTGTTCTCTCTTCGTTTTATACAGCATTTTGATAGGTGATGATTGCAAGCAAGTGTGTCTTTCTTGCTTGCTGTGGATATTTTATCTGCCCTTTTTTTCTGAATAAACTCCTTCTCTGTATGAATCTTTCAGTGCAAAGAATTCCTTTTAAAACTAGGGCATAATCTCTGGGACGTCGTGTACTACAGCAGGCTGCCATATCTTAAGCTCGAGCCGAACGGCAACATGTACATAACAATTCTTATATGACAGAGGGACTGCGACTAAATCTGCCTTATGCCTATATAACAGCAAAGTTCGCTTACAGTCAATGTCGGATTTCTTAAGCTTGAATGCTAAGTTTGGGTTTCCGCGTGCCTTAGGCAAACAATTATTATGGACGAGTTCAATAAAGAAGCAGGGAACGAATGTGCCGATTTAAATGGGCCTGTGCTGTTTACCTTTTTTTATTACTTCCATTAGTATCAAGTGTAATCTATGTTAAACTCCGGGCAGCACTGACTGCTATATTCAATTTAATTCATTCAATTCTACAGCCACCATGCAATAATTTGGAAGGATAAACTTAAACTGTCCGTCAAGCTGTGCTCTAGCGGTAAGTAGGCCCGCTTAGCAACAAGGTTTGAGTCCCAGCGGGCATTCCCTCCCAATAAAGGGCTGTGTTAAAGCAGAAAAGGTATTTATGTTTGCATGGTCGTTGTGCCAGTTGTACATTATACAGAATTTCATGGCCCTTCATCTAAACAGAGAGTGTTTGACTAAGGAAAAAAAAGTTACTTCTTCAAAATTAGAAAAAATCAAAATATGCGAACCTGCAAATCACTAGGATGGAATGCAAAACATCTCGTAATCAAAGCAGCCGGATAAGCTTTGCAAATCGTCGTAAACTGATCGTGAACGATCCCCAAATCCGGCGACGATGGGCAGTGGCACAATCCTATAACTCCGAGAATTTTCCGATGAGCTTGAAATTCATCCCAAGGGCTCTGCTGAGCTCCTCCAACCAGGAACTTGAACCTCAGGCTCCCTGTGTCCCATGGCTGATGAGTAAAAGGACTCTTTTGGTGCTCGGTATAGAAAGAACTTATACTTGAGAGATCGACTTTGGTGTGCCGTACAACCATGGACACATAATCCCTCATGTGACTACCCGGAATGTGACCAACGGGAAGCACTACAATGCGAATCGTGCAACCCCCCTCTATGCTCACATCTGGCTCCATTGTCTCAAAATCATATACCAAAAAAAAACCTAACCCTAGCCTGTTCAAGAGAATGTCAATAACTCCAATGTTGCATGATTCATTCAATTATTCATAACTGTGTAAATTTCATCTCAAATTATTTTTGGAATTTATGAAAACAGTAACAACAGATCATCCGTGCATTTCCATTCATGTCCATGGCTATGGCTCCACAGTAACTAAATGGACGTCATATCGATCCCGAAAACACTCGAAATGCAGAGAAGAATGTAATTGACATAACAACAATTACCGTAGAAATGAATGTTTTAGATCAACCCCAGTGAAAGATCCAATCGTCGAAAGAAAGAAAGAATTTTTAATGTCCACGAGGCTAAAAATAGCCTATGGGACAGATTGCTTCTCTATCTGACTCTTGTATTCAGCCCTTTTCCTGTGAAGTTTTACAATGAGCACTCCCAGCTTATCGACAAACTCTTCGCTGAATAGATTATACCAAGAATTAGCTGCCAGAATACCTGCATAGTTTTCTCTGGTGTCCTTGAAGGCCTCACATTCTAGAATGAAATGTTTTTTTGTTTCCACTTTTCCGGAGGAGCAAAAAATACATACTCTTTCTTCCCACATTTCTTTTGGCCTTTTCCAGCGCCCTGTTTCACAACGGAGTTGATGAGGATTAGTCCTTAATTGAGCAATAAGAATTTTAGATCTCCAAGAAATATCAGCCCCTATGTATGCCTTTTGTTGATGGTTATGTGTGGGGTTAAACTCTTCTATGTAGTACTTCTTCTTTCTCTCTGGCTCTTTCTTCCAAGTATGTTTATGGAATTTATCCATAACAAAAGTTTTTATCTCTTTACTGTTTGTAGGACACATGCTCAAGCAAATACCCCATTTACTAAACCATTTGTTATTCTGCCGCATCCAAGTCTTCTGTCTTTTACACAATCTGTCACTAAACACCACCTTAGGCCATCTATCCTCTTCCATTTGCTCAATTTTTTTCGGATACCTTATGACTCGCACCATAGCGATTGCTTCAATAGGAGCAGCCCCTGTTTCACTTAACAGAATAGCATAAGGAACTGCACTTTTAATTTTGAATTTGTTTGTAATCAAACGTTTCTGAATTTTCTCAATTTGTTTCCACTGCATCTTGGTTGTGCTGCTGGCCCATAGTTCACAACCGTAAAGAATCACCGTAATCACTAGAAGCCCAAAAAGAGTTAGGGTGGTTTTCCAGTCCCACAGCTCTGCCTCTCTACACCTGTTTTGAAGAGCATAAAATGCTTTCCAACCCCCTAAAGTTCTTTTCTCTCTACAACCATCCCAACTTAAATTTCTGTTGAAGTCAATTCCAAGGTATTTGTAATCTGCAACTTCTTCCAAAATGCTGCCTCCAAAATAGAACTTATATTGGTTATGCTTTCTTTTGTTAGAGAAAATCACTACTTTCGTTTTGCTAATATTGACTTGCATCCCAACCCTTTTACAAAAATGCTCAAGGGAATGTAAATTCTCTTGCAGACCAAGAGCCGAATTAGCAATCAATATAAGGTCATCTGCGTACAAAAGAAGCCTGATAACGAACTTACCCAAATGGATACCGTCACCCCCTTGCGAATTTAGCCACTCTTCAAGCTTGTCAATATATAACCCAAAAAGGGTAGGAGACAATGGGCAACCTTGCTTGACCCCGATATCGCTTCTAAAACTTTCAGAAATGCCAGCTGAAGTTCTGATTTTGATTTTCACCTGTTCGTACAACCTATGCACCGCTGCTCTCAAATGCTTGGGAACCCCGAGTTCCTCCATTCTGCCCCAAAGCTTATCCCTAGGAACCGTTTCAAAGGCTTTTCTGAAATCAACAAAGCAACAAAAAACTTCTTCCTTATTTTCCCAACCTTTTTCAATGATGTGCCTTAAAGTTATACAATGATCAACTGTGGAATGTTTAGGTCCAAAACCTGCTTGCCCTTTAGCACGTTTATTTCTTTCTTCTGCCCACTTGCTAATTTTCTTTTCCAACATGCTTCCAAATAACTTTGCAAACAAGGGGTTTATCATTATGGTTCTATAATTGGAAGGATTATTGACGTCACCACTCTTGAAAAGAGGTATTTCCATACTAGTTGTCCAATCTGTGGGGAACCCCTGCTGTAAGATGTTGTTGAAAATTTTTGTGATGTGAGGTGAAAGAAATTTTAAGCCCCACTTTAGATACTCTGCTTGGAGTTCTTCTAAGTCTTTTGCTTTTCCAGCGCCCAACTTCTTGATACCCATCTCTACCTCTTGCACCGTGAAGAGTTTTGTGTCTGTGTTGACCAAGGGAGGAGGGTCAACCTTGGGATCCTGCTCATAAATTTGTCTTGCATAGTCAAACCATTTAGAAGCTGTAATGTTGTTTTCAGTTTGCACCTTTTTCGATTGGAGCTCCTTCCAAAATAATTTGGGGTTATTTTTCCCGAGGAAGATTAGTTCTTCTCTCCTTGAAACCATAAAATCGGCTTTCTTCTTTTTTACTAACTGCTTGCAAGCTTTGAGCTTTATGGTATCCGTGTCTGATTCCTTCCACCTTCTCCTTGCCTTTTTGCATTCCTCGTCAAACCAAGCATTAACCGGAAAGCAATTTTTTTCGGACTTCTTAATTTTTGCTCTTTTGCACTCGGCAAGTGCGCTTTGAATTAAATGTGTTAATCTGTGACTGTGAAGGCCATGAGATGGGATTTCCTCCTTCTTGAAGAGCCTCTCTAGCATTATTTTGAAGGTATTACAATTCTCTGGATTCAAAAGAATTCTGCCCTTTGGGGGATTTTGTTGAACACACTGATTTTTCGACCCTAATTACTTTTTTCCGGTCCAAAAGAAACTTAAATAGATTGGCTTTTGATCTGATTTTAAGTCCCAAATTTGATCTCCAATCAACACTTCCTCCATTTTCTCACACAAAATATGCGAGCAAATTACATAATCTACTACACTTGCTCCATTGTAAGTATTGCAAGTGAAATTACCAGACTTTTCCCATCTCGTCAAACCATTACAAATGACTAAATCGAAAGCCCCACATAGCATTATAAGCAGTTGTTCTCCAAAAATATTGCAGCCTTTATCCTCTGAAATTCGTCCCCACTGATGATTACTCTCTTCTGTAAGCCAGATAGGGTCACTGTCTTCTTTACAACAAAGAATGCTAGCTTGTTCACTTGCAGTTCTAGCATTGAAATCCCCCACTATACGGACTTCACCTAGCTGAGAATATATTGCAATATCCGTTTTTAGGGCTGCAAAGGGATCTTTGTGGTCAAGCCCTCTACTTTTGTAGATTTTTGAAACTTGCGGTGCAAAATAGCATGCTGCAATTCTAATGAGAATTCCATTTTCTGATATTTTAAGCCAAACAAATTGTTTATTTGGGTCTTCTTTTTCTAGCTGAATGAAACGACCTTCTTTTTCTCTTACTAATACCATGATACCCCCGTGCCCTTTGCCATTCCCTGTTGCCTTGTTCCACACTGCTATCTTCCAATACCCTTCAAACAAAGGTGTCTTACACCCTTCATGCTCATGTGTTTCTATGAGGCAAATTATGTCTCTACCTTCCGCAATAGGCCCTAACCCAGGTCCTTGTCTCCATGGGTAACCTCTGCAGTTCCAACAAACTAATCTTAAGGAAACCTGGGTAAGACTTGATTGCTATTTGTTTTGACATGCAAGACTCACAGTTGAGTCTTTGTCCCTGCTTGCCCATAATGACCTTTCTTCCTCATTTCTTGCTAAAGAGTTTGTTGCCTCTTCTTTGTTATCATTTTGTTGCATTGTTTTGGAAGGAGGTCCAAATTGCGCAATCACGGCTTTACCTTTATAAATCCATGCTCTTTTTCCCTCATCTCTTGCTGCCCTAACTTTTGTCATTTCATCCTTCCTTTCCTCTTGCTGTCTTACAGTTAAATCTTCTTCTATAAAAAACCGAGAACCCCTTAAGAGTTGCTTCTTTCTCAGAATGATATCTTTATCATGCAAGTTGGGCAAGATGACTTTTATGGGCTTGGCTCTCTCACCGTTGAGCTTACCTACTCTCCATGCTTGACATACTTGTCCTTGCCATTGGAGTTTGTCTTTCAAGAAGTCTCTTGCAAGGTCAAGAGTACATTCATTTTTACCATACTCTTTCACCCCTTTAATAATTATGTTTGTTGCTCTATCCAGTCTTTCCTTGCTTTCTTTGCTTTTTCTATCTTGCATGTTGTTAACCTGGATGTTTGTTTCTCTTTCCCTCTTAGCAGAATTGCCAACAACTTGAGCCCAAGTTTTGGAAAGTTTTGTGGGATCTTCTTTCCTCCCTTCTCTTGATGTTTCTTCATTGTTGTCTATTTGAGCAACTGCTTTCCCCTTATCCTGGGGTGGCTTCGCATTCATCACTTCTGTGTTTTCCACTGCAAATTTCTTCATGTTTTGCACCTCCGCTTTCATGCGTTGCCATTCTGTTTTCCCTATTCGGAGAACTTCCTGTAGTAATGACACTTGCTCCTTCAGAACTTTGTTGCTTTCTGCTAAAGCCTGATTTTCAGCTGTTATTATATGGATTGTACAATCTATTTCCAGCGCTTTAGCTTCGATGGCTGGCTATGATGTTTAGTTTAAGTCTCAATTCATGCTGTTTGCCGACAGAACCCTCCCAGAACTCTTCAGGCACTCTATAAACTTCAAATTGCTCTATATTTTCGTTTCGTTTGGTATGGTCGTAATTAAGACAGCACGTGTCCTTTTCTCGGCGGAGCAAGCGCCTTTTAACTAATAAAATATTTTTAAGAAATAAAAATATATGCGGTTTGTTATGGAATAATGGTTTGTTATGTTTTTGGATTTTTAGTTTGTCGAGGATATTATATGGGTGTGAATTGTGGGCTAGCAGCATCTCTATTTTAAAATGGAAATAAATTCAAAAAATTCAAAAATGCTTGATCATGAGCAAGTTCAAAATAAAAAGTTCGGTTCCCTATGAGATAATGTTGAGTGAAGCAGGGGCAGCGCCCATTGAAGCAATTGCCATGGTATGTCTTATAAGGTACCTAAAGAGAATGGAGCAAATGGGAGAAGGTAGATGGCCGAAAGTTATCTTCAATGAAGGTATGAGTGAAAGAAAGAAATCATGGATGAGACAAAACAATAAATGGATGCAAAAATGGAATATTTACTTGAATGCATGTCCCACAAATAGCAAGGAATTAAAAAAATTTGCGTTAGAGAAGTTCTATAAGGGTATATGGGGAAAAGAGTTGGGTAGAAAAAAAAAAGTATTATGTTCAGGAATTCAACCCCACTTGTGATCTCCGACGAAAAGAATACATTGGAGCTAGCATTCTGTGGAGGGCAAAGGTTCTTATAGCTCAATTAAGAACTAACTCATATCAACTTCGGTGTGAAACGGGACGGTGGAAGAGACCTAAAGAAGCTTGGGAAGAAAGGGTATGTACTTTTTGCACTTCTGGGGCAGTGGAATCAGAACAAATATTTCATTTTGGAATGTGATGCTTTCAGAGGCATCAAGGATAGTTACCGTAGTATGTTAGCATCAATTCCGTGGCATTGTCTTTTCAGTGATGGAACTATTATAAGGTTGGGTCAGCTCATCATCAATTTGAGTAAGAAAATGATTGAATTGCAAAAGGCAAAAAACAAGGAAGTTGGTGGTCCCATAGACTATTTTTAGTCTCGTGGACATTAAAATATCATTCATTCATTCATTGTTTGTGTAGTTTTGGGTTATTTTTTTTTAAGAGACATTTGGTTTGGAGTTTGGAATTTTCTTTTAAGGGAAAGAAGAAAAAAATAATTATTTTAATGTTTACTGGTTAAAGATAGTTTATGGAATAGATTGTTTTGTTAGTTTATGGAACATATTGTTTTGTTATTTGATTCATGTATTTAGTGATTTTCATGTTAAGTCTCACAATAAACTTTTTGCTGAATAAATTATCCCAATAGTTAATTACAAGAATATCTGCATAACTTTCCATGTTGTTTTTGAAGTTCTCACATTCTAAATGAAATGCTTTTTTGTTTCCACTTTTCCGGAAGAGCACAAAATATATAATCTTTCTTCCCACACTTCTTTCGGTCTTTTTCGGCGTCTTGTTTCACAACGGAGTTGATGAGAATTAGTCTTTAACTCAGCAATAAGAATTTTGGCTCTCCAAAAAATATTGGCCCCTATGTACATTTTTTGTTGATGATTGCAAGTGGGATTAAACTCTTTAATATAGTAAAAAAAAAGCTCCCTAGCTCTTTATCCCAAGTACGCTTGTGGAACTTATCCATAACAAATGCTTTTATCTTACTGTTTGTGGGACACATGTTCAAGCGAAACCCCATTTACTAAACCATTTGTTATTTTGTCGCATCCAAGTCTTCTTTCTTTTGCACATTATGTCATTAAATACAACCTTAGGCCGTCTACCCTCTTCCATTTGCTCAATTTTTTTAATGTACCTTATGACTCGCACCATAGCAATTGCTTCAATAGGAGCAGCCCCCGTTTCACTTAACAAGATAGCATAAGGAACTGCAGTTCTAATTTTGAATTTGTTTGTAATCAAGCTCTTCTAAATTTTGTCAATTTGTTTCCACTGCATGTCGGATGTACTGCTAGCCCACAATTCACAACCATGTAGAATCACTAAAAGCCCAAAAAGAGACTAAGTAGTTTTCGACTCCCATAATTGTGTCTCTCTACACCTATTTTGAAAAGCATAAAATGATATCCAACCCCGCAAAGTTCTTTTCTTTCTACAGTCATCCCAGCTTAGATTTTTGTTGAAGTCAATTCTAAGGTGTTTGTAATCTGCAACTTCTTCCAAAGTGCTACCTTCAAATCAGAACTTATGTTGGTCATGTTTTCTTTTGTTAGAGATAACCACTACTTTCATTTTACTAATACGACTTGCATCCCCACCCTTCTAAAAAAATGTTCAAGGGAAATTAAGTGCTCTTGCAAACCAAGACCAGATTTAGCAATCAAAATAAGATCATCTGCATACAAAAGAAGTCTTATAACAAACTGGCCCAAATCAATACCGTCACCCCCTTGCGAATTTAGTCTCTCTTCCAACTTGTCGATATATAAAACAAAAAGGGCAGGAGACAATGGGCAATCCTGCTTGGCCCCAATATCACTTCTAAAACTTTCAAAGATGCCTTATGAAGTTCTAATTTTGACTTTCACTCTTCATACAACGTATGCATGGCTGCTCTCAAATGCTTAGGAACCCCAAGTTCCTCCATTTTATGTCAAAACTTATCTCTAGGAACCGTGTCAAAGGCTTTTCTGAAATCAACAAAGCAACATAAGGCTTCTTCCTTTTTCTCCCAAAATTTTTCAATGACGTGCCTTGAAGTTATACCATGATCAATTGTGGAATGTTTAGGTCTAAAACTTGCTTTCCCTTTAGCACGTTTATCACTTTCTTCTACCCACTTGCTGATTTTATTTTCTAGCATTCTTCCAAAAAACTTTGCAAACAAGGGGTTTATCATTATGGTCTTATAATTAGAGGAATTATTGATGTCACCACTCTTGAAAAGAGGGGTTGACATTATGGTGTGCATGGTTCCAGCTTGCTGATGTTGCATTGGTTCGTGATGGCAGCTAGCTCATGTTGGCATTGATGTCAACCTTATGATGTCAACCCTATGTAGTCTAGCTGATGTTTGGATGCTTTCATATGTGTATGGTTGCAGCTAGTTGTATTGACTTTGAGATGTTTATGTTGGCATTGATGTCAACTATATGATGTCAGCCTTGATGATGTAGCTTGTTGGTTGTATGGTGTTCATGGATGGAGTTGCCACACTTGATAAGTTGCATGCTAGGCCTTCATTTAGGTCTTCATGCTCATGTTCATGAGGATGATTTGTTGTAGTTTTGTGTTGGATTGATGATGATGTTGAAGAGATGCTTCAGTAGTGTACACGTGTTGTAGCTTGTGTCCTGCCAATATTGTTTGTTGGCCTTTTAGGTCAACTTGGTTGTGGCACTTGAGAGACATGCTTCGCCTATTTGCAAAAGTGTCACAATTCTTGGAAGTGGTTTGGAGGCATGTTTAAATGTTAAAGAAGATGACCAGATAGGTGGCAAAGGTTCAGAGTTGAAGATCTCTTGTTTTTCCTTATGTTCTACCCAGTCGCTCCCATGCAGGCTTGTGCATGTAACTGAAAAGATCTAGTTGCTGGGAAGCAGGCTTGTGCATGCAACTGGTCAAGTTTAGCTAGTGTTGTGTGTGCGACCAAAAGAAAACACGAGAAATCCTTTGCATTCCTCGCGCGCAAATCGGATGAAAATTGGCATGGAAATTCCTAAAGACTTCTCAAATAAGTTGTAAAGGTCTGGAATGGTTTGAAAATTTCCTCTAATGACGAGAACACCTTTAGTGCACAAGTAGTGGTGTTAGTGGATTGATTTAGTCTAATTTGTGCACTCTTGATCCCAGCCCCAAGATGAATTTCGCCCAACACATAGTATATACATAATTTTGGAGTTGAGTATTGGTTGGTTGAGTATGTAAGTGAGTTCCAGAAGGCCACATTGTGTGAGGATGCTTTAAAGCTAGTGTAGAGCATAGATGCTTCAGTGTATGAGTGTTAATGGCAGTAGAATGAGCATATCTACTCGTTGAAGCATAGTATTGTTTCAGATCTTCAAATTTCATATCAAAGATGAAAAGAGTTGTTGTAGAGTTGTTGCTAGTGATGGAGAGCCTAGTATAGCTTCATAATTAAGATTTTCACATTTGTTCTCACAGGAGTTTATGATGCATTTGGCACATAGCCATAGTGTCTTGTGTTGTTGATTGTATTATGCAACATTTATTTTTTGGTGTGAGGGTTTGTTATTATGAGTTTTATTTCATTTCTTGGTGATTATTCAGCTTTTGTTCGATGGATTGTGGCCATTATTTGATGGAGTTGAGAGCATGTTATTGTGGTGATTTTGACTGTTTTATTGATGGTGTCTTGTTGCTAAGAGCATGGTTGTAGAGTTGAATCAAAGTAGAGCATAGTGTCTTGGAACCAATGTGAAAATATATGAAATGAGGTCTGCATAGCGTAGAGGAGTAGTGACTTCATGGATGTGGAGCAGTGATTGTGAAGTTTCAGCGAAAGGAACAGTTTCTCCATCCAATCAGAGTTGGATAATGTAATTAGATTTGGGCGAGGATCGTTGATCATGGTGGCTTTCAGTGGATGGTAGTTCGTAGATCCATGTGAGAACATAGTCTTCCAAGCTTATTAGTAGGATAAAGTCTCCAGATCGATGGGTGTTGACCAATAGTATATGAGGTCAAGTCTCCATGTTGATAAGAGTCAGCAATCTATGTAAAAAGACACATTTTGCTTAATAGAATATTTAGAGCAACGCAACAACAACAAAGGTGGTCTTTTGCCCGGTGAAGGGTTTTCCACCAAATATATTTTGTCTCTTATGTTATGGTTTTTGTGGTTGTATTTGATGGTATTATTTCTCTCATGGTTGTTTGATTTTGTTGCTTACATTGTTATATTCATGTGATGATATAATATGTTGTTAGTTATATGCATGATTCAGTAAATGAAGTTTGATTTGGTAAAAATTGTTTATAGATCACACTATTGGTTCACCCCCCTAGTAGTGCTCAAAGATTTCCACCAATTTGTAATATGCTAAAACATTATACTTGAATCTACTCTACCAATTGCAGAAACCAATTTAGATCTTGAAATCACAAAACATGAAAGAGAAAGAAATTCAATTGTACAACACAAAGATTCTCCTAGGGAAAGACACAGCTAAAAACCCCGCTATCTATATATTACATGAGTCAAAGAATATGAGAAGATTACAATGCTTTTCTCCAAGCTAAGAAGCCTCTGCACTATCTATATATGTCTCTATGATTCCTAGACAAGCCTCTTTCAACACTTAACCAATTTTATGCCCTCCATGATCCCTATTTCCTTGCGCAATTTCCTTGGCTTATTAGGCCCTATTAATTAGGGAAATTCCCAATCCATATTGCACAATCCATTAGGGGCCTTCCTCTGACTGCATGCACCACCTGTACAATTTGGATAATTATGCAACTGATAGTACACTGCACTTGAACTCCAATATCAACTGGGTATTTCTCAAAACTGACATGCATTAGTTATTTATGAGTGAATTATCTGTTAACTGGTTGAACACATGAAGCGACACCCCATTGTTTAACCTCCTACTAGTTCCTCCATTAGTTAGAACTAGTTTAACGAAATTTAACTCATATAATTCGAGTTCATTAATTACAACTCAAAATAAACTCAACGAGGGCTCCTATAATTTAGGAGACACTCTACATACCTCTAGTTTGACCGTCAACTCGAATTGACTGAAACAACTAAGTCATCCTAACTTAGTTAACTCGTATAAGTTGTCATGTGATGTGGAATTGCAATTTTATTTTAATTTAATCAAGGGAAAATTAAATTAAAATCCTTATTGATGCCATTTTCAAGATTTCTTGTTGCCATTTTCAACAAAATTTGATTTTTTTTTTTTTTACTATTTATTATTATTATTATTATTATTTTATTTATTTATTTCTTTTTTTCCCATAATGGTTGTTCTGTAAATTACAAGGTATGGAAAAGAATGTAAAATCTCAATTATTGTCTTGCAGATATAACATTTGGAGAGTAGTATGTGAAGGTTGTGGCAAGGATCCAATTGCAGATGAAGTTTTGCAGCAGGATGCACAAGCTAGATGCATAATCCACAAGAATATTCACGACGATGTTTTGAAGAGGCTAGTAGGTTTGAAATATGCCAAGAAAATGTGGGACAAGCTAGAATCCATATTTGGATATGGTACCAACAACAATAAGGAAAATGAGAAGAATAACAAGAAGAAGAAGAAGAAGAAGAAGAAAGGCCTTAAAAAACAAGAAGCTTAGCCACAAGAGTCTCATTCTTCTAGTGCACATGATTCAACAAATGATGAGAAGAGATCGAAAAATCATGAACCCAAAGGTATAAAAATTAATGATTTTCTTTTGGGTTATAACTTTGCTGATTCAAAATTAGATCATGCTGAAGCACATAGTATATATGAGGATAATATTAAGGTTCTTAGAGCCGAGATCTCTAGACTAACAGCTGCGTGCAAGGATCAAGAAAAACTATTGCATATTTGTGATGAAAAGGAGGCCAAACTCAAGGAAGAGATCACCAACTTAAAGATTAAATTGGCAGAATAAAAAAAGGTCGAGGAAGGTATGAGGAAGCAATACAAAGAGAAGGAAGATGAGTGTGAGAAATTAGAAGTTAAAGTGGTGTCCTCGAGAAAGTAGCAGAAGATGGAGAAGAGCATTGTGGCATTGGATAGTTTGCTTGAGATCCAAAGATTGCCATTGGATAAATCTGGGCTTGGATTTCAAAAGGGTGAATATAGTTTGCATGCAAGCAAAAATATCAAAGCAGAACCCAAGAAACATGTAGAAAACAATACCAGTAGCAAGAGTGAGAACTAAGGAACCAAGAAATAGAACTAGCAGTCAATCAAGCAGCAAAATAAGCAGCAAAGAAGAAAATATCAAGGAGCCCCTACATTCAGAAAATCATTTGCTCAAAGAGATAATTGTGGCAGATTTGCAAGGTTTCAAAGGAATTAAATTCATTTTGTTCCTTTTGTGCATAATGTAGAATGTTACAACTGTCACAAATTTGGGCATGTTGCAGCTAATTGCAGAAGTAGAACATATAGATCTAATGAGTGGAGCTTGCAGCAACCAGCCAAGGAGTTTGCCAACAAGTATAATCATATTTTTTATGGTTATTGCTATTCATGTAACTTATTTGGACATAAGGCATCTGATTTTAGATCTAATCATTGGAGGAGAATTACACTACATGCAAGGTATAGATCTAACATGAGCAGTGGGATATTTGATCCTCTTGCTTTGTATCTTGGCCATGTGGAGTGCTACACATGTCATAACGTTGGACATATGGAAAGAGATTGTTTGTTTCCCCATTACTCAAGGCAAAACTGGCAAGAGCAGCAAAAGCAGAGTGGAGGTAGTAGAAAACCAGTGAAAGAAGAAAAGAAGCAGCCAAAGACCATGTGGAGAAAGAAGGAGAAACCACTCTTCAAGTAGTGAAGAAAATCCCCTCCTGCAGTCCACTACAAGGAAAAGACCCTCTAGCAGATGTTTTTGAGGAACCCCACAGAAAAATACCCCATACATCCATTTCTAGTGGAGGTTACTAGAGGAGGTTGGTGGGCGAAGGGTTTTACGGATGTTTTCCGCTCGGTGCGCTTATCATTAAACACCGTACCGGTGCTCTTGAAACTCGAAAGCATCGGTGCGCACAAAACATTGGCACACCGGACACCGTGCACTCTGTACACACTCGCCCGGTGCATCGTATTATTATAGAGCACTGATGCTTCACAACTCTTCCACGTTGGTGCATTATAAAACACCGCACCAAAACCGAAACCACCTAGTGCGATATTAAGCGACCACACCGGTGCATCATAAAACAACGCGCCAAAACACAAGTTGATCGGTGCGTTTGTAAGAAATAGAACCGGTGCACCTATAAACTACACGCATCGGAAAAGGGTAAAATAAAGAAAAAAATTACGGCAAAAAACCCGAATATTTCATTTTTTTCAGTGCTCTTGAGCTCTCAATTACCGGTGCACCCATAGAAAGCCTCGGTGCGCACAAAACATTGGCACACCAGACACCGTGCGTGACGTACACACCCACCAGGGGTGTCCTATTACTGTAACGCAACCTGTGCTTCACAACTCTTCCGTGCCGGTGCATCATAAAACACCACACCAAAACAAAAACGTGCTGGTGTGTTCTTATCCAAGAGCACCAGTGTGCTTATAAAATGCACGCACCAGAATAACATTAAATAAATAAATAAAATTACGGCCCAAAAACTGGTGCTTTATGACTATTCCGCACCGGTGCTTTATGAATATTCCTCCCTCGTGCATCATCAAAACATCGCGCCAAAACTGAAACATCTTGGTGCGATGTTGGGGAACTGCCCCGGTGTATCATAGACATCGCGCCAAATTTGACACTGCCCGAGGTGGTGGTAAGTAAGCGTACCAGTGCACCTATAAAACCCCATGCACCAAAACATGGTTAATAAAAATAAAAACAAATATATATATATATATATACACACAAATTATTGCAAAAAAACCGCATTTTTCACTTTCCTCAGTGCTCCAGAGCTCTCAAGCACCGATGCCATTTCCCCTTCTCTGAGCCGCCTTGACATCGGTGCTCCCATTACACCCATTGCATGCACTGCTGCTATGCATTTTCCACCAATCTCCAACTTGCATTTTGAAAAACGGTGGGAAAATTTTATTTTGCAAATTCTACAGCCAATATGCCTCCTCAACGGCAAAATGTACAAGTATTTTTTATAGTTTTTCCATAAATTAAGCTTTTTAGCGGATTAGAATTTGAAATAACCATTAAAAAAGAAAGAAAGAAAGAAAAAAATCGTGTGGTGCACCCGAGTTGTTCGGCTCGCATCGGATAGCGGTGCTGCCTATAAAATTTACAGGCTACACCGCCACCGGTGCTAACGATATCCGCACCATTTCCGAGGCAGTACCGAAAGGTGCCCCACATTATTTTAAATTTAAAAAATAAAATGCGGTGCACTTATTTAGCTAGGCACAGCATTGACCATGGGAATAGCAGTGTGGTGCATTGACAGAATTATCCGCCCTGAAGTTTCCTCATTACAAAAATAAAAATACAAAAATTACTGCCAAAAAACCGCATTTTTCACTTTCCTCAGTGCTCCAGAGCGCTCAAGCACCGATGCCATTTCCCCTTCTCTGAGCCGCCTTGACATCGGTGCTCCCATTGCACCCATTGCATGCACTGCTGCTATGTATTTTCCACCAATCTCCAGCTTGCATTTTGAAAAACGGTGGGAAAATTTTATTTTGCAAATTCTACAGCCAATATGCCTCCTCAACGGCAAAATGTACAAGTATTTTTTTATAGTTTTTCCATAAATTAAGCTTTTTAGCGGATTAGAATTTGAAATAACCATTAAAAAATAAATAAAGAAAGAAAAAAATCGTGTGGTGCACCCAAGTTGTTCGGCTCGCATCGGATTGCGATGCTGCCTATAAAATTTACAGGCTACACCGCCACCGGTGCTAACGATATCCGCACCATTTCCGAGGCAGTACCGAAAGGTGCCCCGCATTATTTTAAATTTAAAAAATAAAATGCGGTGCGCTTATTTAGCTAGGCACATCATTGACCATGGGAATAGCAGTGTGGTGCATTGACAGAATTATCCGCCCTGAAGTTTGTCAACGCATCGCATTCGACATTCCGAAAGGGTCAACGGTGCGGCCGGGTAAAAGACCGCACCGTCGACTATGTAATTGTCAGGAAGTCGGTGCGCTGACACGACTATACGCTCCAAGGCGTATATTTCAAGCAGCGCACCGCTATTCTGACATTAGATATAGTCAATGGTGCTTGAAAAAATTTCAGCTCCACCGAGGCCGGTGCGTTGTATTTCATTTGGGGCACCACCACCGGTGCGCTACAAACACAAGCCGCACCGGAACCGGTGCGTGACTGTTTTTGTGGCGCACTAACTGGTCTGTTTTTTTTTCAAAAAAAAATAAAAATAAAAATAAAAATAAAAATAATAAAAATAATATATATATATATATATATATATATATATATATATATATATATATATATATATATATATATATATATTCCTAAATACATGTATGTTTTAATATAAAAAAAATAAAATTAATATGTCAATGATTCAGAGAGAAGAGGAGAAACAACAAAAACAACAGGCGGAACAATATGACATGATTCGCCAGTGGGAAGCACGAGAGAGAAAGAGAGATGCATACCCTTGCCCTATTACAACAGATACCTAGGGGATTCTAAGGCAAGTAGGCCTCCTCAAGTTCTATGAGGAGGCTACTTCCCTAAAAGCCCATAGTGTGTTTTTGAGATATCTTATCTGCAGGTGGAATGCCCACCGATAGGCTTTCCAGATTGGTCTTGACCAGTGGTACACACGCACTAAGGAGGATATTTATTTTATTATAGGACTATCGAGGAGAGGGGTGGATTTTCCCTCATTCCTAGAGATTCTAGCTGGTTTTGTAATAGGGAGTCAGTTAGTTTACTCCCAGAGATACATTGGAGCACATGTACTGTCTCCTTCAGAGTTTCAAGTACCTGGAGGCTAGTTACGTATAGGTTCATATGGTAGACAGGACATGCAGTGCCTCTCACTTATCATTTCGACCATTTCGCACAACACCAGTGACGTGCAACGCATTAGTTGCTCGCTTTTATATTATGTTGATTCTTTAGTACAAGAGCCACGACTTGTCAAGTGGTCTGCCATTTTTTTGCGGTTGTTTTGTACACCCTTAAATAGATGTCATGCTCATGCACAAGGGAGGGTCAACTTCCCTTTTGCTTCAGAGCTGTTTTGTTTATTTTTTGAGAGGTTTCCAGAGATGAGGCCTAGTTTTTTTCGATAGCCTTGTAGGTCGATGTTGGAGGCCCGGATGCACATGTGGGGGCAGATGATGCCCAAGAGGGGAGATACTATGTTTCCAGCCAGGATATCGCATGATGCACTGGACTTAATAGCTAGTGTTGACGATCAACTGCATCCCTTCATTATGGTCCAATGTCCTTATGTTGGATTAGATTGGCGAGGGTGTGCCAACATCCTCTTCACAGATGATAAGCTGCTGATGATAGAGGTAATATTACTGTTTTATTTATATTTATTCTAACATGTTCATTAACTTTTTTTTATTAAATTGTGTAATGAAATTGTCTAATTATTGTTGTGTACTTGTATATATTTTGCAAACATTGGCTCTTTTGATGGCAAGGAGATGCCAGAACCACCACATGATCTAGGTGTGGATCCTGATGATGATAAGGACATGGTTGATGCCAAGGATCATGATTAGGATGAGGTCAGTGTAGAGAGACATCCTCCTGCTGGTGCACCGGTACTGCCTTTTGCTAGGAGTGGTCAACCTAAGACTAGATATAATATGGAGTTGGGCAACCAACTCAGTGCATTGATTGTTGAGGCAGGCATCAGGCTTGCTCATTACAGAGACATACAGGTCGATGATAGGCTATTATGGATGTGGAGAGGCATGTCGCGTGACACGTACAGCCTGATGCGGCATGTCGTAGGAGCTACAACAACTGTTACGCGACTGAGGAGGACTGTTGCACGTTATAGGCGTAGTCGAGCTGCAACACGTGATGGACTATCCATGAGTAGTGGCTCATCATCTCATGATCGTTTACCTCGCGTCGTGCCTGATGAGCATGAGGCTCCACTAGCAGTCATCATGGAGATGAGGTTGGATCATCGGCCACGTCGAGTCAGCAGCCTGCAGCATCCATCAGTACTAGTCATGATCATGAGCAGGCTGGACCATCAACCATCGAGGCTGCACTATTGACTGAGCAGGCCTCCATTACTACTGCTTATATTGATGTTGTACTACCACCAGTTAATGCATCCATCAGTACTAGTCATGATCATGCAGGCTCGACCATCGACCGTCAAGGCTGCACCATTTACTGAGCAGGCCTCCACTTGTACTTCTATTGATGTTGTAGTACTACCACCAGGTGATCCATGACATTTATATTACAGTTGTATATTTTTAACATTATTCAGTTATATATATATGGTCCATGTATTGTATGTTCATGTTGCATTTGTACTTAAATTACATGTTGGTGATCATTATGATGTGCATATTGTCAGGTCATGTTAGATATGTTCATTTGATGTTTAGTTTGCAGATAGATGTGTCTATGTGATAACATGAGTTATTTGACACGAGATGTATATTTGATGTTTGTGTTGTGATGATGTTAATATATAATGTTAATTTTATGTTTGAATGTATTTTTTAGTCGAATATGATGTTTGTACGATGGTTATCATGATCGTGACGATGTTTATTAATTAATTTAATATTAAATGACCATGATATTTATTAAATATTATGTCGTGATTGTAATTTAAATTTAAATTTTAATTGTATGTAAAATTGTATTTATATTTGTAGTTATAATTTTAACTGCAATTGTATGTAAAATTTTAATTGTAATTGTAATATTTAATTTATTGTGAAATGATTGTAATTGTAATTGTATATATAAGAAAAATTGTAAAATTGTAATTGTATGTAAAATTCTACAATTGTAATTGTATTTGTATTTGTAATTTTAATTGTAATTGTATATAAAATATTTGTAAAATTTTAATTGTAATTGTAAATGTAATTATATGTAAAATTGTAAATGTAATTGTATGTAAAATTAAAATTGTAATTGTAATTGTAATTTTAATTTTAATTGTACTTGTATGTAAAATATTTGTAAAATTTTAATTGTATTAATGTGAAATGATTTTATTAAAATATTTAAATTTGTAAATTTGCAAATAATTGTAAAATAACAAATCTAGAATAATATGAATTTTTGTAGCATAATAAAGTTTAGAAAATAATGAAAATAAATTCATATACTTTATAATTATCATTATTTTATTATGATCGTACATACAAAAAATGAACTTTATACAGACCTGGAGCAAGAGAGCATGAGGGCACTATGGAGCAGCGAAATACGTTCTAACATAAGTATTCAGACAATCAGAAACCAAACCTCTGGTGATTCAAACCCTATATCATAGAATTTCAAACCATCTCCTGATTAAATTTGATTAGTTTAGTTTTTTTTTGTTTTTTCTCGTTCTTCTCACTGTTTCTGTGATTTCATAATTACGGTTTTTCATTTTAGATTGACATCCAACCCACGGGACAACTTGCATAGTCGGATCCCAACCATTTGGCCATTGCGTGAATTTTTGGAAAAAAAATTTGGATTTTTCTTTATCGGTGCGCCCTGCGTACCCTAGCGCACTGGTGCGCTGTATTATACAACGCTCTGCGCAAATACTGTGTAATAAAAAAAATTGAAAACAATTTTTCTAAATCAGTGTGCCATATTTGAAATAGGGCATCAGTGCTCCATTTTACGAGGATAGCACCATACGGTCTATTACACTATTTTTGTGGTGCATTTATAATACCCCATGCACCGTATGGTCTATTATACTATTTTGCGGTGCGTTTATAATACCCCCACGCACCAGTCGCGGTGCGTACCTCATGAAAGGCGCACCGATGTCTTGAGATTTATTTTGTACTTGAAGAGTTGAGAATTTATTTATAAATATATTAATGAATGATATGGTACAAGTTTCATATTGATAAAGAAATTACTGACAAGAGATCAAGTAACAAAAACACTGATAACATATCAGGAAAAGCAAAAAAAACAAGTTCTTTGTAAATTCTTTATAAAAAAATATTATTTTTGAACTATATGTAAGTAATATGTATTGTTTATTGTGTATCATGTAGAGCCACAAAATGACGTTCAGCTTGATATGATTATTTCTGATCTAGGACCAGAAAAACGTAAAAGCTTAATGGAAAAATTGCAAAAGGGTGAATCAGGTGAATAAAAAAATACTATCGATCCAACATGAGTTTATTTTTTTAATTATCATTAATAATATATTTAAAATTATTAGATAACACGTGTCAAACAGTCTATTAATTCACATCTGTTTAATGTTCTATAGGGACCAACAACTTAGAAAATGAATGTTGTTCTAAGAAAAGAAAAATAATAGAACATGCAAATGAAAATGAATTGTTCCTTAGCTCATCTAGAGTGGTGCTAGAAGTTAACGAAAGGGGGAAAAACTTTTACAAAAGTTTGAGGGATCTAGTGGAACGAATATAAAGACGTTCTTTCCATTTACAATACAAAAATCAATCCAATGATTCCAAGAACCAAATTTTATCTAAACTATAGGAAGAGTTTCCAGAGAATTGGTCAATGAGACATCTGAGACTTTTAATAGCAAAAACATACAAAAAAAAAGAAGAAAGAATGAAAAAGTAATATTCCTTTAAATATTTGTCTAGAATTATTTATAAATATCACTTTTGTTATATTTACTTTTCATATATCAATATAAAAATTAAATATTTTATTGTCATGTTACATTTTCAGGAAGATTATGAAAATCTCAAAAGATGAACGAGTTGATATTAGAAATATGCCAGTAGGAATGTCCAAAAAGGTGTACAAGGAGATGGTCAAAGAAATGGACAAAATTGCATCGTAGGAGGAGTCGTCTCAACAACAACGTGCTTCAAATGTAATATGTAATCATTGAATTTTTCGATCATTAGGTACAATAAATAAACAATTTAGCATTAAATATTAATTTTTAAGAATTTTCTTGCAGAAAAATAAAAGAAAATGGAACCCATTCAGCACATAAAATAGGACGACAATGAAGAAAATGGTTGATCTCTAAGTTTGTGAGTAATTTTTACTTCCTTATAACAACTTAACTAAATTTCATTTTTGTATTTTTTAAGTTGTTTTACAAAAATTATCATTGAGAGGTGCATAACCTCAGGGGGAGCATATAGTAACAGTGTGATAGTTTGACGAGTACAAGTTGTTGCAACAACATATGATAAGTTTGTTTCAGCTTCATGCACATTCAAGTCCACTGGATCATCTTATCTATTGGAGGTATATTGAGCTTAGGGGGAGCTATGCATGGTATGAGGTTTGCATGAGTTATTTGACGTTTTTATTCATCATTTTCACTTAGTTATTTATAGTTGCTTTACATATCTTTCCTGAGTGAAAGTAGTACATTTTTTAGCCATATATATGTTTTTGGTCTTTACTGACAGTTGGTTGAAAATTTGTATAGCCATGCATGCAATAAGATACTTGGTAGAGGATGCATAAAGATGAATTGAGGCATGGACTAGTCATGTATGAGCTATTATATGATGATTACTACAACCATGTATTTGTTATTGTTTCATCATTATGTATTTTTTGAGAGTCTAGTCAATAGTATGTCGAGTCATCATGGTGTTAGACATGTTATGGAGGAGTCTTATGGAGTCATTTTGCAGCCACATGTATGGGCTAATGATAATGTAATATTCACGATGTATCATGTTTTTGAGTCATTGGTCCATATTATATGATGATAGCAACAATGTAATTCTTTGTAATATCCATGACACTATGTACTTAAATTGTGTTATGTTTGAGTCATCTAGTCACGAGTCATGAGGCTTTATAATGGTCATGTACGAGGTATTATGTCGTTACTACAACCATGAATGTATAATGTAATATGTTATTAGTCATGGTCATGTGGAGTCTTGGTTCATGTGGTGCTTCTTTCTTGGCAAGGAAGCAAATGTTATAGCGAAGCGGTCACTACAACCTGGAGATGGCATGTGTTCAGGGGGAGCATGTATTTTCTCTTGTTACTTCAATCATCATTCTTGGAATTATAATCCACTTGGAGGTGTTCATGGTGTGCCTCGTGCTATGCTATGTTTGTTGGGTATTGACTTCATTATATGGGCAAAGAGGTTGATGGTGTTGCTATGTAGTTTCCACGGTGTGTTGGTTGGTGCCTCATGTGCATATTGATGCATATACTTGAAGTTGCTCATAGTTGTTATTATGATTATGATCATTGTTGCTTGTTGCCTCATGTGCATATTTTTGTTGATGCTAGAGGCTGTTGGTTGGATATATTTCTCTAATGATTGTGATGCTTGCTGCTACTGATGTCGAGAGGCATGGATGTTGATTGAAATGCATTGCTTTTCAACCATGTGGAGGTCAGATGCTTTAGTGTTATGCTTAAGTTCTTGCTGCCTATTCAAATGGAGTTGTCCCTTTGCCATTTATCTCAAAGGGGGGGTGATAGATGAGATTGGTCTGGAGTTTGTGTATGGTTGCCATCAATGCCAAAGGGGAAGACTGTTGGCATTATGGTGTGCATGTTTCCAAATAAACGATGTTGGCATAGGTTCATGATGGCAGCTAGCTCATGTTGGCAATGATGTAAACCTTATGATACCAACCCTATGTATTATAGCTGATGTTTAGATGCCTTCAGATGTGTATGGTTGCAACTAGTTGTATTGAATTTGAGATGGTTATGTTGGCATCGATGTCAACTCTATGATGTCGGCATTAATGATGTAGCTTGTTAGTTGTTGGTGTTCATGGATGGAGTTGCCACACTTGATGAGTTCGAATAATAGGCCTTCATCTAGGTCTTCATGCTTATGTTCATGAGGATGACTTGTTGCATTTTGGTGTTGGCTTGATGATGATTTTGTAGAGATGCTTTAGTAGTGTACATATGTGGAGGACTTGTTGGCACCCTTGCCAATATTTTTTGTTGCCCTTTTAGGTCAACTTGGTTATGGAACGTAAGAGACATGTTTGGCATATTTGCAGAAGTGTCACAAGGCTTGGAAGTGGTTTGGAGACATCTTTAGTTGCTAGAGAAGATGACCAGACAGGTGGCAGAGGTTTAGAGTTGAAGATATCTTGTTTTTCCTTATGTTATGCCCTAGTCGCTCCCATGCAGGCTTGTGCATGCGACTGAAAAGCTCTAGTTGTTGGGATGCAAGCATGTGCATGCGACCGATTGATTTTAGCCAGTGTTGTGCATTCGACTAGAAGAAAACACGAGAAATCCTATGCATTCCTCACACAAATCGGATGAAAATTGGCATGGAATTTCCCAGAGACTTCTCGAATAAGTTGTAAACGTTGAGAATGGTTTAAAAAGGTCCTCCAATGATGTGAATAGCTTTAGTGCACAAGTAATGATGTTAGCGGATTGATTTAGTCCAATATGTGCACTCTTGATACCAACCCCGAGATGAATTTCGCCCAACACATTTTATATACATCATTTTGGAGCTAAGTATTGGTTTGTTGAGTATGTGAGTGAGTTAGAGAAGGCTTCATTGTGTGAGGATACTTCACACCTAGTGTAGAGCATAGATGCTTCAATGTATGAGTGTTAATGGCAACATAATGAGCAGATGTGCTTGTTGAAGCATAGTATTGTTTTAGATCTTCAGATTTCATATCAAAGATGCAAAGATTTGTTGTAGAGTTGTTGGTAGCGATGGAGAGCTTGGTATAGCTCCATATTTTAGATTCTCACATCTATTCTTACAAGAGTTAATGATGCATTTGGAACATAGACACTGTCTCTTATGTTGTTGATCGTATTATTTAACATTCATTTTTTGGTGTGAGGGTTTGTTATTATGAGCTTTATTTAAGTTGTTGGTGATATTGTTTAGTTTTTTTTTTTAATGGATTTTGGCCACTATTAGCTGGAGTTGAGAGCATGTTATTGTGGTAATTTTGACTATTTTGTTGATGGTGTCTTGTTAACACTGTTACCGATGAAATAGGTAACTTGACCTCAAAACGGGAACTCTAGCCCAAAAAGACTCAAAAAACATGAAAAAACACCCCAAAAACAAACAAAAAAATGTATTCCAGAGCGCACTTGGTTTTTTTTTAAGGTCAAATTTCAACATTTTATAAAATTATGCTAAAAACAAAATTGTTTCTTGAAAAAAGGATTGAAACAACACCATCAAAACAAAACCAATTGATGCTGGAATAATAAAATAAATAAATTGTCATATTTTTGACATTTTTAAAAATAGAAATAACATTTTTTTAATTTTTAAAATTCAAACATTAAAAAAACCTAAAATTGAAGAAAAAAATAAATTTAAAAAATAAAAACATTTTAAAGCCTAAAATTTAAAAATGTATAAGAATAAAAAAATAAAAATAAAAACAAAATAAAATTTTTAATTCAAACATTAAAAAAGCTTGAAATTTAAGATTAAAATAAATAAATTAATTAATAAATTAAAGATTAAAATTTAAAAATATATAAAAATAAAAAAATAAAAATAAAAACAAAATAAAAATATTAAATTAAAAAAGAGAGAAAAAATAAAAAAGAAGAAGAAGTTAAAAAAGAAAAGAATTATAAAAAATAAAATATAGAAATTAAATTTAAAAAAAAAATGTTTATTAAATTTAAAAAAAAAATTATTAAAAAAACAAATAAATTAAATTTAAATTATAAAAAATAACATATATATATGAACTTAAATTAAAAATATATATTAGATTTTATTAAATTCAAAAAAAAAATGTTAATATTAAAATAACAAATTTAGATATATATATATATAAAGGTTAAAAAACTTTAAAAATCAATTAAAAATGAAAAATTGAAAAAAATAAATTAAAGAAAATATATTAAATAAAAAATAAAATAAAAAACAAATTAATTTGAAAATATTAAGTTTACTTAAAAAAATATATAATTTTAAATACACAATTTTAATTGAAATAAAAAATATATAAAATTTTTATGTAATTAAAAAATAAAATCAAAAATAAAAAATTAAAAATTAAAACCAATTAAATTTCAATAAAATAAAATAAATAAATAAATAATTTTTTTGAAAAAAAAAAGGGAAGAAGAAGAAGAAGAAGATCGTGGTGGCACCGCCAATCGGCCTTCCGCCCAGGTGGCGGCGGAGGGCGATTGCAGGAATCGACCTCCCGCCCAGGTGGCGGCGGAAGGCGATTGCGGAAATCGGCCTCCCGCCCACCTGGGCGGGCTGCCGATTGGTGGGGCCACCACAATCCCAAAAAAAAAAAAAAAAAGGAAGAAGAAGAAGGAGAATTTTTTGATTGTGGTGGCGCCGCCAATCGGCCTCCCGCCCAGGTGGCGGCGGAGGCGATTGCGAGAATCGGCCTCCGCCGCCCTCCTCCTTCTTCAAAAAATTTATTTATTTTATTATTATTATTATTATTATTATTATTTATTTATTTATTTATTATTATTATTTTAATTCGTAACATCATCATTATTATTATTATTTTTTAATTCTTTTTCTTTTCTTTTCTTTCTTTCTTTTTTATTTTTTTTTATTTTTAAATTTAATATTTTAGATTAATTATTTTTTTAAAATTTAAAATTTATATATTAAATTTTAATTTAATTTTTTTTTAATCTTTTAGTTTATTTAGTTTTTCATTTTTAAAATTTATAAATTGTTTCATTTAAAAAAAGAAGAAGAAGATAAATTTATGGATATTTGTTTTTTAATTATTTGCACGTGGTTTTTTTCATTTTTTTGTTTTGTTTTTTAATGATAGTTTTTTGTTTAATTTTAATTCTTTTATTTTAATTTTCTTTTTCAATTTTAAATTTATTTTATTTTATTTTATTTTATTTTGTTTTTTTTTTTTGGTTAATTTTATAATTTGTATTTTTTTCTTATTATTATTATTATTTTTTAATTTAAATTTTTTAATTTATTTTTTTCTTTTTGTATTTTATTTTTTTAATCTAAATTTTAATTTTGTAATTTTAATTATTTTTAAATTATATATATATATATATATATATATATATATATTTTTTTTTTTTTTTGTTTTTTTTTTTAATAACTTATAAAAAAATTTTTTTTTTTTTTTTTTTTTTTTTTTTTTGGGTTAATTTTTGTTTTTTATTTTCTTTAAATTATGTGTTTTTTCCTTCAAATTTTGTCATTTCTTTTGATATAATTTTCGAATATTTTTGTTTAAATTTTTTATTTTTATGAGTTAATTTTGTTTTTTTTTTTTTACATTTTTATTTTATTTTATTTATTTATTTAAAAAATAAATAAAAAAAATCTAAGGTTTGTGTTTTATTACCAACATGAAAATCACCACTAAAAAAAAAAAATGTTGATGCTGCATCAATACGTTTCAAAATTAGCTTGAAAATCACCGCTCTAAAAAAAAAGTTGATGCTGCATCAATACGTTTCAAAATTAGCATGAAAATCACTAACATTTTAAAACAGATATTCATACTTCATAAATAAAAATATTAGAGTGTCAAAAATGTGCACAAAAAAAATGGGTGATTCTGCATCACCACTTTTCAAAATCGGGTGCTTTTTATGCTACCAAAAAAAATAGGTAACAATGCAGTTACCTATTTCATCGGTAACAATGTTTGTTGTTGAGAGCATGGTTGCAGAGATGAATCAATGTTGAGCATAATTTCTTGGAACTAGTGTGAAATATATATGAAATGAGGTCTGCATAGTGTAGAGGAGTAGTGACTTCATGGATGTGGAGTAGTGATTGTGAAGTTTTAGTGAAACGAACAATTTCTCCATCTAATCGGAATTGGATAGTCCAATCAAAATTGGGCGAGGATTGTTGATCGTGGTGGCTTTTAGCGGATGGTATTCCATAGATTCGTGTGAGAACATAGCCTTTTGAGTTGATCATTGAGATCAAATCTCTAGGTCGATGGGTGTTGGCCAATAATATACAAGGTTGAGTCTCCATGCTGATCGAAGTTACCAATCTATGTAAAAAGACACATTTTGTTTAATAGAAGATTCAAAGCAATGCAGCAACAACAAGGGTGGTTTTTTTCCCGGTGAAAGGTTTTCCACTAGATATCTTGTGTCTCTTGTGTGATGGTTTTTGTGGTTGTATTTGATGGTATTGTTTCTCTCATGGTTGTTTGATTTCACTGCTTAAATTGTTATATTCATGTGACATGATATAATATGTTGCTGGTTATATGCATGATTCAGTAAGTGAAGTTCGAATTTGGTAAAAAAACGTATATAGATCACACTACTGATTCACCCCCCCCCCCGCCCCCCCCCCCCTCTCAGTAGTGCTCAAAGGTTTCCAACAAGAGGTATTGCTAGACCAGTTGTCCAATATCTGGGGAACCTATGTTGTATGATGTTGCTGAAATTTTTTGTAATGTGAGGTGCAAGAATTTTTAAGCCCCACTTTAGATACTTGGCTTGGAGTTTAGCTAAGTCTTTTGTTTTTCCAACACCCAACTTCTTGATCCCCATCTCTACCTCTTGCACTATGAAGAGTTCAGTATCAATGTTGACTAAGGGAGGAGGGTCAACCTTGGGATCCTGCTCATAAAGTTGTCTTGCATAGTAAAACCATTTATAAGTTGAATATTATCTCCAGTTTGCATATTTCTCGATTGGAGCTCCTTCCAAAATAATTTGGGGTTATTTTTCCCAAGGAAGATTAGTTCTTCCCTCCTTGAAACTAGGAAATCAACCTTTTTCTTTCTTAATATCTACTTGTAATCTTTGAGATTTGTGTTATCCTTGTTTGACTCTTTCCACGTTCTCCTTTCCTTTTTGCATTCCTCATCAAGTCAAGCATTAATCGGAAAGCGATTTGTTTTAGACTTCTTAATTTTTTCTCTTTTGCACTCTGCAAGTGTGCTTTAAATTAAGTGTGTTAATTCATGACTATGAAATCCATGGATCAGAATTTTTTCCTTCTCGAAGAGCCTCTCTAGTGTTATTTTGAAGGTATTACAATTTTCTAAAGTCAAAATAATTTTGCCCTTTGGGAGATTTTGTTGAACACATTGAATTTTCGATGCTACCTGCTTCTTTCCAGTCCAAGAGAAACTCAAATAAATTGGCTTGTAATCTGATTTTTAATCCCAAAGTTTTTCTCCAATTAAAACTTCCTCCATTTTCTCACACAAACCATGCGAGAAAATTACATAATCTACTACACTTGCTCCATTGTAAGTAGTGCAAGTGAAATTACCAGACTTTTTCCCATCTAGCCAAATCATTACAAATGACTAAATCGAAAGCCCCACATAGAGTAAGCAATTGTTCACTAAAGAGATTGCAACCCTTGTCCTCTTAAATTCTTTCCCATTGATGATTACTGTCTTTTGTAAGCCATACAAGGTCGCAATTTTCTCACAACAAAGAATACTAGCTTGCTCACTTGCGGTCCTAGCATTGAAATCGCCCACTATAAGGACTTCACCTTGTTGAGAATATGTTGCAATATCCACTTTTGTGGTCAAGCCCTCTACTTTTGTAAGTTTTTGAAACTTGCAGTGTAAAATAACATGCTGCAATTCTGATGTGATTTCCATTTTATGATATTTTAAACCAAATGAATTATTTATTTGAGTCTTATTTTTCTTACTGAATCAAACGACTTTATTTTTCCCTCTCTAATACCATGATACTCCCGTGTCCTTTGTCATGCCCTGCTGCCTTGTTCCACACTGCCATCTTCCAGTACCGTTCAAACAAAGGTGTCTTGCACCCTTCATGTTCATGTGTTTCTATGAGGCAAATTATGTCTCTATCTCCCGCTCCATGGGTAACCTCTACAATTCCAAAAAATAATCTTAAGGAAACATGGGTATGACTTGATTGCCATTTTTTTTGACATACAAGACTCATAATTAAGTCTTTGTCCCTGCTTGCCCATACTAACCTTATTGCTTGAGCTCCTGCTAAAGAAATCATTGCCTCTTCTTTGTTACCATCTTGCTGCTCCGTTTTGGAATGAGGTCTAAAACGTGCTATCATAGCTTTACCTTTATAAATCCATACTCTCTTGACCTCGTCCCTTGTTGCCCTAACCTTTTACATTTCCTCCACCCTTTCCTCTTGTTGTCTTATTGCTAAATATTCTTCTAGAAAAAAGTGAGAACCCCTCAAGGGTTGCTTCTTGCTTAGTATGATATATTTGTCACGCAAGCTAGGCATGATGACTCTTATGGGCATGGCTCTCTCACCGTTATTCTAACCCACCCTCCATGCTTGGAATATTTGTCCTTGCCAAGGCAACTTATCTTTTAAGATTTCCCTTGCAAGGTCAAGAGTACATTCATTTTTCCCATAGTCTTTCACCCATTTAATAATTATGTTTGCTACTATATTGCCTTTCCTTACTTTCTCTATCTTGCATGTTGTTGACCCGAATGTTTGCTTCTCCTTCCCTATTAGAAGAATTGCCAATAACTTGAGCCCAAGTTTTGGAAACTTTTGTGGAACCTCCTTTCCTTTCTTCTCTTGCTCTTTATTCGTGGTTGTCCATTTGGGAAACCACTTTCCCTTTATCTTAGGATAGTTTCAAATTCGCCACCTCTGTACATTCCACTACATATTTCTTCATGTTTTGCACCTTTTTCTTCATGTGTTTCCATTTTTTCTTCCCTATATTATTGGGATATCTTAGCTCATTGTGGGGCTCAAAGAGTAGAGATTCCAGACAACTCAACTCTTTATTAGTATAATTGATTTAAACTATTAATATATTTTATATTTGTATAGAATATATTATATTTTTTATATTTCTATGAAATAAAAATACAAGGTAGTTTTTACATTATATATTTGGCTTCAAAAATTTATTATTTCAAATACTTGGCTAAGAGCTTATCTTTATCAAACGCGAGGAAATTGATTAACGACCAAAGACCTAGAGGCATTTGGCAGGAGTGAAAGCCTGCCCCCTTATGGAGCACCAATGGGTAATTCCAGGTGGCATGGTTCCGTGAATAACAATGACAAGTCAGTCTGCATTTGCATATAACAACTATTGATGGTTGTCCCCACTACTAGTTCGACAACTAAGTTATAATATATTTTTCCAGTATCTAAAAAAGGGTATTATTTACATTAAATGTTTTAATAATGTATACAATTTTTTTGTTAAAAGTAAATTGTGTTTTAAATTTGAAATGTTCAATATTTTGAGTGATATTATATTTATTATAAGAATATAAAAAGGTTTGCAAGGGTTTTGTGCCTCTTATAATGGGTGGAATGTTTATTCAAAATTTCAAACGTTTCGAATTTAATACTGGATTTTTTTTTTAACGACAGTAATTATTAATGTCCACTAAGACCATATATGGTTTATTAAACCTTAAGAACATAAGAGATTACTCAAGATTATTTAACATTCTATTTCTATACTCAAAACATTACGAAAAGCATTCCAATATCTCTAGAATTTTGTTCAGTTAAAAAGTCAAGAAGGTTGGTAGTGTAACAAATATTTTGAAATTGGATTTAATCTAAGCTGAACAATACAAGAGAAGTGGTTTTCATCTTCAACCCTCTTAGTGGCACAAAGGTGATAGATTATTTTAGACTGTTTCATCCCATGGTGTTTTGGGAATCGAAAAATGTCCAATTTCATTGTGGAGCTCATGAGAAATTGTTCTTATTTTAGCAATGCTTATTTTCTTCTTTGCACTAGATAAGACAAAGATATACTTTTGACTTTTGAAATTTGGGTTGATCTATCTTAGTTTTGTTTTTCCCTCTAACTCTTTATCATCCCACAATTCCTCCTTAATTTTTAATGTAGTAATTTCCATAGATAAATATCCATATATTCCACATCAGGAATACATCAAAGTTCATCATGTCACTCGCAAGAATTGAACTTGGGCGGGGAGGGTTCCAACCATTCCTCCCAACCACCCGAGATAAACCCAATTGACAAATTTCGACGTACTAATATTTTTAATATTATTCGTATTCTAAAAAATGATTTCCTCCTTTATCCCGCAATGGTCTAGCCAAGAGTAAGTGTCCTTATGCCATCCCTGTTGGAGTCAAGGGTGGTTTTGGCTAGAATTAAAGGCAATTTTGGAAACCTCTTGTGTTCAAAATTGTTGAACCTCTTCTTAAACATGAGATACCTAGTCATAGCCATGTTTTCAATGGGAGAAAGACTTGTTTTAATGATGAAGATAAAATAGAGTGTATTTCCCTTAATCACAAGGATATAATTTATAAAGTGATGTTCACTTTGTTCTATCTTCCTCATGACTCACTATAGATATTACATGCCCAACCTCGCATCCATATAAAATAATAAGGGTGACAAGACTCATGAAGAGGAGTTTTTTTCTAATACCATACATAAATATTTTCTGATTTATAATTGTTTTCAAGTCCATAGTAAGTTTTCCATCCTCAATTTATCCTATTCTCAATGTTATAATTACAGTTGAGCTTGTAATGGATATAAAATCCAAGATATTTATATGGAGTTATGTCCAAGTTGTTGTTGTGAAGCCAACGTGTCGTTGGATTGATAGATATTGGTTAATTCACTCCTTGTGATATGTCACCAGTTCAAATCTCCCATGGGTTAGTCAACCCAAAAAGAATAGTTGTCATGAAGTATCGTATGTGATATTTTTAGATTTAATTATCATGATTTTAATTTTGTTAATATTAATAGTCATAACCATCTTGGAACATAAATTTTGGAGGATTCTTAGTTTCTTGCTAAGATCACAAGGACTCATAGCTAAAAGAACAATATCATCAACATAAAGAAGAAGAGTGATGATTATACCAGTAAGAAAGGGGCCAATGGTTATAGCTCAAAATGTTACCATCTGAATCCTTCATAGCTCAAAGTGACACCCCCTTGGGGTACACTAGCGAAAGACATCAAAATGAAGACTATAATGCAAAAAAAAATCCATGGAGACCCTACAAAAACTAAGGTTTTTCCACTTCAATGCACCTAGAGCACTAGAAAAAGAGAGTCGTTGGGACCAACAATGCTCATGTTGGATTGCTAGGGAAATTTGAAGGGCTTAATAACTCTCCAATTACACAACGAAGGAGAGTTGAAGCATCAATGTGAATGGATAGGAGCAAAAAAGGTCAATGTTGATCGATTTTAGAACATGATGACGAAAGGACCATATCAAACATGGTCAACGAAGTTTCTAGATACATCTGATCACTCATCCAAAAAATCTATAAAAATAATGCTCTCCATGGAAAAAAATGAGAAAATTTCATACAACTAAATGTTGTCGAATTGACGACCTATGTTCCCCTTGCAATAAGCTACAAAATGTTGTGTGCCTTGACAGTGAGTTGTGGTGAGAGGAGGGACATGAATTCAGGACTACAAAAGGAACAATTTCCATACAGTTTTGTGGTATAATAAATATATCTACTCCCCCCCAATAACATATTTTTCTTTAATTTTAATTGTATTTTTATTTAGGATTTATGTCACTAATGTTAATGGGTATTAAAAGAGAGTAGATATTGTGGCTACTATTGTTCATGTGTAGGTAATAGGTGTAGGAAACTCAGGAGAAAAGATCTCTGGAGAGCTACCATAAGCATCACCAAACATCCACCTTCCAGAATAAGGTGCACATCTAATCTCTTTCCTGCTTATTTCACGAAATCCATGTGTGTGATATGTCAAGGGTTAAGTAGGTTCATAACTTTCTATCTAGGATATGCCTTGGGTAGGCTTGTGGGTTTAAAGTACCTTGTCATTGCAAGGGATATTTCATAAAACAAGGGGAGTCCTAGTGAATCCTTTTCGTAGACTTTGTTTATTCATTTAATAGCTTTTGTTTACTTTTATCGCTTTTGAGAGGTCAACAAGAATCTAAGGATTATTTTTAAGCATTATGCTTGAAAAAGACTTTAGTACAGAGCCAAAACCCTTCCAACTCTCCTCTACAGTAAAAAAAGAGAATTGTTGGCCTCATCAACACTCTAGTTTGCACTGTGATAGAGCATTGCTTTCCTCTTCAACTCTTTTCTTGCTCACAGGCAAAGCATTGTTTGTCTCTTCAACAAACTGTTTGCTCATAAACAAAGCATTGAAGCACTCAATCGGTAGATTTGATAGGAATTTAATTGGGTTTTCTCTAGTTTTCTCGCACTAATATAACTCCACAGTTGGGCCATTTTGAAATATAATTTCCTTGGTCTTCTTCTCAGTTAAACACTCTCAGATCCACTTCAAATAAGTGGGTTTGTCGTATTGTTTAAGATTTTAAATCCTCTTGGGTTAGATTCTTGACAGTGACATTGCAGACTGGGTGTTCTCCGTTGCCATTGTCTTATAACCCTCTTACTTTTTTGTTTTCTTGTAAATGTGTTCTAATATCTAAATCCTTTCTTGGATGCATGCTTGCTTGCAAATGGGGTCTTAGGTTTTGGTTGTATTTTTTCTTTGTTCCTTTTGGATTTTTTATTGTTTGCTTGTATTTTTCGATTCTAATATGTTTTTTTTTTTACAAGAATGGTTATGTTTTATATTAGATCTTTGGCATGAATGCCTCGAAACATATTACAATCTTTGGGGCCGCTTCCCTATTTTTCTCGCCTGTCGAGATGTTTATGGCACTGTAGATAATATGACAGTGCTTCTTACAACTATTTACGTTGGGAGCTGGAACATTCACGCAGGTCGGAGCAGCAGGTCCGTAGGACATAATCCTTTTCTAGAAATGTAAAAGATTGTTAGACTCTAATATGTTAGTACATGTCAAAATGACAAAGGAGAGGGTTGTGAGGATTGTTTTCATGTTGCATTGTGAATGATCTAACTCTCTCATAAATGAATTCATCGAAAGTAAAAGTTGCATGTGCATATTCTACATATATTTCTTTGAAACAAGTCAACATTATTTGAGTTTCATGCCATATACCCCTGACATAAAAAAACCAAGCAATAAAATTAACAATTACAAAAACTAATTGTACATATTTTCATTTCTCTGGTAGCACAACAACATTAGCTTAGGTTTTTAGGGCATTGGAATAGGTTGGTGAGAACTCTAAAACGCTACCAAAACAAACACTATAATCCTGAGTTAGGGAGCATAAAAATCTAATTACAATCAACTTGTGGCAACCCCAGGCTAATTCCACTTCATTGTAAATATTTAATATATTTTGATTATAATTAAAAAGTCTTGAGAATGGGGACAAAAATTCTAGAGTTTGAGGAAGGAGGTTGTTTGAGATTTGAAAGAAGCTTGGCTTGTTTTATATTCATGACTAGTTGTTAGGTATCCTTTAAATTGGGTTAATAAAATCAATTAATGGAGTTAGATAAGAGGAAAAAAGAGCCATGCTAGCCTTGGATAAATTCCCAAGGCATAAAATAAAAAATTAAGAGGCATCATGGGTTATGCAAGTAGGACTGATATCCTAAAGTCAACCAATAGGAGAGTGGGGCAGAGAGTTGGCACAACAACATCCCCATCATCATTAAGATATGAAAAAACCAATTTCAAATAAATTCATCCTAGAAAGGAGTGGTTGGGAACTATACACAACCATCAGAAAATATATACAAGAGAGAGGGAGTCAGATTTAATGAATTCAGGTTGCGTTGGCATAAAGAGTCGATGGAACACAAATTTTAGTGGTTGGAGTATATGCGAGAATCCCCTTTGCATAACCTAAAGAGGAAAGTATACTCACACGCAGAAGAGTCACGACGGTACATAAACAGAAGGGACAAGCGATGGAATTAGAGAAGCCTAAAACATAATTACTTAAGAGAGGGATGCACAGGAGAGAGAGATAGGTCTTTCTTGGTTCCATCCAAATTAAGTTTTGTTTTCAACAGAAAGAGTTCCCTCTGTAGCAGTGTTGTTGGTGAACCGTCCTCTAAATTGAAAAGAACTCTTATCTTGTTAATGAACTTTGGTGGGTGAAGGAAAATTGGCCTTGCCGCACCCTGTTGCAGTAGATACCCTTGAATTGTTGCTCTGGAAGCACTCCTCCTCAAGCTATGAAATTTGGCTCAAGGGTGACAATTTTAAGAAAGATTGGTTGCAAGTCATCTGAGGCTGGGTGGAGAGTTAGAGACCCAGTCTCAGTTGCTATGTTTCTTCATTATCAAATAATTTATATTCTAACTTTGAATGCATAACCTCGCATACTGAATTTTTTGTATGTCATTATGAATGTGTGGAATGATTCTTGCATGATTTTGGGAAAATGGAGTGGTTTTGCATGACTCAAGAGAAATAGTTACATTATTGATCTACATGTGTTATGGATTTACAACTTAGTATATTTGTTGGGTGCATGGGGTGGTTATATCAATGCATTTGAGTTAATCATGTGCACTTAGATTGTATAATACCAATAGTTTGATGATGTGTGCTTAATGTGAGGAATGAGTCGTCTACTCACTGCATCACATTTATGGATGGTTGGGTGTGTAGGTTTTAACCTTGTAAATAAATTACCTGCAAACAAATTCTTAAAACAAAAAAATATACAATAGCGAGAACATATAAAAATATGCCCAAATATTTTCTCCTAAGACTGAGAAAAACATTTTGATTTTTCATTATATTCCTTTCAATGTTACAATACATTATTTACATGCCATTATGCTCATGAGCCCCTTGTTGGTCAAATTCAAGCTGGGCAGTCTAGAGGATATCAGGAATCAGAAATTTGGACTTTGCATTTTGATGGAGCAAATTCGAGAGAAGGAAATGGAGCTGGGGTATTGTTGATCTCCCCTACCGGAAAATGGGTGCCCTTGTCTTTTAAATTGGAGTATGAGGCTACAAACAACGTAGCTGAATATGAAGCACTACTATTGGGACTGCAAACAGCCAGAAACATGGGCATACAATGTCTAAAAGTATTGGGAGATTTTGAGCTAGTAGTAAGGCAGATAAAAAATCAATGCCAAACTAAGCATCCTCGGCTCAAAGCATATAGAAACAAGGTATGGGACATGATGGAAAATTTCTTCTCAGCATTTAATATACAGTTCATGCCCTGGGAGCAAAACAGAATAGCAGATTCTCTTGCTGTTGCTGCCAGTACATTCCGTCCTCCTCAGAATCCACTTTTAAGATATGAAGTGGAGGTACGTTACAGGCCATCCATTCCAGATAATGTAAAGCATTGGCAGGTGTTTGAAGATGATGAACAAATGAAGAGATTCATGGAGACAGTGGGAGAATTCACAAATATAGAAATTGATGATAATGAGGAGGAAGAAGTTGAAAATATTGCAGAAAGTAAATGGGAAGAAAAGATAGCAGGAAATAGAGTGCTGCAGCTGAAAGGAAATGTTATACCTAGGGGGCTGGTGCCTCTAGAAAGATTATTTAACAAAGATGATATCCCATTGCAGCCCAGCAAAGTAACAGAAGAAGATCAAGTGGGAGATTTGAATCTGGGTACTTATGCAGATCCTAAAATTATCAAATTATCTAAGAGAGTCCTAGAAGATTATAAAGAAAAATATTTGAAGTTATCTCAATCTTACAAAGATGTATTTGCTTGGTCCTATCAGGACCTAAAAACTTTTGATGTAAATATAATACAGCATAAGATTCCACTGAGGGAAGACGCAAAGCCTTATAAGCAGAAACTCAGACAGATCAACCCTCTGCTGCTTCCCTCAATTGAAAAAGAAATCAAGAAATTACTGAAGGCCAAGGTAATTGTGCCATTGAGGTACTCAGAATGGGTAGCAAATCTTGTCCCTGTTCGAAAGAAGAATGGAGAAATAAGGCTCTGTGTGGATTTCAGGAATTTAAATAGAGCATCATTAAAAGATAATTATCCGCTGCCTAAGATGGACCACATCCTGCAGAAAGTGGTGGGAGCATCCAGAATGTCAATGATGGATGGATTTTCTGGTTATAATCAGGTAGCTGTATTCCCAGAAGACCAGAAGAAAACTGCATTCATCACACCATGGGGAACCTTTATGTATGCCAGGATGCCATTCGGATTAATTAATGCATGAGCTACTTTTCAGAGGGCAATGGACATAGCCTTTGTGGGAGAACAGGACAAGTTTTTGGTAGTTTATCTTGATGATATCACTGTGTTTTCAAAGAATGATGATGAACATATTGAGCATTTAAGAAGAACTTTTGAGAAATGCAGAAGGTATGGCCTGTCCCTCAACCCTCAAAAGTCCTTATTTGCATTAGATGAGGGAAATCTCTTAGGGCACATTGTAACAAGAGATGGTGTGAAAATAGATCCTAAAAGAGTTGAAGTAATAAACAACATTCCTTTGCCCAGGAATAAAAAGGAAGTACAGGTGTTTTTGGGCCGAATTAATTTTCTAAGAAGATTCATTCCTAACTATGCTGAGATAGTTAGGCATATAGCTAATATGTTGAAAAAGGACAGTGAAGTCAGATGGTCCCAGGAGTCTAGGGATGCATTCACAAGGATAAAACAGGCATTCGCTGAAGCTCCTGTGCTAGCTGGACCCGATTACAAAAAGCCATTTATGATATTCTCATTCGCTTCACCCCATACAATTGCCGGAGTGTTACTACAGAAAAATGAAGAAGGATATGAACAGCCTATAGCTTTCTTCAGTCAAGTACTTTATGATGCTGAATTAAAATACAATATATTGGAGAAGCAGGCATATGCCCTGGTAAAATCCCTTAAAGCTTTCAGAGTTTATGTTTTGCAATCTCATATTACTGCATACGTCCCCACAGCTGCTGTAAAAGACATTCTGGTACAGGGAGACAACGAGGGTAGAAGAGGAAGATGGATTGCAAAAATCCAGGAGTATGAGTTGGATATAAGACCTACCAAGTTGGTCAAAGGACAGGGACTTGCCAAGATGTTATCTGAATCAAATCATCAAGCTCTAGGCATTAATCTATCCATGTTAGAAAATGAAGAGTCAGAAAAAGAAGTGGAGCAGCAAGGACTAGAGATGGCTACGCAAAAGATACATGTGAAATATCTAACTAGTCCTTGGTATAAAGAAATAGCTGAATATCTTTTAACGCTTAGCTGTCCTACAGGCTGTGATAAAGTAAAATACAGAGCTGTGAGAATGAAATCACAGAAATATGTAATTGCCAATGGACAGCTCTATTGGAGAGACCCTCTAGGTATATTATTGTTATGCCTCACAGAAGATGAAGCGCGAAAAGCATTAATAGAATTTCATGAAGGGATTTGTGGAGGACATTACAGTTGGAGGGCCACAACACACAAAATCTTGAGGGCCGATTTTTACTGGCCAAAACTGTACTCAGATACTTTTGCTCGAGTCAGAGCATGCGACAAGTGTCAAAGATTTGCAGAGAGACAAAAATTAGCAGCTATGCCCTTGATTCCCATCCATGTAAATGAACCGTTTCAGAAATGGGGACTAGATTTTATAGGAGAAATACATCCCCCATCAAGTGGCCAGCATAGATGGATACTAACAGCCACGGACTATTTCACGAAATGGGTAGAAGCAATACCTACAAGAAACGCTACAGATGCTGTGATCATGAGGTTTATAGAGGAAAATATCATATCCAGGTTTGGCTGTCCAGCCAGAATTGTAACTGACAATGCGCAGGCTTTCAAGTCTGCTAGGTTTGTAAAGTTTTGTCAAAGGTATAACATTACATTGACTCACTCCACAGCATACTATCCACAAGGGAATGGTTTAGCAGAGTCCTCTAATAAAACCCTGGTAAGGGCTTTGAAGAAAACGATAGCTGAAAATCAGAAAAACTGGGACTCTCAATTGAAGTTTGCTCTATGGGCAAATAGGATAACCAGCAAAATAGCAACAGGCAAGTCACCCTATGAGCTGGTATATGGGCGAGCTGCTGTATTTCTTCTGCAATTAGCATTGCCGGTGGCACGTTTCATGCAAGAAAATCAGGAAGAACTAGATGACATGATCAGAAGAATTAATCAGCTGGTAGAATTGGAAGAAACGCGCAACCAGGTGAATGGGAGACTGATAGAATACCAGGAAAAAATGAAGGATATTTTTGATCGCCATGCAAAAGATAGGAATTTCCAGGTAGGAGACTTGGTTCTCAGGTGGGATGTTCGCAGAGCAGAAAAAGGCAAGCATGCCAAGTTTGACCCGCTGTGGTTCGGTCCATTCAAAATAATGAATCTAGGGAGAAATAATACTTTTATGTTAGAAAATCTACAGGGTGATCTGTTGGACGCTCCCTTGAATGGACAATTCCTTAAACACTACTTTCAGTACTGACTCAGGCGGATCAGGCTTGGTGTATTTTATGTATATAATATAAGCAAGTGTGATTTCAATTTTGAAATGTAAATAATATAAATAAGCTAATAAGTTTTGAAGAAAATGCAAAGGGGTCTGAGGTCTGCGAGTTCTCGGCATGCCCGAGGACGAGCATGCCGTCCCCAGTTGGAGCTGATGTTGTACAAATCAGGCCCCCGATTTGAATTTTGGCTAAAGCCTCCTCTTTTCCCTTTACTGTTGTCCTTTCCCGCACCGGAAATACATTGGACAGGGGCTAAAAGACCGCTTTAAAAGGATTATATAAGGTTTAGCCCCTTTTCCTCCTAGCTCCGCGCCTCCTTTGTTGCATGTAACCAAGCGCTGCCCCTTTGAGCGTTTATCGCAGATCGCATAATCGCGCCATCGCATGTCCGCCTCATCGCAAAAGTGCAGTTTCTTGTGCGCGCTATCCCCCGCCATCGCATTTTTCATTTTTGCGATCCGCGCCCAACTGACCACGCCCATCGCATAGCGCATAATTTTGGTTATTCCATTCTTCTTCCATCGCATTTTCTCCTCTTGCGATTTTGCGATATGCGCCCCGGGTCCCACCTCTTAAGCCTTTGCTTCGCTGTTTTGTTATGTCTTCCCTTTGTAACTCCCCCGCGTCGTTCCATCATCCTCTCATATCTATGCCACCACTTCTGTTAGTCTCACTTTGTCCACTATCTCTGTCATTAGTTTTATTCAACAGGCTTTGGTTTTTGCAGGAACTTGTGGTGGGAACAAAATTAGCGGAAAGGACCCGGAAGTCACTATGATGTGACCTCCATTAAAGAAGGGTACTTCGATCCATGGAACTCTCCAGAGAAAAATATAAAGGGACGCATTTGGGCGGATGAAAACATTAATGCAGCAACAGATTATTAATGAAGAAGCAATGAATTCGGGGTCCAGCTCGAAAGAGGTTTCAAATTTAAATTCAAGAACAGAAGATCGAAAGTACCATGCATGGAAACAGGCGCCTCAAGGTTTTATCGCCGTAGATCTTCCTCCTCCAGAAAAAGGCCGAATATTTACATATTTTATTATTTATGTCTTGTGTATAGGCAGATTTTCATTTCCAGCATTCATTCCAGAAATAAATTGTAAAGTACAGACAATTATGTTAAGTCGTTTCACAGTATGGGCGCGAATGTTTTCCGCCATTTGATTCAAAATAAGTTATTAAATGCTTTCTATCTACCTCCTCCTCTAGAATTCTCTATCTGGTCTATAAAAGCAAAAAGAAAAGACATTGTAAGGGTTCCAGATTTCTATCAGCAAACTGTGCAGTGACAAGGCTTTTGCATACATTCTGTAATATTTCAGTATGAAGGTTTAGAGCCCGTAGGGTCTCAGTGAGGAGGAGTTATAACTGTAATGAGGATTCTGGTCTTTGGTATCTCACAGTATGTGATTTCTCTTATGTGTTAATACAATATTTTCTTTCATGCTATTTATCTTCTTGTATCATGTTCTAGAATGCGAGTGGCTCACTAGTTTGCAGTAAGGATTCATCTTTGTTGGTGCCCTTTCTGGAATTAGTCAAGCTCTTTAAATAGGCCTAGTCATGATATACTGTTCCATGATCATCTCTTCCATATTTTCTGCTATATTAGTTGCATGAGGAGGGTGCTTTTAAAACGCCATTGTCATATAAGGATTCATAGATTGGTATGCCCTTATGTGGTTCTGTTGTGTATCTGGGTATCAGTCTCATGTTAACTAATATCCTCTTTATGTTTCCTCACTGCACTCACTCTCTAATATTTGATTTCTGTGATATATTATTTGAATTGGCCCTCTTTACAGTAAGCGGTCTCTTAACTGTCTGATGCCTTTGTGTTGGATTTTTACATGATGTCCCTACACTGTTCTTATCTTTGTACCAGCTTCTGAGAGAGATTGGTCCCAATCAAAACTAATTTCCTTGTTCAAGCAAGAGATAGTAAGTGAGTTCTTGGACTGACAACCCAAACTATAAAGGGCTCCTTGCTATGTTAAGATGTCCTAGGCACTGGTCTATGGCAACTCTAGACTGTCTCTAGGAGGGTGACAAAATCATCCACAACACACACAATGGAATCATTTCCTCCTCTTGGGTCACCATCCACAATGTACGAAGAGAGGGATGGAGGATTTGAATTCTCCTATAAAATGCTACCAAGAGATGAATAAATTGAGAGCACATTGTTATGCTGGCCATAATTTCTACAAGCAATACCAGTAGTGTGTGATCTCAAAGCTGAGATAGAGGGGACTCAATTGTTGGCCATCCAACAAGTTTAGTCCACCATAGTAGAGAGAGGGAGACTATGCACCGATGCAAGCTTGGAAGTAAAGACATCTTTGCATAGGGACTTAGAACCCAATTTCTAAGGGCCCCTTGGCAAGTGGGTTAAAATTTCATCCTAATTTCCTACCATCACTCAATAAGAGGGGATGTAAGTGTCGTTGTTTGGATTATTGCAGTCGTTTGACTCTATTCAGAGCTTTTGTTTTATTTTTTTTAGCTTTAGTTTAATTTTTATGTTTGAATATTCATGTTATTTCTCTATCTAGTATGTTTATGTTCTAGCATGTTCCATTAACTTACTTGACTCCATATCTTTTATGCCTGTGACCAATAACTTAAAAGGGTAAACCACACCCCTTAAGTTGGTGTTTTTTCGTACATGCATGCACCAAACACACTAACACCGGATTGGTGACTCCACTAACGTTTATTTACAAGTTTATGTGGTTGTGCCTTTTTGTAGAGACCTTCGTCTGTGCTGTGGAGTTGGGCTGAAATTGCCCCCTTTTTCTCCTTCAGTCCCTAGTTCATCCCAAGTGACAGACTAAAGAAGAAAAACTCCAAAAATTATTTTTGCAGGAATTTAAGCGCTTTTCCCTCAAACAGGCGCCCCTAGGGCGCATGTTTAGAGCTGACCTGTGCGTAGACATCACACCTGTGGCAGCCTTTTGCGCGCAAAAGACATAATGAGAAATTTCTCCCATATTTCTATCTTTTCCTACTTGTAAAGTGCCTGGCAGCCCATAATACATCTGCCAGCACTGGTCGAGGTGCCCCGCAGCTTGCTAAAGATCACTCTTAGCTGCTTTTGGTAGGCTTGGTGTTAGTTTTATTTCAAGTTGATTTTTGCAAAGTTCACACATAGTTTAAGTAGTAGGGGGGGGGGGGGGGAGGGAAATTAACTTGCATTCCAAAAAAAATAAAAATTATGTTTTGCAAATGTAGGTACAAACACACCTAGATAAATAGCCAAAGTAAGTGGCCCAAGACCACGCATGCTTAGCTAGTTTCTTTTTCTAGTGTAGAAGTCATTAGTTTAGTTCAATTTTTGCACTAGGATTTCGGGACCGTGATTGAATTATTGATAGAAGAGAAAGTAATCTCTACTACCTGTACACCCTTCGGTGATCCTAGGCAATCATATGGACACTCTCTATTCATAGCTCACAATCTCCCTATAGTTGATCACATAGATTAACTAGGAAAAATAGAAAGCGGCACATATTCGCACATGTTTTTATTTTGAGCAAGGAACAATAAAACATAGTTTAATAGGGGATTTTGAAAAGGATCATCGCATATCCACACGTTCAAACTATGTGCTTGTTCATTTTTTTCTCACACACATCCACACACTGAGAAAAGCAAAGACACCTAAAACTAACTTAATAAAACTCACTAAATTCTCCCCACAGGGGCCACAAAAGAATTTATAGTCTAAGTTAGGATCAAGGGGGTAGGCATCCAATAAGCCGCCTTGATCATTCTTCATCTTGACACATAGAAGTTGACTGTTTAGGGAGCTTTTAAATCCACCTATCATCCCATGGAAAAGAAAACCCGAGCATGGCAGAGACCCGATTCAGAGGGGGTTAGGCTTAGGCGCAGTGCGTGCGGTATCAGTTGGGGCTACCTGACCCGGTTGATACTCGGTATCGTTAGCTAACTTACCAAGAAGCCCAAGACTCAAATTCTCACGCGGGACAGTGGTACTTAGTGGCCAAAATCAGGGCATCCTTTCCCTACAGGTGACGGTGCAAGCAAGCACTAGATCCTTTACCCTTACCTTGGTGGATTTTCTTCGGCTGACTGGGGGCGTCGCCAGCTCTTACGAGACATTATGCCATCACTCACAAGATATTTTCTCAAGGCCCAATTACATTTGACTGTGTGAGGACGATTAGGTCTTTTAGGATTTGAGTATCATACACAAACAAACAAAAACCACATTTTTGATTGACTGATCACATAGGATTAATTTAAAGGGAAAATTTATTTTATTTTCGCTTTGTTTTATGTATGCGATCAGAATTTTGCTTTGATCATAATCTCTATCCTCTCAAATATTTCCAAATCCATACCTAGTCGACACCAGAATGGACCCAACGAGACCTCGTCGATCTAGACGTCTTTTGGACCTCCCCCCATTATCGAGAGGGTTTCTAGGTCTTTCGCCATTTAGGCATCAAAGACGGAATGCTACCACCATGATTGGTTCGTCCTTTATTGGGGCATCCTTAGTTGGGAACCCTGGTCAGTATCCCGACACCACACCACATACCACTCCTCCCACAACCCCTAGAGGGCAGAGGAGTGCTACCCATTCGGGAAGCCAATCGAATACACAATAGAGTACGTCACAAATAAACCCTCTTCCTAACTAGAACAGTGTGTTTTCACAAGTAGCAATGGCTTCAACCTCACAGTCACCCTTTTTAGCTTCTTTGAATCTACCATATTTAACCAAGTTGACGAATGAACCCATTGCACACAACCCTATATAGCCTCCCATGCCCACGAAGCTCCCTTCGGACATTACAAAATTCGAAGGAAAGCAAGCATAAGACCCAGGAAATCATGTCATGAATTTCCACCAGTGGTGCTCATCGAACAATATCATTGACGACACTATTCGATTGAGACTATTTCAACGCATTTTGACAGGAGTAGCAGTGAAATGGTTGGTGGAGAAACCCTCTATTTCACATGGAACCTTTAGCGCCCTTGCCACTACATTCCTAACATATTTTTAGTTACCCATCCACCATGATTCTGGAATGGAATTACTGACACAATTTAGGCAAACCCTCACTGTCCATATCTCAAAACATCTCCATGAATGGCGGTGGTATCGTAGCTTATGTAAAGCCAAACTCAGCGATCGGGTAGAATTAGACCTATTCCTGAAAACTCTCATTGTAGAGATTTCAAAGGATGTGGCGCAAGAACGACCCATATCCGAAGAGGATGCCATTAGCAAGGCCCAACAACTCGAGTTGATTTATATGCAGTCAGGATATATTTACAATATCCTGTCGAACGCCCCATGCCTGCAAACTTATGAAGAATTTCCAGGCGCGTCAAACTCTGCAGACAGTCTAATTGGGTCATTGACCCAAAGTTACCTAGGTAGCAGCAGTCAAAACCCCGGTTATACGTATGATTCTACCCAGAACATACCACAACCCAATTTTCAAAGTCATCATATGCCTCAACAAAATTTGACCAATAAGGCTTTGTCGTATCACCATGGAGGACCCCATCCTCTGGCTCAGGGGACCCAATACGCAGATAGATATATTGACGAAAGAGCTCCCCCCAACATATAGTTTCAAACCAAGCACCACATTATGCTCAATCACCAACACAAGACTCTCCTATGCAGAACAATGCACAAGTGAACTTTGTACAGTCGTCCCAAAACCAACCACACAAATCATATAACTAGGAGAACTACCTTCCTAATGTGGTTAAGAAAAAAGGAAAAAACAAGCCCAAAGGGAATCCTGGACAAGGGGGCAACAACCAGAAATGGCTGCCACGATCTCAGGCTGGAGGCAACTCCAACCAAAATCCAAACCAGGAGCCAAGCATTGCCCAACGGCAGAGCAAAAGGCCACCTCTTCGAACAAACCACTCTTGTTTGATCCGTGGTGAGTACGACCATTACATTCACCACTGTCCCGATTTCCCTGAGCTGAAGAAGCTACAGAGTAACTGAGGACAAGGAGGATCTTCACAATAGACAACTGTGATGCAGGAACCTTTCCCCCATCAAGGGACAATTAGCACTCAGCAACGAAATCCCGACGACTCTGGAAAAAACAGCCATGAAATCTACATGTTTGGCGAAGAGATATTTTTTCAAACAAGGAATCGAAATTACGAAACCCCACTAGACACCAACGCGTTAGGGGCTAGTACCAGTGCACCAAGTGCACCTTTGACCATTTCAAAAATTCCTATTGAACCATTTCCAAAGATGGCTAAGGGACCAAATAGGCGAGCAATAAACTATTCCAAAGCGGCCCATAATTATAGCATCGTGGACTATCTATCCCAATCTCCCACTGCTATGTTAGCTTTGGAAGTATTGCAGTAATACCCAAAACAACAGAAAGCCTTGCTTTCTACGTTAGGCACTATCGACCCTGTTGATATGCACCTAATGGCTTTTGATTTAGACAAATCCACCCCTAGGCTTGCTTCGATGGTCGCCTTTCAGATACTAGTGTCGGTCCAAAATATCACCATTCATCGATGTGTCATTGACGAGGGTGCATCCACGTGCATCATGTCAAAAATTATTTGGCAGAAGTTAGGGTCTCCCGAACTAAAACCATCAGTCATCACGTTTAGAGCATATGATGGTCGTCTTTAAGCCCTTGTCAATCTCTACCAAAATGGCCTGGTCTGCTTAGCTGGAATGACAAGTCCTTATGGACATTAAAGTCTTGGACGCTCACTTGGACTATAATATACTCCTTGGATGGAGTTATATGTACGCCATGTCAGTCATAGCCTCCTCTGTCTTCCGCATTATGATGTTCCCCCACGAGGACCGCATCATTACGGTTGATAAATTGACACATATCGAGAAACAATCCCTACAAACATCGATGTAATTCTACCCTATGTAGATACATCCTTGGATACGTTTTCACGGTACCAAGAATATGGCTCTCACCAGTTCAAACCGTCGTCCGTCTTAGGCTCAATCCTAGGAGACCCCCCCATTATACCTGAGTCATCAGCTAATGTTACAGGAGCTCCGGTGTGCATGATGTCCACTGTTAGTATGAATCTTTCGTCGTAAAAGATCACTTTAGATACGCATAAAAAATAGCCTTAACATTGATTATGGCTGCAAAATATCTTTAAGTTTTCTACACAAATTCAGATCTAAACACAAAATACATTAAGCAGATAAAATGTAATATGGCTCCATAAATCCAATGAACAAGACAAGAAGAATGTATTTGAAAGAATTTTGTATTATATTAAAGAATGGGGCACCTGAGAGGAAAACAAGAAAGGTGTCTTCCGGTTCTCCTCATTGGGATGGGTTCTTGGAAGTCGGTGTTTCGGATCTGTTCCGTTCTCTGGAACTCAATGGGAGTTGAAAAACAGGAAAATGGTGACCAAGAGTAGTCCCGAGTGATCTAATACGATGAAGGTGACTAATGAATGGGGAAAACCCCCCCTATTTATAACAAAATATTGGGGTGGTCTAGAACTCGGTGCATGAATAAAATATTATTAATCGAATTCTAGAAGCACCTTTTGGGAATATTTTATTATATTTGTTGGAGGGAAAAGGATTCTTGACTTGGGTCAATTCCTTTATTTATAAATAATAAATAAATAAATGATTTATTTATCATTTTAGGGGAATGATGGGAATATAATTAAATAAATAATGGTTTATTTAATTATTTATGGATGATTTAGTCAAATTTAACTAAGAATATTATTTAAATAGTGATTTAAATAACTTGTTCTTAGGAAATAATTAAATAAATGAGGGTTTATTTAATTAATTTCCTTGTTTTGGGTTAAATATGACCAAATGAGTTATTTTATATGGTGAAAGCAATTTTACTTAGGGTAAAATTGGTCTTACATGGTGCACTTGGGTTCATCTAATAATAATAGGTTAGATGACCAAAAAAATGGTGTGACAGATTGCCCCCCAACGTACGAGTGTTAGGAGCAAATCGTATGACCGAAGTACGTTGTAAGAACTCAATCACTAGATAACAAAAGGGAAGTGAGAGAGAGAAGTGTAATGTGGTCTGATGTGTGAAAGGACTAGACCCTGAGGAAATGAGACTTACAGGTGCAACAAGTCTCTAGTTTATGAAGTGGTACCTGTGCTAAAAGGCGGCGGGGGAGGCATACCTATGCCCTCCGAGACAAAGTACAAAGAATAAGGCGCCCAGAAAACCACGGAACGCAATAATGAAGCATGTGCTGGTCTAAACATGAGCCAGATAAAATAACATGATGAATCCCACATACATGCGATGCCTGGAATAATCGTCAGGACTTATACAATAATATGGTAGTACATGAGATACAAATACACCCAGATGCCCCCTACACGCGGGGAAGGGCTCGCAACATCTGACTGATACGTACAAATCGAAGAGGCGCCGCAAGCGAGTGAGGCTGATATCATCAAATGGGAGGAGCTGCATCAGGGGCGGAAATGAAGTCATCCGGGCATGTGGGGGGCTACTTGCAGGGCCACCCCCTCATGAGGGTTGAGACATCTCACACATGCCCGGGAATCACCAATAGCTACTGCTGCATCACTAGACCCTCAAGTGTATAAATCACGATCATGCTGATAGGAGCTCGAACCAAGGTACACTGCCCCCTAGACCTGGCTTTTGGAATAAATGAGCTGATGTCGACAGAAGTAGGTCCGCCATAGGTGAGGCAATAAGGGAAACCCAACTAAGGCATGATGGAAAGTAGGAGAGCGACGAACAGATAGACACTAATGATGATGAAGAAATGAGGAAAGGTCCAAGGGGGACCCAAAAAACATGAGTACAAAATGGTATCTCATGACGGAAATCGACACAAACAAGAATAAATATGGAGGCCAAGTGGTGCCCCAAAGAAAAGTGTTGTAAGTGAGGAAATCTGGTTTGGAGAAGAGGGAAAGAAAGACTTCGTGGGCAACATGTGTCTTGGTGAAGTAGTGAATAATAAAACAAACCTATGCTGGCTATCTACAAGATAAAACATGCATTTCGAGTGGGAAATGCTAAGGGTAATATCTCTTAAGATAGATTGCATTGCGAGGATTAGGAAGGGGGTGGCCTTCAAAGTCCTCTAAAAGATATGCTCCCTTCCCAAGATTTTTACTGATGATGTAAGGACCTAGCCATAATGAGTCTAACTTCCCATGACCAAGGGTATCGTGGGCCTGGTCGTATACTAGAACAAGGTCACCTTCATGAAAGGTGCGATGGTGTACTTTTCGGTCATACTGAGCCTTGGTGCGCTTTTTGGCCGCTTCGAGAGTTTGCAATGCAACACGACGGTCTTCAGAGGCGCGCTTAAGCATGATAAGTCATTGTTCTAGAGGTTGGGTATCAGGGAGAAGTTCGACGGCCTAGTGAAGGGAAGGGATTTCACACTCGATTGGTAAGACGACCTCCTCGCCAAAGACAAGGTGGAAAGGAGTGAAACCGGTGGTGGTTTTAACAGAAGTACGATAGGCCCACAAAGCAGGGAAGAGCATGAGATGCCAATTAGTTTTGTGCTTATTCACCGTGCGTTGAAGCATGGTCTTAAGAATTTTTTTGACCGCTTCAACTTGACCATTACCTTGGGGGTAATAGGAAGATGAATATTGGTGTTCAAAACCCAATAGGGAGGATAGCTCATGCCAAATCTCATCTTCGAAATGTCGACCATGGTCTGAGACTAACTGTTTTAGAACGCCGAAGCAAGCAATGACATGGTTAAAGAAAAAGAGGGCTGCAGTGGCTGCCGTATTTTTGAACGTAGGCATAGCTTCGGCCCATTTAGTGAAATAGTCAACCACCACGATGATATACTTATGGTTACCAGAAGATGGAGGTCTACATTCCATGAAGTCGATGGCCCATTTGCAAAAAGGACCGGCTGTGACGACAGGATGGAGAGGAGCGGGAGGAGCTCACGCCTTGGGGGTGAAATGTTGGCAATTGGAACAGTGTTTAACTGCTTCAATGCAATCACTGAAGCAAGAAGGCCAAAAATACCCAGCACGCATGATTTTTTGGGTGGTGGCGAGGCCGGAGAGGTGGCCACCACAAGCGCCACTATGACAGGCATTTAGGACTTGCTTGGCTTCAGCGTGGGTGAGGCAACGACGAAGGACAGTATCTACGCCGCGATGATAAAGGTCATCGCCGATTAGAAGGTAGCGAGAGGCTTGGTGTCATATACGTCGTCGAGCGTCACGATCAAGGTGAAGGGTGAACTTTTGGGTTCGCAAGTAAGTAAGGATGTCACCGTACCAAGGATCGTCTGTGGTGATGGAAAACAAATGTTCATCGGGAAGAGCGTCATTAATTGGAGTATCTTGCGTCCGGGTAGGCAAATCAGAAATGAGTTCAGCTAGGACTAAACCTTTCTTACTTTTTGGGGTGACAAATTCAAGGTCGAATTCTTGGAGAATAACGACCCAACGGGCGTACTTCCCATTGAGGATGCGGTGACTCAATAGGAAAGCCATGGGGTTGGAATCAGTCACAACCTTGGTGGAACGCATGAGGATATAATGACGCAATTTTTGGACCGAGAACACGACAGCTAGTGCTAATTTTTATTCATGCGAGTAGGAAACAGGTGGACCGGCAAGGTTCTTGCTGACATAATAGATCACATGTTCGACACCGTTATCATCCTCCTAGATAAGGACACCAGCAACCGAATAGGTGGAAGCGGAGATGTATAGAATGAAATCTCGGTCAAAGTCAGGGGGACGGATCAAGGGAGCGGATGTGAGAGCATGCTTGAGGGTATCAAAAGACTCTTGAGCATATGTATCCCAGACAAAAGGGGTGTGAGATTGAAGAAGTCTAAGGAAGCCGTGTGCGGTAGTGGCGTAGTCAGGAACGAATCGACGAAGAAAATTAGCTTTGCCTTGGAGACTTTGTAGCTGGCGTAAGGTACGAGGCAGAGGAAGTTCAAGAATGGCTTGAACCTTCAAAGGGTCGAGAGTTATCCCTTCTTTAGACACGATCAAGCCGAGGAGACAACCGGCGGGAACACAGAAGACACATTTCAAAGGGTTAAGACGAATGTTATACTTGCGGCATCGGAGAAAAATGGTATGTAGGTCATGAAGGTGTTGCACCCGATGTTTAGAACGTGCAGTAAGGTCGTCTAAATAGGCAAGGATAATATGGGCTAAGTCATGGAAGAAATAAGACATGGCTCGTTTAAAAGTGGCGCCGACGTTTTTTAGGCCAAATGGCATGAATAGGTATGCGAAAGTGCCCCACGGACTAATGAATGTGGTTTTAAGTTGATCAGCACGACGGATAACAATTTGGTTGTATCCGGAGAAGCCATCCATAAAGGAGAGAATCTCGTGCCCCGCACACACATCAATGATTTGGTCAATAAATGGTGTGGGGAAGTTGTCTTTGGGACAAGCTTTTTTCAAATCGTGAAAGTCGATGCAAACACGAATGGTGCCTTGTTTTTTGAGGATGGGAACTGGGTTAGACACCCAAGTGGTATATTCAATGGGGTAAATGAAACCAGCCTGCCAGAGCTTGTCGATTTCAGCTTTGATGGCTTCACGTCTAGAAGGATGGACGGGTCTCAACTTTTGACGAATTGGGATGGCATCAGGCCATGTGTCGATGTGGTGTTCGACAATGGCAGGATCGAGTCTGGGATTTTCTGAGTATGACCAGGCAAAAATATCACGGAATTCTTTGAAGAGTTTCGTGTAAGCTTCAATTTCTTCCGGGGTGCATTGGGCGCCCATGGTGATATGATCTTCAATACCTGGCTTAACAGAGATGTCGATTTTGATGGTGGGAGAGATATTAGCCATATTTCCTTCTTCGAAAGCGTCAGGTGCAGGAATGGGGTTTTTGAACCAATCAACTTTATCAGGAATGAAGTCTTAGGATTCGAGGGCATATTGGTCATGGGATTGATGTGGGAGGAAATATGCACGATGGTGCATATCATCCCATGGAAAATCAGGGTTGGTCATGGCTTCCATGATGTCTGCATCAGAATGGAAGATGGGAAGAGAGGATGGAAGAGGTTGACCTAAGTAGGTAGAGGGATGAGACTCTTGATTGGGATGGAAAGGGCTTACAGGTACGATGTCATGTGAGGAGACAGAGTGAGCAGTTGAATGATCAGGCGAAGCATTGGGGGAAGGTACTAAGGGGTTGGTATCCGAGAATCGCGGTGATGAGGAAAGGTAGGAAATGGTAGCTGAAGTTTCGGTCATTTTAGTATCAGGAGGAGAAATGGTAATCATGGTAGACAGGTGGTCCGGTGTGAGGGAAGAAGGATTACGGGCGAGGGCGGCTTCGAATTGGCGGTATGTGGCTAAAGAAGCACGATACTCGTCAAGGCGGGGGCAAAGGTGGGTATAGTGGCCATGGAAATTGCACAAAGAACAAGGGTGATTGGTGTGCAAGTTTTTAAGTTTAGGGGTAGAATCCGGTATGGTGACATGGACTTCTGGGATGTCTGATTCTGGAAACGTTTCATTAACCATGGTCTTGAGAGGTGGTAATTCAGGACAAGTATGAGTGGCGTGACCAACAACATCACATAGAGCACACTGGATGGGATGCTTGGGAGGCTGAGGAGGGGCAGGGTTGGGTGGGGTAGGTTTGTCCTTTGATGCCCCCCTGCGAGCTTTGCCATTTTTACTCGAAGCGGTTGCAACAGGAGGCGGTGCTTTTTGATGTGACCGAGGTACTAGCGTAGCAAGAGAAGTCGTGGGGATTGGTTGAGCCGGGGTCAAAGTAATATATGGTTTAGGGTGACCTGGCGGAGTGGTGGCTAGAGGGTCAAGATACCAGACGGGTATACCCAAGGTCAAGTTGGGGAGGGATAGGGTGGCCAAGGTAGGGACCGAAGAAGCTCCAGGACGGGGAGCGAGGAAAGAGATCTGACCAGCATGGAAATGGCCAGGAGGAATGGTGCCAAGGGGGTGGATTTCAGGGGAAATCGACCCGTGAGGAGTGGCAGTAGAAGAAGATTCAGAAGGAAGAAGGGTGGCTAACGGGGGTGAAGGGCTAGGAGCTGGTTGAGGTTGAGGTTGCTGACTAGCCAAAGTGGGCGAGGTAAGGTTAGCCCAAGATGATTGCATCATGCAAACGTTCGCCAAGTTAGGGTCAGAGACGGGAGGGGAGTCAAAAAAGGTGCCAAGCAAGGAGGAATCTTTGTAGACGCCGGGGGAAACACTAGTCAAAGAATCAACAGTTTGCTTGTTGGTGACAGTAGAGATGATGGACTCAGGGGAGGTCTGAGATTGTGGTTCATGGTAAGTCAACTGGTCAATGGTGACAATCTTGCCATTATGAGGGAAGAACATCTTGCGGTGGATTGCGGATGGGACAACAGACATGGCATAGGTGTAACTACGCCCCAAAAGGATGTTGTAGTCAAAAGGGGCGTCGATAACTTCAACGTCGACACAAACCATCTTGCCGGCAAGGGTGATAGGACAGTTACGAAATAGGCCAATGGGCTGGGAGGCATGGCCATCCCATGCACGAAGGGTGATGGTGGAAGGGGCCAGTTCAGGGGATTCGAGTTGTTTCCAAACCGAAGCAGACATTACGCAGGTAGATGCCCCCTCATCAATAATACACTGAGCAACGTTGGCGTTTAAGATTTTTACTGGGATTTGGAAAGCAACTGAAGGAGGAAGAGGGGGATGGGCTAACTGATGGGCGTCGAAAACAATCAATTGGTCATCAGAAAGATATACAACTCCCATGGCAGATAGTAGAGCCCTCTTTTGAGAAGGACACGACTGGAGGAGTTCTAGTGTTGAAATGGCAGCAGGAGATTGGGCCAGATCATCTACTATGTTGTATGAATGGGCAGCCCGACCAGAGGCAGCATTTCGGCGTAATGGTCCCTTAGGAGGCTTGGGATGAACCTCGACTTTGGGCGGAGGGAGTTGTAAGGGACCATTGGGTGGCGATAGAGGCTCTGTAGAACCTGACGCGGGAGACTCGGAGACAGACGGAACAAGAGGTGTGTAATACTGACTGGACCGAGTTTGAAGGTTGAGTTCGATGGTGAGAGATGGGTTAGAGGTCATAATAAGAATCTGGTAATCAGAGGAACCAGAAGGGGAAGGTTGAGTGGTTACCGGGGCATGAGGTGGTTGAGTGGTCACGAATCCTTGTTGAGGGAAAGGATCGGTAAACATAGCAGGTTGAGAAGTAGCTGGGGCGGGGGGGGGGGGGGGGGGACAGTAGGGGAGGAGTGTTGTCCCTGTACGGTGGCCTAAGAATCCCACATCTGCCGCATTTGTGGTAATAGGGGACAATTGTGAGTGTAGTGACCATAAACACCGCAACACGAATAAGGCTTATTGGTACGAAGTGGCCTGTCCGGCTTGGGCTGAGAGCCTTGTGGCTGGTTGTTAGTGGTAGAGTCAATACTGGAAGGATTGGGTCCATGATTACCAGAAGCGGATTGATTGCCTCTTCTCCTTCTTTGAGAAGGAGGAAAATTAGGTGCCCCCTGCTGTGCAAATACTGGCCCTGGAGGGGGTAGTAAGTGCGATTGTGGGGGTGGAGAATGCAAGGGAGTGGGAGGTCCAAATGCTGGAGGGGCTGGGACACCAGGTTGCGAATATGGATAAGGAGTAGGGTGGGAAAAAGGAGGAGGCATGTCGTAGCCTGAATACATGCTACCTGGAGGGGAAAAAACGCCGGAGGGGCTGGCCCCCAGAGGAAAACCATGGCCTGGAAGAGGTTGGGCAGAGGTATGTGACAGGGCTCCAACGATACCGTCGGCAGAGTGAGATGCCCCCGAGGCATTAGGGCCATCGGGTTTGGGAAGGTCAGGGAGGATGATATAAACATAACCAGATTGGGCGTAGATAAGGTCATACTTCAAGGCTATTTGGAGGGCGGCTTCTTCGGTCTGGGGAAAATGGGATGCGACATTTTTGCCAATGGGAGGTAAGAGAGAGCGAAGGAACCAATCCATATAAACACAATCTTCGAAGGGAGGAGCTCGACATAAGATTCTTCTTCGTCACCATTCCTGGACATGAGCAGAAAGGCGGGTTGAAGAGGATTGACGAAAGGAGGTTAAAAGCTCGGTACCAGTGTTGTATCGGAGAGGGAGCTGGAAATAAGATAAAAAGGCTTGGGCAATGGTCGCAAAAGTGGTATGGGAGGAGGTGGCCTGTTCAACATACCATTTAGAAGCTTCGCCTGTAAGCGTGTGTTGGAACAATCTAAGACGAATAGAGTCGTCAGTAATGGAATTGGAGGAACACCACATATGGAAGGATCAGATATGGTTGGAGGGATCCTCACTAGTAAGGCCTTCGAACTTGGGAATGTCGGAGGGGAGCTTGGTTGGCATAGCAGGCCAAATAACATCGTGGCGGATAGGGTCATTAATCAGCTGATTGAAGTCGGGGAGACTAAGGCCGGCCATATAAGGGAGTAATGGGGCAGTCGAGGTAGGTCCCGAGGTGGTTCCACTGGAAACAGACCCGGAAGTAGTACTGGGGTTACTGCTGGTAGTAGTCCGTGAAGTAGAGATGGTGAAAGTGACAGGGGGAGAACCAGGAGTAGGGGGAGAACCCGAACAATCAGAGGAAGAGTCGGAGTGCAGACTCGGGGGAAGACTTAGTCGATGACGAAGGGAAGGAGGAAGTCGACCAAGCGGAAACTGAGGGTGAAGGCCAAGAAGTCTCCGGGAGAGGCGCCTTGGGGGCGCAATGATGACGAGAAGAAGAAACACTGATAAGTGCAGGTAGGGACAGAATCAAGGGAGGTCAAGGGCAGAGAGGTGCAGTGACAATTGATTTTAAAGTCTTTGGAAGGCGGTGTTAACCAAGCGCTTCTTCACTTAGGGTCAGTGTGTGGCGTGCGTTAATTTTAATTATTTAAACCCAGACGTTTTGAGAGTAAAAGAAAAAGTGTGCTGCGTAACGGAAAATAAATTTGCAGTAAATAAGACTGAAAGAACAGAAAATTAACAACTAAAATGGCAGCAATCCAACCCAAGAAGGCGGGTCTCTCAAAACTAGTCTATAAGAGGGAAAAAACTAGGCAAAGCACGCTAAAAAGATGCCAATAGATCTAAGGTTCGGAGGGACTGGGATCTAAAGGGTAAATTTGCTGAAAAGTGGTGCCGAGAACAGCAAAGAGGCAGAGGCAAGGTTGTTGCTAAAAAAGAGGAGATTAGCGAAAGATAGAAGAGACAAGGCGGTGGTCTTAGAAATGAACCTAAACAAAATGATATGAGGTGTTTTTGAGAGGGAGAAGAGCTGATCTAAAGGGATCTGAAAAGGAGGTATCAGATCGGAGAAAAAGAGGGTTGAAACTCTGGAAATTTAGACTTCTGAAACAGCAAAGACTCGTCCACAAAAAGTGGAGGGTACTGGAGCTCTAAGGGGCAAGATTCCCTCTTAGTTGAGTGAAGCAGATCAGAAACAGGTCCAAACGGGCAGAGACAGAGGTTGGAAAACCTTGACAGAAGCTTCAGACAAACCCAAAAAAAGTGCTGAAAAATTTGCAGAAAAAGTGCAGGTCATAGGTTCTGACCTGTTTTCAGTCCAGGTCACAGGTTTGGGGCAGAAAAGTGCGTCCTGAGGCTCAGGTCGCACTTTTTGGGCTGATAAATGCGACCTGCAGATCCGGTTCTCTCAGTGGCAGATTTCAGAAAAATTTGTCATCTCAGCTGCGGCTGATGTCTGTCACCTGCGCAATAAGGCCAGAAACACACGGAAGTTAAAAATTTGACTGTTTGAGGGTGTTATGGGTGAAAAACACCATAAAAATAGGAAAAACAGAGAATGGAAGAGAAACCCGAGGGTCTGAAACAACTGGATATGCAGGAATATATAAAACGACAGCGGTCGCAAAAGAAAACCCGTGTGGAGTCGCCAATTGTTAGTATGAAGCTTTCGTCGTAAAAGATCACTTTAGCTACGCATAACAAATAGCCCTAACATCCATTATGGCTGCAAAATATCTTTAATTTTGCTGCACAAATTCAGATCTAAACACAAAAGACATTAAGCAGATAAAATGTAATATGGCTCCATAAATCCAATGGACAAGACAAGAAGAATGTATTTGAAAGAATTTTGTATTATATTAAAGAATGGGGCAACTGAGAGGAAAACAAGAAAGGTGTCTTCCGGTTCTCCTCAGTGGGATGGGTTCTTGGAAGTCCTCAGTGTTTCAGATCTAACATTTCTCTCTCTTATGGATGTAGGAAAACAAACATGGAACTCAATGGGAGTTCACAAAGCAAAATGGAAAATGGTGACCAAGAGTAGATCCAAAGTGATCTAATGCAATGAAGGTGATCTAATGCAATGAATGGGGAACACCCCCCTATTTATAACAAAATATTGGGGCGGTCTAGAACTCGGTGCATAAATAAAATATTATTAATCGAATTCTAGAAGCACCTTTTAGGAATATTTTATTATATTTGTTGGAGGGAAAAGGATTCTTGACTTGGGTCAATTCCTTTATTTATAAATAATAAATAAATAAATGATTTATTTATCATTTTAGGGGAATGACGGGAATATAATTAAATAAATAATGGTTTATTTAATTGTTTATGGATGATTTAGTCAAATTTAACTAAGAATATTATTTAAATAGTGATTTAAATAACTTGTTCTTAGGAAATAATTAAATAAATGAGGATTTATTTAATTAATTTCCTTGTTTTGAGTTAAATATGACCAAATGAGTTATTTTATATGGTGAAAGCAATTTTACTTAGGGTAAAATTGGTCTTACATGGTGTACTTGGGTTCATCTAATAATAATAGGTTAGATGACCAAAAAAATGGTGTAACATCCACATCAAGCGCCGAAGCTACTTAGGACACAGACACAAGTAGTAATGACACCGAGTCCTCGGCCACTACAGCCTCTCTAGCCTACGCCGCTTCCCAAACCCCTTTTTTATACCCCCTCGTTGGTTTCGTCTCTGTTATGAATCTTAGTTCATAACTATTTAGAATAAGTTCTTGTTTTATTAATTTAATTATGAATATAATTAGTTAGTTAAATAATTGATTAAATGAAATGAAGAGGCATCGTTTCCAAGGGTCGTGTCTCTCTAATTGGGCGTGGCCAGTCAACTCCTATTTAAAGGAGCACCGCCTCAGCCTTGTAATCATCATTCATCTTATTAATAAATATTTATCTTGTTACAACTTTAGAATCTTCAAGAATTATCAGGTCTAGCATACAGTTAGTCACTACAGTGGTATCAGAGCCAGAGCAGCGAGTACGGCTGTGATCAGACAGAATAGGATTAAAGCATTGCAGCAGTGTTCAATCGTACGGCTAGACCATACATGTACGATAGTAATTGCACAGAACGGTGTACGACTGAATTGGAATCAGGCAATTAACCAATCTGTACGGCTGAATTGGAATCAGACTGAGAATCAGAAGGAAAAAAACCCTTTACACAGCGACATTTAACCAATCACTGTACGGTGTATGACTGAACCGTACGAAATCGGTGTGCGGACGGTTGAAAAATTGATCGATTTAAATTGCCGTACAGAATCGTACGTTGTACGGAATCATACGTCCGTACGGAGTCAGGCTGTGGAAAATTGCTATAATAAAAATCGATTTAAAAAATTTAGTGAAACACTGGTCGAAATAAATTGATCGATTTATATTGCCATACAGAATCGATTTATATTGCTGGACGGTTGAAAAATTGATCGATTTAAATTACTGTACAGAATCGCACGATGTACGGAATCGTACGTCCGTACGGAATCAGGCTGTGGAAATTGCTATAATAAAAATCGATTTAAAAATTTTAGTGAAACGCTGGTCGAATTGTGACGTCGTTTGGGCATATAAATTATATATATGTTTTATAGTTTATATAACATATAATTATACAATATATAATTTTATATGTTTTATAATATATATATATATATATATATATATATATATATATATATATATATATATATATAAAATAAAAATAAAAAATAAAAATTAAAATTAAAAAAATCGCTCCTAAGAAGAAAAAAAATAAAATAAAATGGCGAGCAAATGAAAACAATCTGAGATAAATATGTTGCGAAAGCAATATTGAAAAGTTAACAAAGAAGCAGGATGATATGGCCAAGAAGCATGATGAAATGGCCACGGATATCTCAGAGTTAAAAGATATGTTGAGGGATATAACACATAGCTTAAAAACCCCAGAGGGGATTTCTCCAGATCACGACTTCCAAAGGAATTTTCAGGGACGAATACCGCAAATACAGTTTGAAGGAAGTCAATACCACACTAAATCACCAGAAGGGAATTTCCTTGAAATTAAAAGTAAATTACCTACATATGATGGTAAAGACCATCGGGGTGCCATCGTTTGGGTAAACAAAATGGAGGCCATTTTTGCAGCAAATCCACCATTAGGTTCGCAAGAAAAAGTCATAACAGCATCCAACTCCCTGGAAGGAGAAGCATATGACTGGTATATGTGGTGGTCCCCTAGGTGTAGTGGTCTTACATTCACTTGGGAAAATTTAAAGAACTCTCTGTTGAAAAGATTTCATGATGAGGAAGAGGATGATGTATATGAGAGATTTGTTCACCTCAAGCAGAAAGGATCGGTGAGTGAATACACTCACGAATGGGAAGTATTAGCAGTAAGGCAAAGAGGATTTTCAGACGAATAATTATTAAAAATGTATCGTTGTGGCTTCAAAGACTACATTCGGGAAGAATTAAAATTGTATAATCCCAATACTGTTGAGGAAGCCAGACATGCCGCCATAATTATTGAACGAAAATATAAAGTCCATAGAAACCCATATGTTAATAATGAGAGGGCAATTAGTTATGCTAAGGGGAAATCAGGTAAAACATGCATGGAGAAGTCAAACAAATACATTCCCCCACCAATGCGCAATGAAGGGAAACAACCAATTAATGTTGAAAGAAAAAAAGAGGGGAAATGTTGGAAGTGTGGAGATAAATATTTCGCAGGACATAAATGTGCAAACCAAAAAATTTATAACTGTGAAGCAGAACAAGATGGGGATTCACAAGAAGATAGCACTGGCAAGGAGAGAAATGACGAAAGTGAAAACTCAAATCCAGAACAAGATGAAGATATTCCACGAATTTCGCTCGCAGCCATCACAGGGATAGCTCAGCCACGAACATTAAAACTTAAAGGTCACATTAAGAAGCAGAATGTTATAGTCCTAATAGACTCTGGGAGTACACACAACTTTGTGGATGTTAATGTTGCAAAAAGACTAAACATTTTTGCTTACCCTGTAGCAAACTTAAAAGTAATGGTAGTAGATGGTAAACGAATAGATGGAATAGGCAAGGGCCATAAGGTCAAGTTACAATTGAGTGAATATGAGACAGAAACTAGTTTTTATACAGTTCCCCTAGGGGGAGTAGATGTCATTTTAGGGATAGAATGGTTGCGGACATTAGGTACATACTCAGCAAATCACATAAAGCAATTTATTAAGTTTAAAATGGATGGAAGAAGATACAAGTTAATGGGGTTCCATGCCCCACCCACTCAAGTTGTCTCTGCTCAACAAATGAAAAAACTCATTCGCAAGGGAGCTCCAGCATTTTTGGCACAATGTCAACAATTGGAGTTACTATCGATGGAAAGGGACTCACAGCCCATGGAAATTTCATCTTTAATCCAAAAATACAAGACGGTTTTCCGAGACTTACCAATGGAGTTACCCCAAAAAGGAAGATCGAACACATTATCGAGATTAAACCAGACTCTACACTAGTAAATGTCAAACCATATCGTTACCCACATCATCACAAAACAGAGATAGAACGATTAATACAAGACTTGTTGGAGCATGGGATCATGACAAAGAGTAGAAGCCCGTATGCTGCTCCAGTGGTGTTAGTTAGGAAGAAAGATGGATCTTTCCGACTATGTATAGATTATAGAGGATTGAATAAAATCACGATTAAACATAAGTTTCCAATTCCATTCATTGATGAGATGTTGGATGAGTTACATGGTGCAGAATATTTTTCAAAATTAGATTTAAGATCAGGTTATTACCAAATACGGGTAAGACTAGAAGACGTCGAGAAAACAACTTTCCGAACCCATGAAGGACATTATGAGTTCAAAGTCATGCCGTTTGGACTAAAAAATGCACCAGCGACTTTCCAAGCTACCATGAATGATCTCTTCCACCCATATTTGCGGAAGTTTGTATTAGTTTTTTTTGATGATATCCTCGTTTATAGCAAGACGTGGAAGGAACATCTCAAACATTTGGAGACGGTACTATCTGTGTTAGAAAAGAATCAATTTTATGCTAAATTTTCAAAGTGCACCTTCAGGCAGAAGGAAGTTGAATACCTGGGACATGTTATATCTAGGGAGGGAGTCAAAGTAGACCCCAACAAAATTAAGGCAATCAGAGAATGGCCTAGACCCAAGAACATATCGAAGCTAAGAGGATTTATAGGTCTCACCGGTTATTATAGAAGTTTTATAAAAAATTACGCACAATTGACAACACCCCTGACTATTTTACTAAAAAAGAATGCGTTTCAGTGGGACAATCAAGCAGATAAGTGTTTTGAGAAATTAAAAGAAGTGATGTCAACCACACCGGTACTTGCAACACCCGACTTCTCCAAATCATTTGTAGTTGAATGTGATGCTTCGGGTTTCGGAATTGGAGCTGTATTGATGCAGGATAACCACCCTATAGCATTCGAAAGTCGCAAACTGAATAAATGAGAAGGGCTAAAATCAACATACCAAAAAGAAATGCTCGCCATCATACATGCATTAACTAAGTGGCGCCAATACTTGCTTGGAAGTAAATTTTCAATTCGAACTGACCATAATAGTCTGCAATTCTTACTTCAGCAAAAGACTTTGTCAACAGAGCAACAGAAATGGATGGAGAAGCTGTCAGCATTCGATTTGGAAATATTACACAAAAAAGGGAAGGAAAATGTCGTCGCAGATGCTCTTTCACGTAAAGATGACGACCACACCACTTGTGCCGCCATGGTTGTTGTTCCAGATTGGTTGGATGAAATAAGAGCCGAATATGCCAAGGATGAAGATTGTGACACTATGATCAAGAATATTAGTCAATATGTCAATTTCGAATGGAAGAATGACATCTTATGGTATAAGAATAGAATTTATCTAACACCAGCATCCAAATTTAAGTCGAAAATCTTAAGGGAATCACACAATTCACTAGCTGTTGGACATGTTGGATTCTATAAAACTTACTATAACATTCGACAGTCATTCTATTGGAAGGGCATGAGCAAGGAGATTCAGAAATATGTTGCTGAATGTGATGTTTGCCAAAGAAATAAAAGTGAGAACATTCCAACACCAGGTCTGTTACACCCCTTACATATACCAGATCAGAAATGGGAAGAGATCTCGATGGATTTTATAGAAGGATTACCTGTATCAGATGGCAAAGATAAGATATTTTTCGTAGTAGATAGGCTCACCAAGTATGCCCATTTTATGGCTATTAAGAAAACTGACACAACTAAGAAAATTGCAGAGACATTTTGTAAAAACATACACAAATTACATGGGTTTCCCAAGATCATAGTTAGTGATAGAGACGCTAGATTCAAAGGAAATTTCTGGAAGGAATTCTGCCACCAGGTAGGAATATCCCTCAACATGAGTACAGCCTATCACCCCCAGACAGATGGGCAGACTGAAGTGGTAAATAAATGTTTAGAAACGTATCTCCGTTGCTTTGTCACTGACAAACAAAGTAGGTGGACCCAATGGATACATCTGGCAGAGTGGTGGTATAATACCACCTACCATATATCGGCAAAGATGACGCCTTTCCAAGCTCTTTATGATTATGAACCACCGAAATGGAAGGATTTTGCACTTCTTAATTCTAAAGTTCCAGCCGTAAAAAATCACTTGGAAGAAAACTAAAGAATCATCAATTTATTAAAAGAAAATCTAACCCTGGCACGTAATAGAATGAAACAACAAGCCGATCAACATCGCACTGAAAGAGAGTTTGAAGTAGGAGATTGGGTTTTTGTTAGGCTTCAACCTTACAAGCAGTTGTCGTTAAAACAACAAGGCAAAAATAAAATGTCCCAAAAATATTATGGGCCGTATCAAATAGTGAAGAAGATCAGTCCTGTACCTTATGGATTAAAGTTACCAGATAAGTGTCGAATTCATAGTACTTTTCATGTATCAAATCTCAAAAAAGTACTAGGGCAGAACCAAATAGCACAAACAGAAATACCAGAGACTGATGAAGAAGGAAGAATCGTCCTAGAACCAGAGGGCATACTTGCTACACGAGAAAAGGTTTTACGGTCAAAGACAATAAAAGAATACCTCATTAAATGGAAAAGGCTACCCGAGGAAGATTCATCCTGGGAGTCAGAACGTTTCATTCGCCAACACCCAAGTCTACCTATGCTTTGAGGACAAAGCATCTTAAGGGGAAGGCAATGTTATGAATCTTAGTTCATAACTATTTAGAATAAGTTCTTATTTTATTAATTTAATTATGAATATAATTAGTTAGTTAAATAATTGATTAAATGAAATGAAGAGGCATCGTTTCCAAGGGTCGTGTCTCTCTAATTGGGCGTGGCCAGTCAACTCCTATTTAAAGGAGCACTGCCTCAGCCTTGTAATCATCATTCATCTTATTAATAAATATTTATCTTGTTACAACTTGAGAATCTTCAAGAATTATCAGGTCTAGCATACAGTTAGTCACTACAGTCTCCCAACAGGTTTTGGCAACAATTGTGTTACCAAACATATTGTTTGCAATACTAGTTTGGTATCTCATTCCCCATATGAGGACAAGAGCCACACACATCACTGCCATAGGGTTAAAGCCCCTCAGTCCCGAGGAGGCCCCACCCATTCAAGAAATGACCGAAAGCATCCTTGCAAAGGAAATTCCCATTGCAAAACTAATGATTATAACTCAGAAAACCGAGAAGAGAGGAAATAATCTGGAAACTCCCTCCATACAACAAGACTCACTAGTTTGCACCATATGCGACGTAATAGGACACCCTACCCATATCTGCCCAGAGCTGGATGAATTAAAACCACTCCTCGGATTTGAGGCAAACATCGTGATGCCACGTTCCTGGAAAAAGGAACCTGCCACCAAAGGTAAAGGAAAAGCATTGTGTATCAATCACACATGCGCAATCTGCAACAATTATGGGCACTATACCCATCATTTCCCAGAGATCCCGCAATATGGGTGTTGGGTGCTAGTTTTTTAGATTTTTCCTACGCTTGTCTTGCTTATTTTTCCTCATAACCATAACCAATGGGAGTATCTTTACCTCTTTCTCCTACCTTTCTACCCTAACTTGTGTTGTTTCACCTTGTTTTTATTACTTTTCCAATTCACTAATTATTATGATATGCTATACCTTTTTATGAATAATTGATGGTGAGTGTTTAGAGAATATCAATGGTCTTTGTGTTGTCTTTTCATATGTCATTATAGCACCAAAGATCCTGAGCACGAAGTTCAAAGAAGCAGTTAAGAGGGTGTTGTTACAGCAAAGCGATGTTGTTACACCTTGTTGTTACAGTCCCGCCAGCAAGCTGTTGTTACATTCTGCTGTTACAGACTCATTGACGAACTGCTGATACAGTTGTAACGTTGACTGATCCCATAAACACTTGTTGTTGATCTGTCCTTTAGCTGTTACACTACAACTGTGATTTTATTACGATAGTTGTAGGAGTTGTTTTGCATTGTATTTTGGGATAACAGCCTAAGGGCGGTTTTGATTGTAATATTTTATTTTCTAGTCAGAACTTTATTAGGGAGTGGTTATAACTATATGTGTTATATTTTGATCAGCATGAGAATAATAAGATTCTCATGACTGATCTATCCCTTAATTTTCTGATGTAACCACTATATAGTTTTCGGCCCTAGAGGTTGAAAGGTAGCGGAGAACAACATAATTTTGGCTTCGTAATTCTGTTAAGATTAATATAGATTATCCTATTATTGTTGTTACATGCGTTATTCTATTTAGTTTCTGTTAAGTTCTTCTTCTACCTGCGCCCTGCTAGGGAGGAAGGGTCCTCCTTCTTATCAGGGATTGCAATGATTAAAGTAGTTGTGTGTATGTAATTGTATTTCAGTTTATGTATCAATAGAGTGCTGTTGCTGCTGTTCAGCTGGGAATATATCCTCTTCGATTTCAATATTTTATATGTTGTTACACATATGATATTAAAAACACCAACTGTGTACTTGTTGTGTGGCGCATCAGATAGATTAATTGAAGTGTGATTCCAATATTGTAGAGCCTTTTACTTTTGCATGAGTGATTTATTTCCAGCACTTACTTCAACAACGATTTATTTTCTTTGGAATTGCTTTTGGTTGGTGTATCGGCACAGACAGTGCAACTGTCATTGGAATAAACATACGTCTATGGATTGATAATTAAATGTGTGTTGTTTAGTCATTTAATAGTGATTTATATAGCCCAACATTTTGGTGCTGTTGCCGGGGATGGCAGTGACGATCCAATCAATCAGAGTTGTTTCTTAGAAGTGAAATTTCTGTGTGTTTTCATAGAGTGTCTCTAGTGACACAATTGCTGGGTAGTAAGACGAGAGGTAAGAACCTACGCAGTGCTCTAACAAACTTGAGTGGGCTCACCAATGTCTTGTTGGGACACTTAAGAGGTTGAATTTCTGAGCCTTTTTTTTTCTTAGAGTGTCTCCAATGTCACAATTGTTGGGTGGTAAGACGAGAGGTAAGAATCTGTGCATCGCTCTAACAAACTTGAGCGGGCTCACCAATGTCTTGTTGGGACACTTAGGAGTTGAATTTTGGGTGTTTTTTTTAGGGTACCTTCAGCTATATAGTCGTTGGGCAGTAAGACGAGAGGTAAGAACCTGTGCATCACTCTAACAAACTTGGGCAGGCTCATTGCTGTAGAAACTGAAGCACTTATAGGATGAATTGATACACATAGGGCCCTTGTGTGCCAGTAGGACAACATGAACATCTACGAAAACCCCCCACTCCACTGACTACAGGAAATATGGGTCGTAAGAAGGAAAAGAAGAGTACAGATTTGGGAAGGAAAATATTCTTTGGAGCCCTGATTTCAAGGGCAGAAAAGGAACAATCCACGTCATACAAAGATAATAGGAAGATAGGACCACAATAATCAGCTACCATATCGAGGCTGGGACCATCGGTGTCTTCCATGTCTGGACCTCACCATCCTTCAAACAACATATCCACTCTTGGTATCAAACTCCAGATTCAAAACAACAATGGAAAATCATTGATAAGGATCTGAGAATTGAAGGACATGGAGAGACCAGTGGGGAAAATCAGGGACCTAAGGAACAACATTCAGTTGATCATCAATTGGACGTTGGTAGTGCTGTTAAATTGTTGGTCCTGGAGTAGCCCGATCCTTCTATTTGTCAATCTCCAGTACACTTCGAGGTCAGTTCATTCCATTAGGAAGAATCAACCATGGGGGACGAGAATGTCAAGACAGACAACTCCGTTCCTTTTGAATTCCCAATAGTAGTAACATAGGATGAGGCTCCTATGAATAATATCCATTTATTATCCTTACCATCCTTTCAAGGGATGGTTGTTGAAGATCCTGATACCTTTTTGTTCGAATTCAATGTGTTGTGTAGAGGTTGTGACTACACTTCATATGCCCAGAAGCTGAAATTATTCCTTGCTACTTTGAAAGGAGCAGCATTAAGATGGTTCATGAGATTGGGTGCTGGCACGATTCGAACCTGGAATGACATGAGAGAGGCCTTCCTATTTAAGTATCAGGACCACTGTCGAACCAGGGACTTGAAGGACGAGATTTTCAGAATTGCACAGAAGGAGGAGGAAAGCCTGGAAGATTATTTGGAGTGATTTCACTACAATTTACAGAGCTCTAAATTCAGTAATTTAGATCCATAAATTCTAAATCCAATATTATTAAGAGGTTTAAGAGATGATTGTGTGGAGCATCTGAACATAATAGGAAAATGAGACATATCACAAGAGACGTTTGATGAGATAATGAAGCTTTGCCTGCGTAGCTCAAGAGGATCGGTCAAAGGAAGAGTTTCAGTTCGGGATCCTTCACTTCGGATACAGAAGTCCACAAGTGGAGGAGTAACCAAAGCATAGATCAGGAACTTATTTGAGGATTTTAAAACCGATCTCCTTAGCACTCTCTCTGCCTAGATCACTACGGTACAAGTCAAGAAAGCACAAGCAGAAGCTGAAGTAGCCTTAGCAATATTGTGTCCCCGATGCAAGAAGAAAAATTTGGAAAGAGAATGTGGACTGAATAGTGTCAGCCTGTGCAACATCTGTGAGTTGACGCACTCTACGAATCAGTGTCCTGAGTTGCCCAGACTGAAGGTAGTACTTCAAGAATCAAACGAGGATGTTCAATCTTCTTATTTCATCGGATCAAAGAGACCATGGCAGCCACGACCTACAGGTATTCCTTCATATTTTTCCTCTTTTTATCCTTGAAATAATGTCTGTAATAGCCAAAAATACCCATGGAAGTATCCTACTCCTTCAATTTCCTTCACCATGGAACCAGTGGCCATCTCCTCCACCAATGCAATATCCTCCATCACAACCCAATCCTTGGGGTAAGAACTGGAGAAGCAATGGCCAAGGTCCAGTACCTCCTCCAATACCAATGCAACAACAACAGTTACAACTGCCTTCTATTCAAAATCCTACACCTTTTGTCCGATCCCAATTACCTGTGCAACCTAACCCCAATCCAAATATTAAGGCGGCCTAGAGCATGGATGCTCTGGTTACCCTCTGGACTTATCTTGTTGCTCCTATCGGACTTAATAAGGTTTGGCTTCGATCAGGGAAAATAATTAGATCTAAACATACCACCATTATTACCAAAGAAAGTGAATCACCCAGGAAGGATATGGACAATTTTGAGGCAGCTGTTACACATGTAACAGCTGATACAACACCTGTTGTTACATCTGTAACAACCATCTCGGGAGGGTTTGTTGTTCCTACATTAGCCAATCCGTGTAAGGCTGGTACATCTGTGATAGCTGACTTAGTTGTTAGTATTCATAACCCCCCATACCCTCAACGATTAACTGAAACTGGTCTGGTCTCACAACCTGAATCCGAATTCCTTAGGGAGTTGCAAAATTTTTATGTGCGGATTCCGCTGTTACAAGCCCTTAAATAAGTCCCTATCTACGCTAAAATAGTAAGGGATCTATGCATCAAAAGACCTGGAAGGAAACCTAAAGACCCTGCTACTATCCATGTCATAGGAAAATTATCCGATCTTATGATTGATCAGCCTTTGTTGACTAAATATAATGACCCAGGGAACCCTACAGTGACTGTCCATTTTGACAATCATCCCATAACCAATAATTTGATTGATCTAGGGGAAACTAATAATGTTATGACTAAAGACCTCTTCATCTCTCTGGGACTCCATGGAATTAGACCTACACCTACAGTGCTTGAATTAGCAGAAAGGTCCCATGTCAAGCCCGAGGGAATAATTGAATATGTGGTTATCACTGTGGCTTCCTAGAATTATCCGGCTGACTTTCTTATTTTACAAACCAAATCCAACTTGGGGGGTCATCCTTTAATCTTGGGAAGACCATGGCTAGCCACTGCAGACACATATATTAGATATAGGTCTAGATCTATGGTGATCTCAGATGGATAGACCACTCAAAACCTGAACCTTTATCCCCCAGAAAAATCTCATATGGATTCGAGTAGTCCTTGGTGGGACAAATTTTCACCTGAATCTGATCTTTCCCTACCTCTTCTCATGCTTGGAAAAGCATAATACTTTAAGGATGAAACAAAGGATGATATCATTAATGGTTTTATTAGTAATTCACTCCTTGTTGCCTCCATTAGAGATTTGGGAGAAGAAGGTGAGGAAGATTATGCAATTATTGAACATTTGAAACAATTCCACTTACTATCAGCAGTCCCGTTGAAATTGAACCTGGAAAATGTTTGAACATCAATCCTAACATGATTTCTGAAAAAAACAGATTACTGATACATCTGTTACAGAAATACAAAATGGCATTTGCATGGGACTATACAGATATGAAAGGAATCCATCCTGGCCTATGCACTCACCGCATTTACCTTAAAAAGGATTGCAAACCTCCTCAGCGCCGAATGAACCCTGCACTTAAGGAGATAGTGAAAGAAGAATTGTAGAAACTCCTTAATGCTAATTTCATCTACCCCATTTCCGACTGTCAAAGGGTGTTTCCGCTTGTCATGGTTCTGAAGAATAATGGCAAATGGAGAGTCTGTGTTGACTATAGAGAACTTAACAAGGCCACTCAAAAGGATCATTTTCCTTTACCATTTATTGTTCAGGTCTTGGACACTCTTTCTGGAAAAAAATTCTTTTCATTTCTAAATGGGTTTAGTGGCTACAATCAAATAAAGATTGCCCCAAAAGACCAAGGCAAGACAACCTTTACTTGTCCATGGGGTACTTTTGCATACAGAGTCCTTCCCTTTGGCCTCTGTAATGCACCAGCTACCTTTCAAAGGGAAATATTGGGTATTTTTTCTGATCTTCTGAATGATTGTCTTGAAATCTTTATGGATGATTTTACACCCTACGGGGATGCCTTTGAGACATCATTAGCTAACTTGGAAAAAGTGTTGGAACGCTGTGAACAAACTAATGTTGCTCTAAGCACAGAGAAATCCCACATGATGATGACTGAGGGAATTGTGCTGGGACATTTCATTTCAGCAGATGGAATCAAGGTATATCTTGCAAAAATTGAGGCAATCTCGAAAATCCTGACCCTTAAGACTCCGAAAGAGGTACGTAGTTTTTTTGGACATGTAGGATAATATAGGAGGTTTATAGAGAAAATTTCAAAGATTGCATCCCCTCTATTTTAATTACTTATGAAAGATGCATAATTTGTGTGGACAGGGCAGTGTGAGCATGCCTTTTTAAAATTGAAGAACTGTGTAATAGCATCACCTATTTTACGAGAACGAGACTGGGAATTTCCGTTTCATATTGCTACAGATGCATTTGACATAGTTGTAGGTGTTGTTTTTGGGGCAGCTGGAGGAGAAGAAACCTTATGCCATTTATTAAATCATCAAGAACTTAACTCCAACAAAACTCAACTACACTGTTACTGAAAATGAATTCCTAGCAGTAGTGCATGCTATCAACAAATTTCGGCACTACATCACTGGGTACCAAGTATTTGTACACACTAACCATGCTGCAGTTCGATTTTTAATGAACAAGCCTGTTACTAATGGTAGAGTTACACGATGGTTATTGCTGTTACAAAAATTGGATATTACTATTCTAGATAAACCTAGAAAAGACAATGTAGTTGCTGATTTCCTTTCTAGATTAACTATAAGTGATGATTGCACTGCATTGAGGATTCTTTTCCAGATGAGTATCTTTTTTCCATCTCTACTCACTCACCATGGTATGCAGATATAGCCAATTACCTTGTTGCAGGAAAATTCCCACACCAATTGTATTCCAAAGAAAGAAGGAGGATTATACAACAGAGTGCTACCTACTCCTGGATAGAGGGAAATCTCTATCACACCGGGCCAGATTTTCAGATTAAGCGATGTGTTAGAGAAGATGAGGTATTTGAGATCTTGAAGGCTTGTCATGAGGAACCTTGTGGAGGACACTTCGCTGACAAGAGGATAGGACATAAAGTACTCTCAACAGGGTACTACGGGCCAACCATATTCCAAGATGCCAAGAATTTTGTGTAAGGATGTGATAACTGCCAAAGGATGGGCCAGCCTCTAAAATCAGATGAGATGCTGTTATAGCCTCAAATAGTAATAGAACCATTTGAGAAATGGGCCCTAGACTTTGTGGGGCCAATTAATCCTTCATCACAGAAAAAAGCATACATATTAGTCTGCACCGATTATGTCACAAAATGGGTTGAAGCAAAGGCACTAACTAGAGCAACAGAGCAGGTTGTTTCAGACTTCCTATTTCAAGATATTTTTGTTTGCCTTGGGATACCCAGAGAGATAGTGACAGATGGGGGTCCTCAATTCACATCTCATTTGATTAAGAAACTGGTTGAAAAGTATGGAATCCATCATAGAATCACTACAACATATCACCCACAAGCAAATGGTCAAGTAGAAAGCACCAATAAAGTCATTGAGGGAATCTTAACAAAGACAATAGCCAGCCACCAAAGGAACTGGGTCGAGAAACTTCCAGAGGTACTGCGGGCTTACAAGAAAACATGGAGAAATACTACATGCTTCTCACCATATGAATTGGTGTATGGTAAGAATCCCTTATTTCCCATAGAATTTGAAATAAAGACATTAAGAACACCATTGTAGGTCGATCTGGATTTGAGTACAGCACAAACTCAAAGACTGAACCAACTCAATGAGTTGGAAGAGAAATGGTTGGCTACCATTCAACATACAAAGATCATTTAGCAGTAAAGAGCGAGATGGCATGATGGGTTTATTAAGAAGAAAAATTTCTAGAAAGGAGATTGGGCTCTTTTGTACGATTCAAGGTTCAAGGATTTCAAAGGCAAGCTCTACACCAGATGGCTAGGTCCTTATGAAGTGGATACAGTCTTTGACAATGGAATGTACAATTGGTCACCATTGACAGTGCTAAGACATCGTTATTGGTTAATGGGCACCGTCTAAGGTTATATCATCAACCCGCTCCGAAGGAATCATTTGTCAACATTTTCGCAGACTCTGATCTTCATGTTACGACAGCAGGGGAACATTCTCCTATGCAGCCTTAAAAACTAAAATTCCAATAAGTGCAGTAGTTGAAAACCACCTTTGTGGCAACTGTTACACCTATTAAAAAAAATAAAAATAAAAATAAATAAATAAATAACAAAAATAAATCTAACTGTGAAAACCCCTTTCTCGGGCGCAGTCAGACAATCAGTAACAGCTGAAAACCACTCTTGTGGTGGTTGTCACACCCATGCTTTTCTTCATGAAACATCATGTTCCTTTTCTGATCTATTTCATAGGATGATGGTATTCATGTAATTTCCTTTTATCTACCAATTTCTTCTAATCATTATGTTCTTTTTAAGAATAATCTAAGGGTTGTCTTAGTTGTTACACATGTAACAGTCGAAAGCCACGAATACTGTTTTTTATGATTCATTCCATAACAGAAATAATTGTGCCAGCCAAATGCAATAACACGGGCGCTGCAAGCAGGATGCCGCCAATACAAAGTCTCCCTCCACGCCACCTCAGGTATGTTATTAAAGAGGTAAACATTGTCATTGATGATTCGATGATCAATTGACAAAGCAATGATACTCCCGTGACGACCGTGGGCGGCCGTCACCGTTAAGGTGGGGAAGGGGATATGACTTGAAATCATTACAAAAAGGCCTTAATAATAAATATCCATCAAATCCGCATGCACCTAATCAATAACAAAATTTCTAATGATGACCGAATCCGATTGGAAAAGAGCGTGTGTATGAAATCCCATTACTTTCCGTAATGAGCCATTTATGAATATTCGTGTGAGGTACGATTAAGTAAATCCGTAAAAGCCGTCACCTTCCATCAATCTCCTTGACTAAAACATTGCATCCTCATTGTAAACTCGTCAATTGGGATAAGCAGAGATGCCGAGAAGCAACGAATTCAGAGACACAGTGATGTTACAGTGGGGCTGAACAACAAATAAGCGAATTCAGAAATGCAGTGATGTTACAGTGTGGTTGAACAATAAGAAGAAAATTAGAAACAAACAACAGAGATGGGTGGAGCAACGGTCAGGCACGAACTGGATTCTATGGATGCTCTGCAGAATTGTCCAGAAGCCTACCATATATTTAGAGATGTTGGATGGATTGAGTTTTTCTAAAAGCTTAAAGGCTCAGACGAGGCGGTGGCAATTGAATTTGCTCAGAACTTGAAAAATAATCAAACCTGAGTAAGGGGCATGAAAGTGGAGGTGACTGAAGAGGTAATTGCCCGGGTAACTTCATTGCTAGTGGAGGGGTGAAGGTGGTTTAAGAGAAAAATCAATGACCCATCCTTGAATGAAGACTTCCTAGTAGGGGAAGAAAAACTAGAGAAGAAAGGGAGAGGAATTGACAGATTGTCACTTCCTCATCCTTGGGAAGATGTCGCCCTGGGCTTAATTAAATATATCACTTGCGAGGGAAGATCCACGATAGTGTTCAACTATCACTTTCCTCTGCTTCATTCTATTTATTAGTGAACATCAAGCATATGGCGGCAGCAGTGAAAACAACATCACACCCGGAGGCATGTGTGATTAATCACGAACTCATTAAGCTAATTGTGCAGGATGCCCTAGGTCAGCAAGGAAAAACTTGGGAAGAATTAAAGCGAAAGAGGTCAAGGACAAGACAGGGGAAACAAACCATGACTTCAGGAGCAAGTCAGGAAGAGGTGGAGACCCAAACTCGGCTTGCTGGAGTTAGAATTGGGAAAAAGCCTATTGATGAACCAATTGGGGATATAAGACCAAAACAAAGAGTGAAAGTTAGCATACCTGCAGAACCTTTTCCTACGGCCGAAAAGAAGACGAAAGCAGAAGTTTTAGAAGAAGAAAGGCAACCCTCCTCATCAGGTAAGGACGAAACCAATGCCTTGTTGTTAGAAATTAAAAGTCTAAGAAAGGAAAACGAGGAATTGAAGCATAAATTATTTGAGGGGAAGGAGATACCGGTGTCTGTATGCATGACATGTTTTCAATACTCAACAGCAGTGGGATATAAGGTCCGTAGACAAAATATTAGCCCAATGGAAACAGAAACAGAACAGCAGGAGGCTGTTACACAAGAACCTGCTGATGATATTGCTGTTAAAGTAGAGCCTCCTGTAATAATTGAGCTAGAAGCCGACCCACAAGAACATGTGGAGGCCACTCCTATTGTAGAAGAAACAACAATGGACACAGAGGCTACTCTAGGTGGAAACAAAGGGGCTGACACACAAGAACCCACCGAGGAGGTTGCTGTTACACAAGAACCAGCAGCAGAGGTGGAACAACCCCATGGAGCAGAGTCTGGTACACCTATTGTTGATGAATATATTGAATTCAAGAGAACGCCAAGTCCCATTTCGGGATGGAGTTATGAGAAAATATTGCTAATTTATGAGTTACAAAAGTGGAAACAAGAAGCAATCTCCCTTCGGGAGGGGACGATTTCGCTAAAGGAACATCAGAGAGAAATATATGCTTTACATGAAAGATGGATGAAATCAGAATTGAAGAAAGGATGGGAGAATTACAAGAAGAAGGAAACTCTGAAGAAACAGGAAGAACAACTACTGCTGTTACAGCAACAGGTTCAGGACCTCACCATAGACAAGAAAAAACTTCATGACCTCGCCCTCAACTCGCTGGGTTGTAGGCGACCTTCTCCATCCTACTCTATTTTTCTGTGGGAACACTACTTCTTGTTTCAATTGAAATCCATTATGGAGGATAGACCTTATTTATGTTCTTCCACTCGTACATTTCTAGATGTTTTCCGTGCCTCCAGTTTTGATGGGCAAAGCTTGTTATGTGAATAATTCTTACACAATATTATTTGTGAACATATGAGTACGCAGATGGTTCTGACAATATTCTCCTATATGGGAGATCTTCAATTGGGGGCGTTTGTGTTCTTCATGAAAAATTAGATTAAATGGCGTCTGGCCATTAAATCTATGGAGACTAATGAGGAGAAGACGACGTTGTGGGTTCGGGCAGAACTAGGATGAGATGTTGAGTTGAGACGATAATTCAGGAGAATGCTGAGTACCCCTAGGATTAAAGAACCAAAAGCCATTATAGAAGAATAATTATGAACTTCTTCCTCAATCATTTCTCAATGATGAAGAGCCGAGCTTTGACAGGTTGCTTGAAACGCATGGAAGCCGGCAGTGCTGAGCTATTGAAGGGGGATCCATTCTCATTCTAGAATTTTGTGGTGGCTATTACACATGCACCAGCCTATGCACAAATTGTACAATCCCTTGGTGCTTGTGGCTGGGATTGAGATTCAAGTTTCCTTTGATTTGGTTTCGAATTGAGGATTACTAGATCAATTATGAATTGAGTAAGTATGAGTCAGAATCTTGAGCACGACAGTTGATGGCCAATCATGGATACAGGTCTGCAGATGAAGACACAGCTGGTGCTTATGATCTCACCGACCAGCACCGAAGGTATTCCCATGAGAGATGAGTTTGCATGAGGACATGCAAGTATTTCAGTTGGGGGGAGATGTTGGGTGCTAGTTTTGTACATTTTTCCTACACTTTTCTTCCTTGTTTTGCCTCATAACCATAGCCAATGGGAGTATCTTTACCTCTTTCTCCTACCTTTATACCCTAACTTGTGTTGTTTCACCTTTTTTTTATTACTTTTCCAGTTCACCAATTATTATGAAATGTTATACCTTTTTATGACTAATTGATGGTGAAATTTTGGAGAATATCGATGGTCTTTGTGTTGTCTTTTCAGATGTCATTTATAGCACCAAAGATCTCCAGCACGAAGTTCACAGAAGCAGTTAAGAGGGTGTTGTTACAGCAAAGCGATGCTATTACACCTTGTTTTTATAGACCCGCCACCAAACTGTTGTTACATTCTGCTGTTACAAACTCATTGACGAACTGCTGATATATTTGTATCGTTGACTGATCCCGTCAACACTTGTTGCTGATCTGTTCTGTGTCTGTTACACTACAACTGTGATTTTATTACGATAGTTGTAGCAGTTGTTTTGCATTGTATTTTTGGGATCACAGCCTAAGGGCGGTTTTGATTGTAATCTTTTATTTTATAGTCAGAACTTTTTTAGGGAGTGGTTTTAACTATATGTGTTCTATTTCGATCAACATGAGAATCATAAGATTCTTATGAATGATCTATCCCTTAATTTTATGATGTAACCACTATATATTTTTCGGCCCTAGAGGTCGAAAGGTAGCGGGAGAACAACATTATTTTGGCTCTGTAATTGTGTTCAGATTAATATAGATTATCCTGTTATTGCTGTTACATGCGTTATTCTATTTAGTTTCCATTAAGTTCTTCTTCTACCTGTGCCCTGCTAGGGAGGAAGGGCCCTCCTTCTTAGCATGGATTGCAGTGATTAAAGTAGTTTTGTGTATGTAATTTTATTTTATTTTATGTATCAATAGAGTGTTGTTGCTGCTGTTCAACTGAGAATATATCCGCTTCATTTTTAATATTTTATATGCTGTTACACGTATTATATTAGAAACACTAGCTGGGTACTTGTTGTGTGGCGCACCAGATAGATTAATTGAAGTGTGATTCCAATCTTGTAGAGCCTTTTACTTCTGCATGAGTGATTTATTTCCAGCATTTATTTCAGAAACGATTCCTTTTCTTTGGAATTGCTTTTGGTTGGTGTATCGACACAGACAGTGAAACTGTCATTGGAATAAATAGACGTCCCTGGAATGATAATTAAATGTGTGTTGTTTAGTCATTTAACAATTATTTATATAGCCCAAAAATAGGGATGCCTTACACGCCATCGAGCGATCCTATCAAGGGGATCCTCCACCCAGTCTGCTGGAGATGAACCTCGTATCATCTAGTATCTACAGGAAGAACCACAATCACCTGAAAGGCTACCTGCCAGACCCCCTCCCCCAATCGAAAGGTGCATACTTTGTGATGAGCTTGATCATTTCATCATTGATTTCCCAGCTTTGGATATGTTCCAATGGTGGTATCCAGTTCATATAGTATATCGCAACAACATGGACATCCAATATTCATGTCAAATATGTGGTGACAACCACCCAGTGTGTCGTTGTCACTACATACCTAGATTCCGCGTAGCACTAGACTGTATGCGATCAACCATAGTCCGCCTCTCCCAAGAAGATGACACGGGCTCGGAATCCATGAACATCTCGACAACCCAAGAATATGTGACGAGTAGATCCATCCTATTATTGTCAGTTAAAAAGAAACCAATAAGGGAGATTCTTCCTCCACCAAACGCCAATGACACGATACAACATATACGATTCGTATAGTCATGTATTAGAAATATGACTCGAACTATCTGCTCATCTACCATAGGTGTCGAGTCAGCTATACACTACAAGAAAAAAGCACATTGGTGAGGGGCGAAAATGGTCACCATAAGCTCATTGGTGAGGGTCAAAAGAGCCTTCGTCACCAAAAATTGAACGTCACCAAAGGTGGCGTCGCCGAAAGTATAGGTGTTGTGGTGACATTCAAGATCCGTCACCAATAATGATTTATAGTGACGAATAGTGACCGTCACCATTTCATATGAGCAATGGTGACGGACAATAGCCTCCGTCACCAAAAAAATGAACGTCACCAAAAGTGGCGTCGCCGAAAGTATAGTGTTGTGGTGACATTCAAGGTCCGTCACAAATAATGATTTATAGTGACAGATAGTGACCGTCACCATTTCATATGAGCAATGGTGACGGACAATAGCCTCCGTCACCAAAAAACTGAACGTCACCAAAGGTGGCGTCGCCGAAAGTATGTGTTGTGGTGACATTCAAGGTCCGTCACGAATATTGATTATAATGACGAATAGCGACCTTCACCATTTCATATGAACAACAACGATTTTTTGTGATGGACCTTTCATGGCCGTCACTATTGGTGCATATATATGGTGACGTTCATTGACCGTCACCATAAACTCATTGGTGACATCAAGGTCCGTCACAAATATTGACTATAATGACAAACAATGACCCTCACCATTTCATATCAACAACAACGATTTATGGTGACTGACCTTTAATGGTCGTCACTATTGATGCGTATATATGGTGGCGTTCATTGACCATCACCATTTCATATTTTGGTGAAGATCAAAAAATGTCACCATAAGCTCATTGTTGATGGTCAAAAGAGCATCCGTCACTAAAAACTGATCTTCGTCATTCCCTATATATGAATATCAGGGCACGATGGAATCGAACCACCAACCTCCTGCTTGTAAAGCAGGTGCTCTTCCATTGAGCTAGCACCCTTTAAAGAATTAGACTTTAAACTAAAAATTGCCCCTAAAGGTGCAAAGATACACCAAAGGAATAAGAACCAAAATAACTGAAAGAATTCAGTGTCCTTGCTCCTATTTTTATTCTACAACACTCTACAAAGTATGATCTTGATCTATGATGTATTTGTGCCGAGTGGTTCTAATTTAATGGTAAATGTTATTCAGATAAAATAAATGAATAACTGAGAGGCCTTACGGGCTAATTTTTAATCCTTACACTAAAATCTCTTAACATTCAAGTCTATGGAACAACTCGTTCAAAGTTCAAACTGAAGTAGATTTTAAATGGAAAGCCTAAAACTAGCTAAGTAGTTTACAAGTTAACATTTTGGATATAGCTTCTGTTCAATTTATATGACAAGTTATGCCATAACCCTGAAACTAATTTTTTAGCTAAAAGACTTTCTTAAGTCAACAATGACAAAAAAAGATAGTCATGACAAGCAAAATTCTCTTGTTTTTTCTAATGAGGGTGCATGTAACTTGATAAAGGTTGTATGAGAGTATCAAACCATAAAAAGTTTCACTAAAACATGGAAATGACAAAGTCTGGTTAAGCAACAAAAGTTTAGTTGAATATATGAAAAACATCGAGCTAAATGATATAATTAAACTAAAAGTAACTGTAAAAAAATGAAATTGCCATCATATACCATCTGGTTTGGTTAGTTCTTCAGAAAGAGATAGCGCAATTCTATGATCTAGCTCCTCATCTTGATTATGTAATGGACCATCCTGAACAAAAATGTCCACATACAACAATCAATGTTATTGTATTGGTAAGACTTTTGATATAATCTATCAAAGCATGTACTATGTGTGAGAATAACTGGAAAGCACAACTAGAAATTTGAATCACAACATAACAATATAAAACAACATGCAACAGGAAATGAACAAATCCACAATTTGAGAAATATGAACAATCCATGAACATATTCTTATATATTGATATAGATAACGAAATAGAAAACTAGATTTATGAAATTCAAGTATCACACAACAATGTCTTGAACAAATCTCAATATGTAAAATAGTATTTTTTGCATTTGGATTTACCTTGCAGAACCTCAGGAAAAAGTTTCCACAGAAACAACGAATAAACATAACAACATGGACCTCAGGAGCAATTGTGCAGGGGATAAAATATGAAGGTAAAGCACTAGAGAAGTATTCAAAGCAAATGATGAAAAACGTATCTAGAAATAACTAAGAACCCTCTGAAGTAAACCACACATTTATCATTGTGACCAGTACACTTGCAAAAAAAGATCAGAATAATCTATGAACTATTCCACAAAAAAGCAGTGAATTTTTCCACTAAAATACAGTTTCAAATTAATCAACTTTGTTAAAGTTAACAAAAAGAAGATTGAAGTTTAAAAGACAATACACTCTGATGAATTAGGGATTACCGTGGCATTAGAGGGCACATGCCAAAATACATTATCATCTCCAAATGCACCCCTACGTAGTGTCCATCTAACACTTTGTGACTTGAACGTTTAAAAGGCTTGCTCAACCACTTCATTGTTCGAGATTTTTTCTGAGTACGATGGTACAATGTGACCTGCATGTCCCAAATAACATGAGCCAACAATGAAAACCATAATTAAATTATTAATGCCTTACTAATTTAATCCTTGAAAAGACGAAAAACATGAATCCAAGAAAGAAAATGATAAGGTTCTCGTTAACCAACTATTATATTTACAGATATGGCAGAATTGTTGATTGGTTGTTTCAAAATTTAAAGCATTTTACGTATTCTCTGAAACATATGAAAAGACACTAAAATTACCAAGGTCATATTTCAACATAAATCTTGTAGAAAATCTTTTTCTTTGAAATTTGAGTTTTCGTTTGGGTTCGGGTTTGATCCGTTTCGGCTTCAGGTTCAACTTGTGATTAGATTTGGATCAGGTTTGGGCTCAAGTTTGAGGTTCAAATTTGACATTCGCCGAACCTCAGCAAATTTCAATTTTTTTTAGGTTTGCCAAATTCCAAACCTGAAGTTTCAGGTTCGGCAAAAATTGAAAGTGACACACAATTGCACCCTTAGTCATTGAAATCCTAATTTTTTCACCCACAAACGTCAAATTCTATGTTTTAGGAATCTATCCGAGCTTAAAATGAAATGTGCAGTGGAACACACTTATAATGACCATTCAAAACTGTCACATTTGAAAATTCCCTATGAAACACGCCAAACCTGCAATATTCACAAAATATTAAAATACGGCCTTGGAAATATAGTCAGCACAGTATGTTGTATACACTAAATAGATTTGGACAACTATATTCAGGTCAAAGTTGACAGCTAATCCACATTTTAAAGTTTCAGAAAAAAAGGCAAAATATACTGCATCACAGTCTAGATGAACCTAAGCTTTATCAAAATATCATATACAATTAAGTCGCCCATTTACAATTGTAAATCTATACAGCACATGGCCATCTTGAGCAAATCAATCATTCACCTAGGTCAAAAAAGGAAATTGTGTTTTGTCATTTGCCAAGCAAAACGAAGACCAAATATAGTTGCCATTTGCCTGGCCCCCTTGACCAAATAAGCTGTCCAACTAGATCGTATGATGAGGAATTTGCATCCCTGCCATTTTAAGTAAGACACAAAACTGCATGTCTATGTGGGTCAAATGAGCTTCATTCCTAAAATACTACTAGCAAGCCTAGTAAAACATTAAACTGATCCCAAAATCCTACCATCATCCAAGAAAAAGCAGCAACCACAGTGAAATGCTTTGGGGTTAAAATGACCAAAAAGACATGAAGGCACTGGTTACTCTTTAAATAAAAAAGGAAATTAAAAGAAAAAAAAGAAAAAAAGAAAAAATGTTACAAAAGGGAGACAAAGAAAAGCCGGGGAACCTAACAGAAATAGAGGAAAAGAAAAATAAGACAAGGAAAAACTGAGTATAACTGATGAAAAGTGAAATAACCGATAATAAAATTTCAACAGATTTCAACAGCAAAAATTAGAAGCCCCAGTTAGAGAATGTGAAGCACCACAGAAATTAAGTGACTAGCAAAACATCAATTTTGAAGTTCACACACTGGTTCAAATCCTCTATATCATATTACTTTTGCTTGTCAATTGACATTACCAATCTGGTTAAGGCATTTCAAGAAAGTCCAACAGAAGGTAGATAGATGAGCAATTCAAAGCAAAACCAAAGACAATATGACCTTGCAGATAAGAAAATTTTTAAAAATGTAAAATAGATGGTTAAAACTTAAGCGACCACAACAATAACAAAAAAAGTTTCAAACACAAATAAGATTCCATGTAAATGTAAGCACTGCAAATATTAAATTAAAAGGGGGCAGAAAAGAGTAAAGCTAAACGAGAAAGCTATAAAAAGGGTAAATGGGAAGGCTAACAACAAATCAAAATGTAGCAAAGAAAGACACCAGAAACAAGAAAGCTAACCAAAACATAAAAGCAAAACTAATTAATGATTTTACCAAAATGGCATTCATCCTCAACCAAAATTTAATGCAATTTGTAGCCCCACTAGCCTATTTTTTATCATATCCAGTATCTAACGTTGCCTGATTGTGCTGTGCTGCAACAGGAAGAGCATATTTGCCTTGGAATCCCAAACCTGAATCATAAATAAAGTAATCAGTTGTGTTTCTTTGTATCATGCAACAAAAATCGAACTAAATTAGGATTTATGGATCAAGGAACTTACACTCACCATTCATGTTGATGCCACAGTCCCTGCCAGGTCTGGTTTTAGCTTTTTGTTTACCTCTGAAGTGCTTCCATCCAATTCTAAGGCAAACCTGAGATAAACAAACAATTTACAATCATTTTTCACTTTTACACAAGGAATTGCCCTCAGGTATGCTTCCATATATAATAAAGCTCCAATTAAGACTTGATTTATGAAAAGCACAAAGGCAAGAAATAGCTATGATCTTGATCATAACATACAAAGCAAACAAATAATACTTTCAGAGACAATCATTGAAATAGAGTTTACCTTGCAGCCCTTGCTTTTTTCTTGTCATCTTCCAAGGAAGCAGATTTCACATCTACTCCAAATCTAGCCAAACGTGCTTTCTTTGCTTCATCATCAGTAGATGAGCGCAAAGCAAGTCCAAACCTGTTTAATGATTTGGGCATTATCAGATTCCAATTATTCTAGAGTAAAACAAATGCACATCATAAGTTTGGAAAAAAATATTAAGAAAATTAAGCTGATGGTAAATTAGACACACAAGATAAGGAAAATAGCATCATCATAATCTCAGGAATCTGAAGACAGAAAATAAATTCCTGAATTTTGGATGAACAAACCTCTCAGCCCTCGCTTTCCTCTTTTCTTCTTCCGATATTTTTGCTTCTCCTATTCCAGGAGAGGTAGGTTTTGGAGTACCATTTGCTGACTCACCAAATCTGTCAATAAAACATACCCGAAGGTAATTCCCGTCAATTAAGAGATTAAACATATTGACTGATAAGATTGGGGACCATGTGCACTGACCATTCAATACAGAAATTACTTCCATAGCTATTAATCACTTTAAATATTTGCACCAGAACTGACAGTCCACCAAACTTAAAACACCATTATGACCAAACATTGTTTAAAATAAAATACATCATATATTTAACAGAGATGATGAACATTTAAGTTAAACAAACATAAGCCTTGAAAATTCTGGAATCCCTAGAACCTAAATCATACAACAAGATTTTTCCACCAATCCGAAGGGTGGCATTCCAGGTCTGCAGCAGTAATTAGTGCCAGAACAAAAAGCTAATCATATATACTATACAGAGATTATCCACTGCACTCCATGCCTTCGAGGACCAACCATTTCTGCTAGCTACAGTATCAGTATGCGTCTTGAGAATGATCTATCATGCATGAGGTGTTGCCCTCTGACTGAAGAATCAATGTAAACAGGGTTGTCATAGTATCCAAAACGTTACAGGAGCCTCACTGGTTCATGGATAATCCTCACGGCCAAAAACAAATTTTGATAGATTCTCCAATGATATTAACTGAGCTCAGAATTTTTACATTGTGATCATGATTTAGTTATAGAGATCATATGCTGTATAGAATTATGGTTTTGTTCAACACTACCAGTGGTTGCATCACGTTTTGAATGGGTTACATTCTTTCAACGATTGTGATTTGTAACCTTTCCTGTTGGGTTGAAGATCCACATGTGTCCTCGTAGTTGGGAGGTAGTGTGTGGCACTTGCAGAGGAAAGATTGACTCTGATAACCATTACCTTGGAGGAAGATAAATGGTCCAGGATTCATGTTGGGACCTCTCAAGGGAATATCAACTCCAACACTTTGTATGCCTGATAGTTACTAGACTCTGATAACCATTACTTTAGAGAGAGATAAACAGTCCAGGATTCATGTTGGGACCTCTCAAAGGAATATCAACTCCAAGACTTAGTATTCCTGATAAGTCATTGAAGTGGAAGTTGGATTCACAATCACTGCATGGTGCCTTCATAACCAATGCCAAAGTTAATTTGGGCTGCCAGGATATGTAATACATTTTTATTTGGGAACTGAAATAGGTCAACATGGAGTCAAGATCTGAAACACTGATTCACATTTGCTGGAGAAGGAAAATATGGAAGTCAAATTGCCAACCAAAAATGGAAGCTCATAAATAGCCTCAAAGTTGTTTTGTTTAGGATTATATAGAAGTCAAACTGCCAACCAAAACTAAAACTGGTAGGTCATGTATAGCATCAAAGGTGGCTTATTTAACTGTTTCATGCCTTCTTAACGTTCTAAAGTTTTCTACAGTTTCAATAGTTCCAAAAGCATAGTTGGGCATAAATTTGAAAGGAAACATGTCTTACTGGCTCTTGGCCCTCAAGTCTGTGCATGGAGATTGAATTTCAAAGATTGTAGATGAATGAAAATAAAGCTTATGTTGTGTAGTGGCATTATGGCTTCTGTGTTATTTAAATTTCTATTGTGCGTAAATAATTGATTTGCTTCCAGAATTTGTGCACTGACTATTTGCGATGGTTATCATAGGTGTGGGTCAAGTGAATCTAACTTGAACTGACCAGTAAACTCATATAACCATATAACCTATGATGGAGGTTTAACAAGACCATTTTCAAATTTCAACAATGCTATCACGCCAATCAGGTGATCTTATAGCATTTTCTTATTTAGCTATACTGCACCAACATAACTATTCAAAAAAGGGTTACCACAACTCTGAATCAAGAGAAGCTACTTAAACTGGACCAGTAAATTCCATGTAAACATAATCTCTGAATGAGGTTCAACAAGACCATTTTCCAATTTCAACCATGCTATCATGTCAATCAGGTGCTTTTATAGCATTTCTTGTACTGCAAAAACATAATGATTCAAAATAGAAATCATCAAAAGGCTTTTTATAACACAGTAAAGCTCAAGGAAAAAAATGCTACCATATATTTCTAGATTTTCAATCAAACATGGTAATATAAAATTTAGGCTTCAACAAATACTTTGGGTCTTAAAGCTTCATACAATGCACTATAAGCTTATTTATCCAACTTCGTTTTTTTCTTGAATCAGGTAGCAGTAACACTAAGTTACATTGAGTTGACAAGACAACAGAAAAATTTTAAATTGAGAAACTTCAAAATTTTGCTCACAAACAAGTAACACACATTCCAAGTTATCCTAAGGCCTTGTGCAGCAATTATCCCCAAATTACCCCTTTCTAACAAGAGGCAAACATAAGAAATACATCAACTAAAACATGCAAGGTAAATATACCGAATGTTAGATTTTTTGTTAATCTTCACATATCCTGTAGACCTGCATCTCCTAGAAAGCAAGGTTGTCTTACTGTCTATGTAATATTACTTTAGGAAGGTTAACTGACCTTTACTTTATGAATAGCCCTTTAGCCTTTATCTATAGAGAAGTCTTTAATACATTTTATTAAATAATATAAAAATATATAATGAGACAACAAAAATTGTCACAAAAAGACAGACAGAGTAAAATGCAACAGAGAAGACAGCATTATAATCAGGAAACTTGCATAGGTAAATTGTAGTCACAATCTGGAAGTGTTGGGTAATTCCAGATTATGTAAGGTTGACTCGTGCATGTTATTTCCAAAGCACTGCAATTCTCTATCATATATTTTACTCGCCAATATTTGCCCGCTGTGAATACATCATTCTTTCTGCTAAAATTAAAATATTTCAGTGGATGGTATGTCTTTTATTTGCGGTACATTCATGCCTTAATCTATAAATTTGATTCCAATTGCTGAGCACTCTAGTGTTGCAAACACAAGCTCAATATCTCTCTTAGAGCACTGAAATTTTTTCCAATATTATTTTAATTTGCAGGTTGGTTACCTAATTGGAAAAGACAAAGGAATACACAACAAACACCCATGCAAATTAGAAGGCTCCAAGTACACTAGAGCCATGGCTATAGCTAGTGTGACTTTCTTCTTTGTATAAAATGGATCTGGTTGAAAATTTTCACAGCATGGGTTTTCATCTGGAAGCTGCAAATGGGAATTCCGTTATTGAACAAGATCATTTAACATTATGGAAGAAGATGAAGTCAAACATACCATAGGAACTGCAAGAATCAACAAATGGGAAACTAATAATCATAGGGATCTTACTTGTAGCATTTTGAGCATTAATGATCTAACGACTCACACCAGAAGTGCCAAAACACCAACAAAAGAATGGGGCACATGTGTGTGAAAATAAAGTTGTAACTGTGAGATTTGTATGAAGGAATTTCACCAAATAAAGAGGAGGTTCCTAATATGTAACCAAGCACAATAATCACTTGGAATTCAAGATATTTAACATTTATGAATATCAAGCTGCCATCCTAAGATATATCTGAGGAAATTTTCCCAAATAAAGATGACAACATAAGATGTGATCAATGAGGCAGGCACCAGTTGAGGCACCAATGTACATGCAGTCATCACCTTGATTGCTTTACTAGTCTAATCTTATGACATTCTGGTCACTTCACTTGACAGAGGGCCCAGATTAACCTTGCATAATCTCCATACTACTGCAAGAGAAGACATGAAAGAAATATTCAAAGTTGATAACAAAAAAACAGAGTTTTCTTTCAGCAGGTGGGAACAAAAAGTTCAAGAAGAAGTTTGCTGATCTGATACAAAAATGAGATTCACTTGCAATTAGACTTTTTGTTGCTAAAATAACAAGGTATAAATGCATTTAATGCAGAAAGCAAGGGCACCACCACAGGAGCATTGGAAAAGGATTTCAGTTGAAAAAGAGGATAAAGAAAATCTGGCAATTTCATTTGTTTCCACTATTTCAGATTCTTCTAGAGGTTCCTAGGCTCCAGGGCTGCTACTTAACAAACGTCCCTGTGAACAAAGCAATTCATTTCATTCACCAAAGTTCCAAAGAGTTTTTATCTTGAGTAACAATAGCAATCATAAGTAGTCAGATAAGTATGGAATGACAAAACTAGATTGCCCACCAATTCCCTACATCAAAAGACACTACATTTAGTATGGAATGACAATAAATGATCTCTTAAGCATCTTAGAATGTTCACACAGGTGTGGCTACATACCAGTAAAAGAGGGCATGCACTTGATGACAAAGTTTTCCAACGTATCATGACTGGTTACAACTTAGAATTTGAAGGGATATAATATCTTATAATCAGATCAAACTTGAATTGATTGTCAAGGGGGGTGTGACTTTGGATGGATATTCACAGGTGAATAAATCAATGGAAGTTGAAGACATCGTATGGAATGGCAACAAATGATCTCTTGAGGATCTTCAAATGTTCGCATAGATGTGGCTATATACCAGTAAATGAGGCACACACTCGATGACAAAGTTGTCAAACGTATCATGATTGGTTACAAACTTACAACTTAGAATTTGAATGGAAATAATGTCTTATAAGCAGATCAAACTTGAATTGATTGTCAATGGGGATGTCACTTTGACAGGTAAATGAGTCAATGGAAGTTGGAAGACATGAGACACATGAAATGAAAATCCAAGTCTACTAAATGTGGCTTAAAGCGCTCAGAGACAATGACAATAACACTATGGGATGAACAAGTTGTAGATAACCCAAAAGTGGTTGACCATTCTCCACTTTGTAGGTCAAGTAAAGCACGTGAAGCTATCCAAAAGTAAAGAATTCTTGTGTTATGAGACGATTCCAAGAAATGGAGGCTCTAAAATACCATCAAGCATGAACAACGCCAAGTTGATTCCAAGAAATTGAGGCTCTAAAATGACATCAAGGATGAAAATTTAATCAGGTAAATAAGTCCATAGGAGTTGAAAACATGAAATCAAGGCAAATCAAAATGAATGATGGTCCAGGTTTAGTAAATGAGCCCTGAAAGATCAAATACCAAGCAACAAGAAGCCATGTATTACAATGTAAAAATCAACAGGATCAACAAAATAGTATATCAACCAATAGTGACTGATCACAATCAATTTGAAGTTATACTTGAATGTGTAAACCTCTAGCCAAAAAGCCTTGAAATATTATGGGCATGCATTCTACATATCACAACCCTTAGTCATGGATGCAAGCCCTTAAAAACCATCATGCAGTTGAATGAAGTATAACTAACTGATGCCAAAAGGTATGTGGCCCTTAACCACACTTCCAATGGCAGGAAAGCTGGATGGAAACACTGTTTAAATTGAAATTCAAAACAGATGGTACCAAGCCTGTTCAGTAACAAAAGAGTTACACCCAAGATAAACAGATTAACTACAATGATAATGTTCTCTCTTTGTAAGGAAGAAATCATTCACTGTTGATGGCAACAGTAGCATTTAACTAATAGGTTGCACTTGGGTCTAGACTCCTCTAGCAAAAAAGATTGAGAGAAGTGTTATCCTCTCCAACCAAGTCCAATTCCTGTAAGAGACTACCCTTGGAATGTGATAAAGGCAGGTTTCTCCAGGATGTACATTTCACCTAAAAAAGCTGGCATAAGAACATATGTGGGCTGGAAGGAATCATCAAAAACATGTTTGGATTCGTCCCTGACGACAGTATTTGTCCAAGCAAAGGCTTATTCTAGCATATGCATATCGGCTAAAAAATTCACTCAATTAAAAATACTGCCCTCTATGTTAAAAGTTAAAACTAGCAATACGACAGCAGACACTCTCACTAAGAAACTACGAAGAAATAAGTTTAAAATTCATGCAAAAGTTGTATCTGTTGCAGGAAGTTAATGCTGTGACTTCACAACCAATGTTTCACATTGTGGGACACTTTAGTTTTTGTGAGTCTTAACATATTCTGCGTATCCGAGCAAGTGAAATTTTCCCTACTGGCGTATGTAGCCATTGAATAATCCTCTAGAAATTTGAATGATAAGAAGTTTATGGCTAGAGACTTCATTATAAACTTATTTACTTGTACAACAAGTTTGGAGAAAATGTGACATAATAGAAGCAAACAGAAAGCTATAAATGTGCATACTTAGTGACAAAGAAAACAACAATATCTTCGGCTAAAATAGTCAAAATTATTTACTTATATAGCAAGTTTGGAGAAAATGTATCATAATATAAGCAGACAGAATTCAATAAATGTGCATATTTAGTGACAAAGCAAACAACAATATCTTCGACTGAAATATTCAAAATTTACTGGGATAAATTCAATAAAGTCATTAACTATGGAACAATCGAAAAAAGAGAGTTTGCAAAAATGATAACATATTAAATATTGTTGGATAAAAGCATATCTTAACTGTTCATTTTGTAAAAATATCATTAGGTGATAAAAAAGCAAATTTTCTTGGCCACAAGGCCATCACCAGTGGAAGCAAAGTCGTGCAGAAAGTAGATGATTATATTTCTAATAATATAAGGCTAAAATTTGCCAAGAAACCACAGAAGACCACATATAAAGCCCTGAAAATTTCAGGATTAAATCTCATTGATTTGAAAAGGAGGAAAAACGTATTCCTTGAAACCTTTATTTTGAGAATTCACTTTTATAGGACTTTACACACACATCGTACTACCCAGATTCGGAAAAGTAAATTTTCAACAGTAAATTCAACATGCAAGCCCTTGAAATCCTAAATAAAGCGAACAGAAACAGAAGATGAATACTGAAAATGTAAATGCATACCCTTCGTTCACTACAAAAACCCTAACATAAAATTAACAAGCAGTTGCCTACAAAATCTTTACCCTCACCTTGCTGCTCTCGAATTACGCTTCTCTTCCTCCGACAACTGTAACGCCAAGCCAAACCTCTAGGCACGCCGGTGCTTCTTTTCCAAGTCCGAAAACTGTAACGGCCCTGCAACGCCAGCGACTCCGTTATCTGCCCTCTCATTTGACGGCTTCTCCACGGATGCCACGACTGCCGTGACGGCAGCGACGGGGTCCACCGACTCTGCCATTATCGAATCTTCGCACTTCTTGGTGACAGTCTTGAGTTGGGATATTTCATCTACAGAATGTGGTTCCACGTTAACTGCCTCAGATTTTTCTGGTGCATCTTCTGACGGAGGAACCGCCTGTTTTACGTCCAACTCAGGGCCCTCGCCTCTAGCATTTTCCGCCATATCTGAAGAAATTCCCAGGCATTCAGTCGACGCAAGACCGGGAGCGCCGGGGTTTGAATCCCTCTTAGAAAGTTCATCGCGCAGCTCCTGGATCTTCAATTTCTTCCATTCTTTTGTGATCTTCGATGAATTTTCCATCGTCGCCATTACCTGAAACCAAAGAATTATGTAATAGAATAAAATGAACCCACAGAAGCCTTCCACTGAAACCCTCAAAGCCTAGTAGTTCACAGATACAACACAGATTTAAGGTTTTATTGTTGGCCTTTTGAATTTATAGGGATGTTATCAAAGTTGAGCCATAAGCGTCACAATAAGTGGTTTTGGGATGTGGTTTCTGGTTTCCAATGACGGTTATAGGGACGAATGTTTACCATGATACTTAGGAGATCCTAATTTGACGTTCGTAATTGATAAGCTACATTTATTAGTGGGAAAGGTCACATGTCAAAATGATGTGGTGAGATCAAAATTTTCCCCTTTATTTTTTTTTTCTTTTTTCTTCCATTCCATAGCTTCACAATGATGTTCGTGGAAAAAAAAGGAAGTGTTTCATATATAATAGTTTATTAGTTGTATGATATTTTTTAATTTTGTATTTTTGGTTAAAAAAAAATTATTATAGTATCATAGTGTTAATAAAATACATTACCACTGCAATAAAATATAGTAATACAGGGTAAGAGTTGGCACAAGCTTTGCTCACTGCAATAAAATATAGTAATACAGGTTTAAGAGTTGGCACAAGTCTTGCTCTGAACAGTAAGAAGCCTAAATAGGAGCCAAGACAGTTGGTGTTTTTGGTTATTGGTGGTACAAAAAGAGAAAAATTACACATTAAGGAGGGAGATTGGGAGGAAACGCTCGAAGTGCAGCAAAGAGAGCAATGCATTCATGCATATGGTAATCAATGTGTTCCACTCGACTCTCCAAGGTGTGGAGATGGTCATCTGTGCGTTGTTGCTGATACTAGAGTCCTTCCACAGAGTCCAAGGTCTCATTCGTCACATGCTAGAGGTCGTTGATATAGGCAACCAATTTGTTCATGTCCTCGTACTTATGTTCCCTAAGCATATCAATGTTGATATGTATGTGGTCTAGCTGGGTCGCGATGGACTCCAAGGTGACCGGAGCTTCTACGTGGCCCAGTGAGGGGGTTGGAGACAAGGCCATATCCGTAGCAGAGTGGTGACTCTCAATCGACTCAGAGTCTGAGCTAGGCTCCCCATGCTATTGGCATTCATCCATGTGTGGCCCATCACCCCCCTGTGGGCACGCCCTCTCTATCGAGGCATACTACCAACTCCACCACCACCGGCAGCACCGCCACGAGTTGTGTACTGCTTGACCTGAGAAACACCCCACAAGACACTGAATTAACAATATTGAAATAACACGCCATTTACAATTCCAGAGTTGTTGAACATCATTACCCAACTGAGAAGGAGCCCGAAGTCCTAAGCACTAGCACCACAACGACGAGTAGTGAAGATGTAGGAAGACACGCCACAGGCCCCAGGGCCCGTAGAGCTCATACATCCCTAGGAAAGGCACTTGAAGCTGCTCCCTCCATCCGAATGGTGATCTAGTGAAGTGTGCACTAACCAAAGGAGTCGGGTTGAAGAAAAATATGTGTCTGCACCCGGCCCACACAATCCAAGCTAGAGACCAAATAAATCGTTACACTGGAGAAAGAAAACGTCCCTCGATCACAAGGGCATGTTGGATGCAGGTGCCAATTCCCCTCCCTTCTGCATTCAACATTCAACAGCCTCGTCCTGTTCTACTGCCCCTAGCCACAGCTTGAGCCAGGACGCAAAGAAACCACACCTCGTTCTCTCCCAGCACTCTCTCCTCATCACCCAACATCTGCGAATGATTTGCGAATGATTTCCTGTTGGTCCCTGTGCGATATTAAACTCAACTCGTGGGGAGCAAGGTGTGGGTTCCAAAGCCCATTTATTGCATTTGTGTGGTGCATGGAGGCCCCTTCGGCTCCACAATCCAATGCACTACCAACTGGCCCCTTAAATGATCACCCCCATCAGGGGTTTTAATTTTGTTCTTTAAGTAATATTTATAATAAATTTCTTTGAATAAGAAAGGATGATATCCAATTTTAAAATCACTATACAAATAGTTTAATGGGTTATATGATATTTGAATGAAGGCTTATGTGAGTAGAATTATGTAGAGATTTGTCTTCTGAATCCATCACATAAATCTTATAGATTCTTAATGAGTTTTGAACCAGCTAATATAGTTCCTCTTCACCAAAATTAGTAGGTTATATGATTTTTTCAAGAAACGTTCAGTTAAAATCACATGAGAATGAACTTTGTCGAGGCGTTTCGAACCAGCAAGTGTGGCTCATTTTCATCTCGTCCTAGAGATGAACCACACTTGCTAGTTCGAAACGCGTCAACAAAGTTCATTCCCATGTGATTTTAACCAAAAGTTTTCTGAAAATTCCTATGGATCACTGAAGCCTCAATTCAATTTAGGTTATATGACATTTTCTAATTTTATTTTTTAATATATTTATAATTAATTTTATTGAGCCTAGCAAATGGTGATAGAGTGTTTTGTTAACGCACTCTGTGGTGTAAAGGTCACTTGTATCATTGGTTCGAAACTCCGTGGGCAAAAATCCAACCATACTAAAGGCTAGTGTGGCCCACACTAGATGCAATCCTTGCCTGATTTTGATAACTTAAATACCCTTAGATCATGGAGACTCAAACCACAGATTAAACATGCCAAAAATCACATAACTTAACAAACAAACAAACAATAATTTTGTTCATTAAATTTTAAAAATAAAAAAATTAAAATTAAAATTCCCAAAATAAATATGTTGCTTCTTTGCTTGATATTCTCCTTTACTATAAAATATATTTTGAATTTTGTGATTTTGTGTATATGAAATAATAATGAGATACATCTTATTTTGTAGTGTTTTAAAATTATTTTTAAAACAACCATATATTTATTTATCTTCATTAAAATGTGATTTTAAATTTATTAACATACTTCAAAAAGCACCTCGGATGCGGGTGACATGACGTGAACGTGCGGACCCAGTTCATCCCATGCACAGGTTGATAAAGTCCTGCATCGCCAGCTTTAACATGATGCGGAACCTCCTCACAACAATCATTCACATGAGCACTCTGATGCACCTGATCTTCTACCATACATTGAATCACATGCAACCCCAAGTGAACTATGCCCAACTCGCATATGCGAGCGTGCCACAAAATCACACTGCATCTGCGCTTGTGCCACAGGTCTTTAAAAGGCACGGTCTCTCCTCATTCTCTCATCCCCATGCTGCTCCAGTTGGCCTCCAGAGCCTTCTTCGTCCCCTCCCTTTCCATTTTGTTGTTGCCTCAGTTTCCCCGCGTGCCCATGAGCTGCGTGCTCTCTCTCTTATGCACCACCCTACTGGAGCTAGCATGCCAGGAGCCTCTCCCGTTGTTTCCCTTCAGGCTGCGCGCTCCCTGCGGTGTCCCCCTGGTTGCGCGCCTCCCTCTGGAGTTCCCCACTTCTTTGAATTCATCCCACTACGCGCTTTCTGATGCAGGCTCCCTCGTTGCACATCCCCTACTGCATAACTCTTTGTTGTGCACCCCTTGATGTGCTTCTCTGTTGCTCACTCCCTTATTGAGCACATCACTGCTTTTAGCTCGACCTCTCCCTCTTTGTCTGTTAGCCCCCCCATGGCTCTGAGTCTGCGCCAAAAGACCATCAGGGGTAGCCAAAGAGGTGCGTTCTCGGGTCGCCATCAACGCAGCCTGGACCACTGTTTGGAATCCATTGAAGGCTCCTCTTCTAGCAACCATGACAGGGAAGCACCATCACGGTCTAAGCGCACCCAGGAGGAGATTGCCTTAGCTTAGGAGAATCAGAGGGGCAGAAGAGGCCCTAGGAAGTCCACCATTTCACACTCTAAGCAGCCTACTCCTCGAAAATTCAAGCCTCTCCCGGTTCAAGAGGCCTCGGGGGAGGACACAGATGTGTGGATCATGGACTCGGACGAAGTCTGGACGCGAGTTCCTGACGCTGAGTACCCAATCGCTCCCATATTTTGCACACCCACAACAAAGCCCCCGCGTGTGCCTTCCGTTGAGGAGGAGGCTATTGCACAGGAATATGGATGCCGCATCAAGGAGGAGGACCCTTCTACAGAGGATGATGAAGAAACACCATGAATGCGCAGTTGCTCGGCTCTTTTTTGTTTTTTGTTATTTCAACATGTACTATAAATCTTTTGTTTTTATATGTGTCACGACACATTTTGTAAATATTGACTGTTTGATGCTTTTAAGGTGCTGGTTTCCTCCTAGGAGGCAGCCCCAAACCTGCGCTATTTTGATAGCCTCTAAGGCTGGGATTGGTTAATCACTGCTTACCATCTCAGCCCGACGCCCATGTAAAGTGTTCTTTTGATCTAATATAATTTAGCCTAACTTACAAAAAAATACATACTTCAAAAAGCAAATGAGGAGTTTGTGTTGTTTTTGGATGTTCTATGTGGTAATGATGATCGAATAAAAAAAAAAAAAAAAATATTAATAATATTAATTATTATTATCTTGAATTGAGTGGTTGTAATTAATTTGTAAGCTTTCAAAAATATAAAAGGTTTTAAAGTTTTGTTGGATTTTATTTTTATTTATATCACCTTGGATTCATCTAACTCTTGATCTATCATGTGTTGAGAGATCAAAATTTTCCTCAAATTATTAAATATAATAATATTTGTATTGTAATATATTAATATTAATATTAATCTTAATCTTTTAATATTAATAATAGATTTAAAGATGTATTTTACATGACATGACAACAAAATTTATAATAAAACTACATCAAAATAATATTTTCAAATATTATCACTTTGTCTTTGAAGATATTAATATATTCATAGGATGTATTTTTCCTTTTAAAGATTCATTTTACAACTATTTAATTAAAATAAATATTAAAAGATTTTGGAACATGATTTTCAATTCTTTGTGTTGAATTGTATTGTAGTTTTGTCTATATGGTTATTTTCATTTTTTGTTTTGGGCCAACATTGTTTATCTTAGATAAAATGTCTTTCGGTTTAATCACATCATTATGATTTGGTTGACGTTGCAAACCAGCTAATGTGATTCATCCTTAGGACAAGGTGGAGAAACTAATCGATCTTGATGAATAAATAATGGAGATGCATCATTCCCCGAAAATAGTCATTAAGGCTAGCTATTAAGAACTAGTCGTTAGAAAGTTAGTTAAGTATTAAAATTAAATACAAATTAATTAATTAAATTATATATATATATATATATATATATATATATATTAAAAATGGGTTAAGAATTTTTTATATAAATTATTATTTAATTAAATTAAATATAATAGGACATAGGGAGGGGTACAAAATTTTAATTTAATAAATAAATAAATAAAATGAAAGACACCAAGGCCTGGTTAAACTATTGGGAGATCGACGAGAATGTTGCATTGCAAAACATTAATAACATTAAAAAAATTGTTACTTCTAAGTTCAAAGAAAAAATGTGGTGTGAGAAAGATCTAGCAGCTAAAAGAAATTAAGATATAATAAGGAGGTCATCAACCCCACCCTAGAAGATCAAAAGTATATCTCTGTTTTAACTAGCTCAAAGAAGAAAATTAATATAGCCAAGATTAGAATGAACTCTCATGAGCTCCATAGTGAAACAGGTCATTGGACAGTTCCTAAAACACCATGGATGGAAAGGATCTGCCATCTCTGTGAGAATATGAACATCGAGGATGAAAATAACTTCCTCTTAGAGTGCCCCGCGTACAACCACATTAGAGCTCAATTTCATAATCTTTGTTGCAATACTAATCTTCCAAACCTTTTAAGATGTCAAAATTATAGTGAGCTCGGGAGGCTTCTCTCCAAGCTTTTTGAGCATAGGAATAAAATCTTAAATCAAACTAAATAACTCTTTTCTTTAGGTCTGATAGACCAAAGATTGGTCTCAGTGGACGTTAGCCATCATCATCATCATAAAAAATTCTTAACCCATTTTTAATAAAAAAATTTAATTTAATTAATTATTTTTTATTTAATTTTTATTCTTAACTAATTTTCTAACAGCTAGTTCTTAACAACTAGTTCTTAATGGCTATTTCCGGGCAATGATGCATCTCCACTATTTATTCATCAAGATCGATTAGTTTCTCCACCTTGTCCTGAGGATGAACCACATTAGTTGGTTCGAAACATCGACCAAATCAAAATGATGTGATTAATCGGAAAGACATTTTATCTACATTGTGGATCACAAAAGTCTTAGATCTAACATTGTTTATCTTTTTTATTGGAGACTTGACATACTTACACATCCCCTCATGTTGGGTTGTATAATACGCCTCTCAACGCAATCATTTCTACATAAGTTAGACTATGTGCATGACAACACGCAAAGCTAAAGTTGGAAAAAAATAGATACATGGCCAAGCTAATTTAGGATTCTTTGTTTTCCTCATTTGTATAACTTTTCCACCCAATCCAACACACTTTCTAATCCTATTTTTTGTTTTGTGTTTTGAAATATGATTTTGGGTGAATTCATATTTTTTTATGTTCTTATAATATGTATTTATTTTGATGAATTCAATAAAGAATTTAATTTTGATATTAAAATCAATTTAGTAATTAGTCATAATTAAATTTAAGGGCAACATTAAATAAGTTAATTTTTTTACTCGTGCTAGCATGTATTACGACATGTCGTCTAATACAAGTTGTGTACTCCTATACCATGCATTTCATAGCCTTTGTAATCACAGCTTTCTCCTATGGAATTGACATATACTTTGTTACGGTCCTACACTAATCTCCCTACTTTAGAATTCTTAGGAGTTAATCAATTGATGTATATGGCCATCTTTTTTTAATAGGGTCGCGTAGATAGTTCCGGATATTTATTTAATGTAAAAGGTTCCTCTTTATAAAATAAGGCCCAATAGTAGTTGGTACTCATTAATGATGTGACCACAAGTAGTCAAAGTGTTGTTATCAATAATCCATCTATAAAGTTAGAAGGATATCAAATGTTTGTTAAGTATTGTTGTTGTAGTTGAAGCCTTGCTCATTAAGAGGTTGCCTACCTAAAGTGCCCGTGAACATTGCTTTCTCTTTTGGAAATCACCAACACAAAGGTTATCTTTCGATCATTGTCTCTTTCATTCGTTTTTCTACGCTTGCATTCCTTTTAATATTGTGTTTGTGATTCAATTTCTAGAGTTAAGGATCACTACAAGTAGTATGTCAACTTTTGGGGGCCAATAAGTGGAAGAAAATCTCTCTCTCTCTCTCTCTCTCCAATTTTGTCTAGAGAAAGATAGGGTGATGAAATTCAGATAAATTTTTGAAACTCGAGTACAAAATCTGAAGAAACTAGATTTAGATATGAATTTCTTTCAAAAAATACCCTCTTAGTGTTTGTAGCATCGATGTATTCTAGTAATGAAACTTGGTGGAGAGGCTAGAATACATGAGATCTCCAAAACCAATAAATTGTTTCTAGAAATTCCACATATAGATGACTTAATTAGATTATTAACTTATTTTTTCAATGTTTCCTAAGTCTAAACTTAGGAAAACTGGTTAATTAATCAGAATTAATTAAGTCAAGGTGAGAATTATCTAAAAACTCACACGGATCGATTTCAAGATTATCCTAGCCCTTGATTAAGATTTAATCTTGGTCGTTGGAGTCCCAACCTCCTTCATAAGTCTTATTATTCTCCCTCAACCCTTCAATCCCCCTCCTCTCTCCCTAGAAGATAATTCCCTTGCTTAAAAGGAAAGCAAGTCCCACTCTTTATTTTATCTTAGGGAAAGGGTTTCGAGGGTCACTCCCACCTATTCATTGACCTATACTCTACAAGTGACTTCCTAAACTACCGGGACTCCACCCATCGGTGAAAGTCTGTGAAGAGCATGGAGCCTTAGCTATGGTGACAATGGGCTAAGCCTCCATCGTTTCCCTTGTCCTAGTAGTTGCCCTCTTAGGAACCCCTTTTAGATCCACTACTAGTTTGAGTGGTAACATGTTGTTCACAATTCCATTTGTGAACAACTCTTTGGTATGCCCACTTTTGCCATACTACAGCTCCAAGATGAGAAGTCCAGGGCTATGGAGGCTGCCCTTCTTCTCACTGAATCAATCCTCTACAATATAGTGAACTAGGGCTAGTTGGTTGGCCCACTACTTGACTGTTACTTTAGTCCTTCAAAGTTTGCAAATCCTTAGGCCCTATACACCTACCCTTCTACCAATTTTGTTGTCCTTCACTAGAACAAGAGTCAGGGCTCTTCTTTGATAGTAAACTAACAACCCTCCAACTATACTTGGCCTACCATCAATCTGCCCAACCATAGTCATTTCTTTTTACTGATCTAGGGCCCACAATATTGTCTTCATCTAGGGCTCTTCAAATCTGCCACCTAACAATGGTTTGAGTCCTCTCAAGATCATTGTTCTTGTGTATCGACAATTTTATCTTTGTTGTCCAATCTATGAACAAATATGAACTACTCCTCTTATCATACTTCTAACAATCTGTAGATGACTGAACTAGGGTCACAAATCAGCCACTAACAGTCCATTCACTAATTTTTTATAGGTTTCTTCAGATCTTTATCTAAAACTCTATGGAAAGTCCACCAAAATCAACTCCTCTGCATGTCAATCCATTCTTCATATGGCACATTTATTCTGCATGCTCAATCTTCTACTCAGGTTCCACCCTCCTTTGGATCTGTTGTCTCCACAGATACTGAATCTGCAAACCATCTTCCAGATCTGCGGTCTTTATTGCATAAATAAACCTCGCTCTAAGGGTCACAACTCATCTTCTTCTACGCAAATTTGTCACAGTCTTAAGGTCATACCTTATGAGCTAAACATGCTAGGAAGCTTTCCTAACCAGGGCATTCTACTTATGTACTTCTAATTGTTGTAGAACAAACCCTATCCACACATAGAAAAAACACGACTCTTGCCTCCATAAGAGACTCGACCTAGCTCATATGGATCCATAGATTCTGGGCATTTCTTTGACTGAATCTTGACATGAACTTCAGATCTCAATGTCGATCCTCAAACTAGGGTTAACTCAGTCAATAGTATGCTTGCGTCAACTTTTGTTATGGCTCTAAATTACAGTGCAATCCCTCGTCCATTTATGTTGGTATTTATCACAGACCTTGCGGCCTACTAACCACCACAAGGTAAGATGGTATCAACCCTCTCTTCTATTTCATGTAGAAAATCTAACCAACGGGATTCAATCTGATCTTGTAATCATGTACTAAAACAAGATACCGAATCCTTCCTACAATTTGTGGAAACAAAACACAATCGCACAATCACATATAAGTAAGAGAAACAAGTTATCAATCACACAACACAAGATGTATCTAGGGAAGCAACTGCTCAAAACCCTCTATCTCTATTTTGTATTAAGTTAAGGAATCATGAAACAATACAATGCTTAATCTCTCTTGGGATTCTCCAACACTCTGCCAATTGTCTTTTACTGATCTAGGAAAAATCGGTCTAGTACTTAGCCAATTCTCAGCCTTCCTTCAGCCTACCTTTCTCACGCAATTCCTATGGAATTATCTCCATATTAATTAGGAAAATCAACCTTCCTTGATTGCGCAATCCATCATGGCACATGGGAAATTTTCTATAAATACAACTGATAGTTATATTCCTCTGAACTGTGTTACAATAAGGATTAAGGGTCTTTTTATTATTTAAAATAAGATAAAACCCTAAACAACCAAAACCCTAACCTGAGGAGATGTAACACCAAGAGTTTATGGGCTTCGTTGGGGTTAGTTGGGCAACCAACTTCCCGGGGTCGTAACTTGGTCATATGATCTTCATTTGACGCACATGATACCTTGTTAGAAAGATCTCTCAGAGGACTACAACTGCTAATACGATTTCTATGAAATCACCAAACCTTTCATGCCCAAAAAACATCGTTTGGGGCCTCAAAATGGCTCCGAAAGTTCAGGACCCAAAAAACTGACAAAAATAGTAAATTGCGCTATAATTAAGGAAACTAAAAAACTGAAAGAGACAATGGCAAGGGCCCATGTGGAATAGGTGGGTGGCCACCAATATCCACCTCGATCACCTTAAATCGAATTTCTTGAGCTAACTCAATCATCATGACTTAGTTAATTGACACAAGTTGTTATGAGACGAAATTACAATTTATTGTCCAATTTATTTAAGGGAAAAATAAATTAGACGCCTCAAATTCCTCACTCCTGGTACATCAAAATTCCTCACCAGTGTGGGTGCATTTTTTTTGTCCTTTCTAGTTGCCAATTTCACTGTTTCTTGTTTCAAATGTCAACACTCTCTCTCAACAAGAAAGGAATTCAATCTATCCCCATCTGATACCTTTAGAATGTTCTGCATGCTACACTTCTCTAGTGTTGTTTGCACTTGCAAATCCTGAAATTGAATAGCCTCTGAAAAACTGAATCAGTATAATGCATCTATCATCAGAGTCTTCTGACTGCTGCTAGCTACTACACCTGTCTAGTACTAGATTCTCTGCATTGCTGCTGACATATGCATCCGTGCCCTTTTAACTGTTGCTAACTCTATTTGTGCTCTATTATTTGACATCTGTCACTTTGATTTTTGTCTTGCTGACATCTGACTACATCAATCTAACTAATCCTTCCTACTACTACTGTACTGTGGACCTTGCCCAAATTTCTTATCTTGGGATTATGTCTACACATAACCCCACCTTACACCTTGAGGTATGGTTGCTCCCTCTTCCCATATGGCTCGAAATCTCCCCCTCATGGAGGTCTCTACTTGAGTGGACGTTTCCACTCGGTCTCCTCTCTACTTCTCCAATTGTGGTAGCTACTCCACAACCTTCTAAGACTGCTTCTCATGAGGATGCATGTTGAGAGGTAATTTATGCTCCCTCTAAACCACCAAGTCTCTAACTTCTGCCTTTATCCTCAAAACTTTGCATGCATCTGGTACCTCAAGTGCATATAGGTTCTTAACTCGCGCACAATTACGAAGTGCATCTGGTCCCGAAGTTACGAAAAGTTTCTAAAAAAGAGTTGATTTTAAATCGATGATATCTCCCTCATCCGAGCTCCGATTTGACCGATTTTTTTTTTCCATTTGGTTATATTTTTGCAAGGAATCCAAATATTCTATTTGTTTTTGAAAATTTTACACCAAATCTTCAGATATTCTCTACAAACTCTCCGCCCAAAAAATTCCTGCTCTGATACCATGTAGAAAATCTAACCAACGAGATTTAATCTGATCTTGTAATCTACTAAACCAAGATATTGAATCCTTCCTACAATTTACGGAAACAAAACATGATCGCACAATCACATATAAATAAGAGAAATAAATTATCAATTGCACAACAACATGATGTATTTGGGGAAATCAACTAATCAAAACCCCTCTATCTCTATTGTGTATTAAGTCAAGGAATCATGAAACAATACAATGTTTATCTCTCATGAGATTCTCTAGCACTCTGTCAATTGTCTCCCGTTGATCTGGGAAAACTCGGTCTAGTACTTAGCCAATTCTCATCCTTACTTCAGCCTGCCTTGCTCATGCAATTCCTAGGGAATTAACTCCTTATTAATTAGGAAAATCAACCTTCCTTGATTTCACAATCCATCATGGCATCCCAATGACTTTATAATTGTACATGGGAATTTTTCTCTGAATACAACTGATAGTTATGTTCCCTTTAACCTCTGTCTCAATTGGGTATTCCTCGAAACTGACATGCATGCAACTATTAATAGTGAATTATCAATTATCTAATTGATCACTCATTGTGAATTAAATCTAATTTAATTCACTGGACCTCTCACTAGCTCATCACTCAGTTAGAACTAGTTAAATTGATTTTAACTCATTTAATTGAGTTAATTACATTTGCACCCCCTAATGCATCAACTTCAACTGGACCCCAAAAATATTAAAATCCCTCTAAATCCCTCATATTAGACCCTCAACTCGAATTTCTTGAGCTAACTCAGTCATCATGAATTAATTAACTGACACAAGTTGTTATGAGATGAAATTACAATTTATTGTCCAATTTATTTAAGGGAAAAACAAATTAGATGCCCCACATTCCTCACTCCTAGTGCATCAAAATTCCTCACCAGTGTGGGTGCATTTTTTTTTGTCCTTTTTGGTTTCCAATCTCACTATTTCTGGTTGCAAATTTCAACATTTCAGAATTTGATGCGGCCTTCACACAAAGACACCATTGAAATCACATGCCCATATTCTCATGAGAAACCTCTCTTAAGCTCGATCTGCCAGAAAAGAACCAACAATATGCCATCCTAATTCCTAGCTCAAACCGACCATTAAGGTATGCAACTTTCTTCTGAACCCTCACATGATGATTTTGCTCTTGGAGGATGATCATGACCTCCCTTTAGAAACCCTTACTCGGCCCTTGTACTCGACCTACTTTAGGAATACATCTCTCTTCACCCCCTTGGTGTGCCAGATAGTGGGAATACATGTCAAACATGCTAAGATGTGCCAAGTGATAAGGCATGCCAAGATGTGCAAAATAAGGTTGTGTGAATGCATGTCAGGGACTGTCAAGACAACAAAAGGGAGAAAAAAGTTAAACTACAAGGAACTTAACACATAAGAGGGTTAATAAGTCATCAATTTACCTTTTCCAAGAGGGGTCTGCTAGGCACACCAACAGTAGGCGACAATAGGTGCCAAGTGCAAAGTCTTAGTGCATTCTAAGTGCTAAGTATTCCTTTGTTCCTTCTCATCTACTTTCCAACAATTGATCATCACAAATAAATTTAATATTAAACCATGCTAAATCATGCCAAGGCGTCTCAACGTATTCCATACATGCTAAGACTTTCCAAGTGCCAACACGTGCCAAGCGCCAATATGTGTCAAGGACTAGTGTTATGCATGTTATGAAGTGGAAGGAAATGTTGAAGAGTGCTAATTAAGGTGTGCTAGAGAGTGATAATGCATGTTGATGAGTGTTAAGGAGTACTAGGAAAAAACATTAAGGGAGCATGCACTAGGTAAAAATTCATGGAAGTTAATGAATACGAGGAACGTGTATTGCCAAAGACTAGTGTTAATGGTCAGTGTTAGTTGTCATGCCAAGGAGGGAGTGATAAGGTATGCTAAGCATTGGTAAGGCATGCTAGGGAATATCAAGGCATGTTAAGAATTCCCAAAGTGTGCTTGGGAGTTCCAGGGTGTGCTAATTATATCATGTGCCAATTAATAGTGCCAAGATATGCCAATACATGCTAGGTGCTAAGGATGTGGCGCAGGGTGCCAAGGTATGTCAATATGTGTCAAGGAAATAAAAGGAAGAACCAATAAGAGGGTTAATAAGTTAGGACTTTATCTTTTTGAAAAGGGTCATGCTAGGCACACTAATAATAGGTCCCAATACATGCCAAGTGGCATTGTGTGCCAAGTGCTAATGTATGTCAATGCATTCAACCAAGGTGTTCCAGGGCATGCTAGGGACTATATGCAACATGCCAACACATGCTAGGAGAGTTCCATGTTGTGTTAGCGCATGCCACCATGTGCTTGGGTGTCAGTGTCATCACAAGATGTTCTAGGTACAAATATGTTCCAAGACATGTGGGGTGCTAAGAAATGTTAGCGTGTGCCAAAGCATTACTTTAAGGTGTGCCCAGATTGTTGAGGATTGTTAGGTATTTCTCATTAATAGAATTATCAGAGCTCGATTATGTATTAAATAATATATTTCCTACACACAATAGTGGAACTTTATCTAAATGGAATTTTCTAGATAATAAGCTTAATAGATATGAATCTTGTGTTGACTCGTAGGAAATCTCTATTCGACTAGTCATTACTTGAGGGAAATGATACATGCTTATTACTTATTAAAAAATTGACTGACCCTAACCACTATGGCTTTGGAGATATTATAAAAAATGCTCCACAATAATGGTATTAAATCGTTGTCTTTTGACAAAAAATATATTAACAGGCACATAGCATCATCAAAAACTCATTGGAATGATAATGATGACGAACATTTTTTGATCGTCACCAAAAGTAACAAAAAATCCATTGGTGAGGGTCATTAAAAGTTCGTCACTAGAAGTGTCACCAAAGAGAGAATTAGTGATGGGCCTTTAACGACCCTCACCAAAAGTGAAATGTCTTTGGTGACAGACCATAAAGGACCATCACTATATACACTTATAGTGACAGTTTTTTAATGATCAATGATGACGGACATTTTTTGACCGTCACCAAAGTAACAAAAAGAGCATTGGTGAGGGTCATTAAAACTTCGTCACTAGAAGTGTCACCAAAGAGAGAATTAGTGATGGGCCTTTAACGACCCTCACTAAAAGTGTCATTGAAAATGTCTTTGGTGACGGACCATAAAGGACCATCACTATATACACTTACAGTGACGGTTTTTTAATGACCGTCACCATATGTGACATTGGTGACAGATCTTAAAGGTCCGTCACAAGCATGACCCTCACCAATGTGCTTTTTTCTTGTAGTGATAACTACGAGAGTAGTTGTTCCTACGACAGTGCAAACCCATTCTGTCTACTCTCTGTTAACTGCGTCTGGTTCCACCACATCAATGATGGAATCCTTCTCGTGTCTCTCAACTAGCTCCGTGCGGATTGAACCTATTCAGCATAACCTTGCACAGGATCAATCCCCCTTAGGTTCCCTATTTCATTCGGATGAAGACATCCTAGTGGTAATGACAGAGTCATATTATCCATGGGATGCACTGCATCACCGTTCACTTTTTCTCCCCAAGCATACGTTCAGTCCTGACAAGACAAAAGAACAAGGGATCTATGTGATCGAATCAAAATATTTCCTCACATCAGGGAAAGTCGATTGGTTCAAAAACCCCATCCCAACGCCCGATGCATTCGAGGAAGGAAATATGTCAAGCATCTCACCTACCATCAAGGTGAACATATCCCAAAATCCTACAAAGGTCGAAAAAATATCACTGGGAGCAACATGCTCTCCAGAAGAAATAGCTGCTTATACCCAATTGCTACAAGAGTATAGAGATATCTTTGTGTGGGACTACTCATAAATGCCTGGACTTAGTCCCACTATCGTAGAGCACCACATTGACACGTGGCTTGACGTACCTCCAGTGTGCCAGAAACAACGTCAACTGCACCCATCAAAGGCAGAAGCAATAAAGCGAGAAATTAATAAGCTTCACAAAGCTGAGTTTATCTACCCCATCGCCTATACCTCTTTGGTTTCCAACCTTGTTCCCGTCATGAAAAAACAGGGCACTATACGCGTTTGCACCAATTTTCAGGATTTGAACAAAGCTTGTCCCAAAGACAATTATCCCACCCCATTCATCAACCAGGTCATCAATGCTTGCATGGGATTGAGTCTCTGTTTTTCATGGATGGATTATCTAGGTACAATCAAATCCAAATCCGCCACACAGACCTGTACAAAACTGCATTCACCACCCCCTGGGGCACATTCGCATACAAGGTAATTTCATTTGGCCTAAAAAACACTAGAGCCACCTTCCAAAGGGCTATGAACTATATATTTCATGACTTGGCACACCTTATCCTCGCCTACTTGGACGACCTGACCGTCTTCTCCAAGAATCACTCAGACCATCTAGAGGATCTGTGGTTGGTACTCCAACGATGCTGTCAATACAACTTACGCTTGAACCCCCTCAAGCGTGTCTTCTGTGTCAGTGGAGGAAGACTATTATGTTTTATCGTGTCCCAGCAAGGGATTTGTGTGGACCCCCTCAAGGTCCAAGCCATCAAAGAGGTACCACCACCTTGAACCCTCAGGCAACTACAAAGCCTGTAGGGGAAGGTCAATTTTCTGAGACACTTTGTCCCAGATTATGCCACCTGCGCTCAAGGGTTCTTGCGTCTCCTTCGCAAGGACATCCCATTCAAATGGGACAAGTAGGCCCAACAAGCGTTTGATGCACTGAAAGAAACATTATCTTCAACACCACTCATCAGTCCCCCAGACTATGACAAAGATTATATCCTGTATCTATCAGCTTTTGAATCCACATTAGTTAGAGTTTTGATCCAGGAAGGTTCAGATGGGAAGGAGGACGTAATATATTACATCAACAAAACCTTATCTAGGCCAACATTAAGATATGAGCCTGAAGGAAAGACTTCCCTAACATTAATCCATGCAGTCTAGAAGCTTCACCACTACATCATCTTAAAAACCACTACGGTCATCGCAGATATTAATCCCATTTAATACATGCTCACTCGACGCCTAATGAACCATAAACATGCCTACTGGATAGTCATTTTCCAAGAATACAACTTACAGTTTTGCTCCCCTAAAAGCAAAAAGGTGCTTACCTTATCAAAGTTCATTACGAATCTCCAAGGAGATACCAAGGGATCACCAATGAATGATTCACTACTAGATGAACATCTCTTCTTTGTAGCAACCGATGACCCTTGGTACGGCGACATTCTCCTATTCTTGCGAACTCAAAAGTTCAAACCTCATCTCACTCGAGACGACCATCGGTGCATACACTAGCAGGTCCCCCGATATCTCCTCATGGGAGATGTCTTGTATCGACGGGGTATCGACACCATTTTACATTGATGCATCACTCACTACCAAGCGGAACAAGCCCTTAATGACTACCATGAAGGTGCTTGCGGAAACCACCTATCTGGAATGGCCATCGCCCAAAAAATCCTACGGGTAGGATATTTTTTGCCCTCCCTATTTCGCGATTGCATTACTGCAGTCAAGAGATGTGAGCGATGCCAACGCTTCTCCCACAAAGCAAGAGCACCACTCGCTCCTCTGCATCCTGTCATTGTCACCGGCCCCTTTTGTAAATGGGGAATTGAATTCATGACTTGCAACCCCACATCATCGGGCAACCATAAATATATCATCATGGCTGTCAATTATTTCACCAAGTTGGCAGAGGTGATGCCCACATACGACAACATTGTAGAAACTGCCGCTCGATTTCTGTTTAACCACGTGATCGCCCTGTACGACGTTCCCACAGAGTTAGTCTCCGACCATGGGAAACACTTCGAGAATGAAGTTTTCAAGGAGCTATCTCACCACCTCGGATTCAATCACGAATTCGCTTTACCATACTACCCCCAGTCCAATGGACAAGTAGAAGCTGTAAACAAAGTAATCAAAACTATGTTACAATGCATGTTGAATAACCATAAAACCAACTGGCACCACTTGGTATTATCCACCCTATGGGCATACCTGTTACACAGTAATTTGTCACCGTCCTTACCATTCCCCATCCCGCACAATGGAGGACCCATTCCGTGACCTGTGGACATTGTCATGCCTTGAAATCATCATCAATGTATCCCTCTGAACATGAGCTTTATTTGCCCTTGAGACATCTCCTTGCAAAAGTCATAAAAAACAGCCCTTTTAGCATTGGCGCGGGCAAGCAGTTCAGTCCTCGCGCCAATGGGGAAATTAATGCAAAGAGGTCGCGCCACCTGGCGCTCTGTCATAGAGCCGTGGTCGCGCCACCCAATTTGGGAGTTGTTTTTTAAATATGGATGGCGGAAGTTGAATTCTAACAAATTCACAAACCATCACCTATCTTGAGTTGGGAGGTTGGCTGCGGGAGTTCTATGGAAGGAAGTGGTTTTGCCACCTCCCATGGAACCTTCCTTGTTGATAGGGCCAATCCCATAATAATAGGGATCCCAACTCCTCCTTCCCCATCTATAAAAGCTTGCTCAAATCAATGGCAAGCTAGTCTTGAAGTGCCTAAGCTCTGAATCTCCACATTCCCAAGAGCCTTTGTGTTGTAAAGCACCCTCTCTTTCCCTTAAGGCTGACTCAAGTAAGGAGACCATTGTCACGAGACTCTGGAGAGGTTTTCCCTTTCCTTGGCAAGCTTTGCGAGACGTGGACGACTGGAAACCCGTTCGAAGGAGACTGCGACGTCAGAACTTGGTTGTAATCTCTCTTCGCTGGTTATTTAATAGATGATTATGATTATGGTTCCACTCCGTTTTCCATCATGTTAATGTGAGTAACGTCCTTTCTGACTGATGTTTAGTTACGTATGCCGGTTTCTATGCTTGTATCTGTTCGTTTCTTCCATGTGCAGGTGTTCATCCGCGGAGATCGTGGAGGGATTGTGATCTGCCAAGCTTGAGGAACGGGGACGCTTCTTCTTCAGATCCTAGCGTTGGAATCCAGGTAAGCTCTTATCTCCAGCCTTTTCATTCGTAATTAGGAACCTGCGTCATGACATTGTTTGTTTGTTGCTAGACCCCTGCTGGGCTAGTAGGGATCGCCTCTGTCCGCAGAGGGGATTTACCTTCTCAACAATACCACATGGCTATAAAGACGTCCACTGGTTTCACTCCCTTCCACCTGGTTTACGGGGTTGAAGCCGTGATTCCCATGGAACATGAGATCCCGAATTTACATGCCGCCATCGAACTCCTTGATGACACCCAACCTCTAGAACAATGCCTAGTACAACTAGAGCTCGTTGTCAAAAACCAACGACAGTCGCTGCAACACAACGAGGCCCATAAGAAAAGGGTAAAAGCATAATTTTACCACCACATCAACCCTCACTCATTCACCGAGGGATAACTAGTCCTTCTCTATGATGTCGCAAAAGAAGCCCTAGGGCCAGGAAAGTTAGAAACCTTGTGGAAAGGATCCTACATCATAAAACATTGCCTCTTTCAGGTGGCATACATATTGATGGAACCAGACGGGGCATGCCTCAGCAACCTCGTCAACGACCTTTACCTCAAGAAGTTCTACCCATGAGGGCCAAGCTGGCCTTGCCCTAGAGTGAACGTACACAAACCCAACCACTTTAAATTTTTGACCAAAAGACTTATTACAAAACGCGCTCGAGTGCTGCAATGGATTACCAACCCGAACCTTATTTTGGATTTGTTGATGGAGCATCAAGATGGTCTCAAAGTTTAGCAGCCGTTGCTTGGGTCATCTATCACCCTGACCGATCACCACTCTACACAAGCGGTGTGTGCATCGGTTCAACAAAAAAAAATGAGGAAGAATATGATGCCGTCATCGGACTTATGTGCAACGCCCTCCATCAGGGCATACGCCATATGCATGTCTACCTCGATTCCCAGTTAGTAGTGTCACAGTTAAACCAAATATTTGAGACAAGAGATTCACATCTATTTTAGAAAATATTTGCGTGCAAAAAGATTAAGCAGATGATTTGACTACATCACATTTACACATGTACCAAGGAGTCAAAACCAAATAGCTGATCACATAGCTAACAATATTCTAAATTGGAATGAATCTAGAATAAACTGTCATACATAAAAAACGAAAAACATAGATACCCATCAATATAACATCATCCATAAACAGAAACAGGGGGCACAACATGTAGAGCCGCAAAAATATCTCTCTCTCTCACACACACACACACACACATATATCATGGTGTATATGTTTGAGTACAAAAAATAGTGTCGTCGACCCAACGGTCAGCCCAAAGATACACAAAAAGTCGTCAAAAATAGGGGAAGCATCCTCATAATGGGTGCTTTTGATCAGGAGATCATGTCTAAGTTAAAAAAATGCTCAAAAATGGAAGTGCTCAGAAATGATTACAATCTAAATGAACAAAAATGTCTCATCGCTGCGATTCTGGTGCCTTGAACGGGACTCAAAACCGACGTCATATGTGAAAGTTATGAAGGTTTGAAGTCTCTAGTAAACTCCATTTTTCAGTTGACCAAGTTTGACTTTTCTAAATTGGGAAAAAATAAAAAAAGAATATTCTAAGGAATATTCCCTAGAATATTCCACAGGGATGAATAGGAATCCGACAAGTGGCAGTTGCTGGTTTGATAATGGATGGATTGTTTGTGTGGTGGACCAATCAGAGGTTGCCACATGGTAGGCTTGGAGGCTTCCATGTGGCCCTAGACTATGGAGAATTCGGCATTGCAAAATTTTGGAGCTTCAGAGGTTCGAATCGGCGACCTCGTGCGCCTGAGCCCCAAGGCTCGACCAACTATTCTGCTGGGTGTTTCTTACCAAGTATGGGTGGCGGGTTTGTTTTGTTATTTGAATTGGATTTCGGCGGGTTAAAAAGGGGCTAGCCCGTATTCCACAGGACCTGGCGCTAGTAACCATGGGTTTAAACCACGACGGGTGGAAACGACAACGGTTCAAATTAACTGTTAAACCATATTATGTGACCGCTAATCTAACATTTAACACACGGAGGTTATACCAGCATTTTATGCGGCGGTCTATGCGGGTGGTCACATGATGCCGCCCAACATTTATTGCCACCATTACAGTCCACCAATTTTAGCATGCAGTTTCACCTTTTATGTAATTCCACCTATTCTGGAGAGTTTAACTGGAGTTCCTCCAGTTTTGGAGGAGGTTTTCTAGTGCCACTGGGCAAAAACTTGTTTGGGTCATAACTTTCTCAATTTTCGACCAAACAAGATGAAATTTTAGTCAATTTTGGATTTCTTGAACATTCTGGAGAGTTTGGAGAAGGTTTTAGAGTGATTTTGGAGCAAGTTTTACAGAGAACAGAGGTGTTTTACAACAGCGTTTGCTTAAGGGAAGAGGAAAGAGCCATCAGGGCCATCAGGGAGATGGAGCTATATTGGGTTGTACTTCACTGTTTAAGGTGAAACAAAAGCCATTTTAGCTTATTTCTGTCTTCTGAAGTCAAATTCACAGCTTGTTTTTCCTGTTTAGGCATATTTTTTACTTTTTAATCATTTTGAGCAAATTAATAGAGCAAGGACATGCCATTGGGGAGCCTCGGACCGACAGATGTAGGCCAGGAGGGGTGAACTGCCTCATCATTTTGCTGTGTTATGATATGGTGATGTTTACTTGCTATGTATTTTTGATGTGATATATTAAGTAGTAAATTTAAATATCAAATCCTCACACATAAAACTCAGAAACATTACCAAAACTACTTTGTTTAACCTGCAAGTCATGGAGAACACTTTGCACACTAAATTGTATGGAAATGGATACTTTGCATAGTGTTGAGGTTCCCATGTTTTGGCCAGATTGGCAAGACCAAAAGATGAGACAACATCAAACCACTTTCAGACCTTAGGATCTAGCCCTCCTAGGTCTAGAGAGGGATCTCTCTATAATAGTCAAAGTATATTTGTCTTTGAAGCTCAAATGTTAAGATGTTAGGCTGGTTATAGGCACAAGGTTTGTTTGTTTGATTTGTTTGGTTTGGTTGCTGGTTATCAGGAAGGAAGGGTTCAATGTGAGACAAGGATGAGCAAAGAGGGATATGGCAGTGGTGAAATGTTCCAGGAAATATTCATAACCATTGGGCAAATGGAGTCAGGAAAGGATTTGTTTGCTACTCAATAGGCAGGCTTTCAATTGGGCTAGTCATCTAAAACATAGGATCTTAAAGATGATTGTGTGATATGGAAAGGTAGGAGAGGAGGAGATAAAACAGATTCAGAGCACAAAGTTAAAGACCAGCTGGTCGCACAAGGATCCTAGTGGACAGGGCTAACTCTAATCCCCAGTGTTCCCAAATCTTCCAACTGAATCCATAATAAGAAATATCTAAGAACAAATACACTCAATTCATACATCAGAGAGCAGGCAACAACATCCACTACACTGGTTAAATTAACTGAAATCAATTCTTAGATGACACATTCAGAAGAAAAACATTAATGGCAAGGAGAGAAGAAACATAGGGTACCTAACAAGGGTAAATCCTATGCCAATATTCTGATGCAAGCCAGTGGAAACGGAATGAAATGAATTAAACACAGAGATAGGAAAAAATCACCGCTGCTTTAGATCAGGATCCAAAGAAATGTGCTTGTCATATTGAATAGCAAAACCAGTCAAGTACAATAATTCCAATAGCCGAATACTCAGTCTGAAATCATATTCCTCAGCCTATCTTACAACTTTACACAGAGACCGTGTCTCAAAAGAAACTACTTGCAATTCTCTGATAACTGATCAACAACCTTTACAATGTTTCTTCATGAAATTTTATAGCAGAAAAATGAGCTGAGGAGGTAGGTGAGAAACTAAATGCAGTATTAAAACTTCTGAAAAGAAAGAGGACCGAAGCCCATTCTGTCTAAATCCTGAGCATTCAATTCCTGTCACTCTTTGGATGGAAGAGTGGTCTTCTCCAGGCCTCTATTTACTTCGGTATGTCTCTTGATGTACTTTGATCTGCATGGCTCTGTGGTACTTTTGGTGAATAAACAAATGATAAATAAACGACTGAGAAGTTTGCCGTATTTACGATCAAATGCTCTGGTAGCTTCGGACTGCTGTCAGGGTGGAAATTTCTTCAGGAGCACGGTGTAGAATAAAAACTCCATGGGCGCTTTGTCCTTTATGGAGGAAAAACATTCTACTGCTGTAGAAACCCTGATATGCATTGATGTCTGCGTGCTATACCTTCTGCGTGATCCCTGGGTCTTCAATCTGGTACTTTGCCTCTAAATCTTTGAACCTAAGGCTTATATATATTCATTTGCGTGCCTTAAGCTCTCTGCTGCTCCATCTATATCTCTGACTGCGAAATCTGCGTTTTAATGGCGCTGGAGAGGTTTCCTGAGTTTGAACTGTCCTTTGCTAATTTTTTAATGCAGCTTCCACCTTTCCGGACATTTTCTATAGCACCAGCTCTGAATTTAATTCCCTCTAGGCAACGCGCCAACACGATAGTACATATAAACCATGGCGGTTCCCGCTTCTTTGAAAACCTGCAAAATATAAAACTAATTAAGAAAAACAAAGCATGGAGGTGGTGGACGCAATGGAGGGGGATGATAACGACTGCGCAGACCATGATGAGATGGCAGGGTAGCGCGACACTGTGGTGGATAACGTAGTATGACAGTGGAACAGAGTTGAGCGGACGTGGGTGGAGTGCAACAGGAATTTAAATAAAACCTACGAAAAATCGACCTTGGAACAAAAATATATGACGGAGGGGAAGACACGATGGAACACGTGGACATGGTGACGTGGCGATACGGGGATGGAGGAAAAGTCAACAGCGGAGAAACAAATCTGGACCGTCGGATCTCAAAGGAGATCGACGGTTGAAAATGCAGCGGAGGATGACGAACGGTGGGCCAGGAGCACGATGACCATGGATTAAACCTCGCGCGACTTCGCGATGCGACAACCGTTGGATGGGGCGCCCCAGATTGGACGGCTGATATGCGTATCGCTCCGTATCCTATGCCGAATGTTAACGCGCGATGGGAAAGTGGTTTTGGAACAGTGTCGCTGCCACGCGTCGCAAGCTGAGTGGAATCGCTGGGCAATGGGAAAATACCGCCCGACCCCCATTAGCGGTGCGATGAAAACCGGGCTGTTTTTGGAATAGTGCGCGGCGGGGACCACTGGGACGGACGTATTGCAGACCGTCGATTTGGCGGGTAAACGAACGGTCAAGATGTGACGATCGGCGGTGAACGGTTTAACGACGGACGCTGCGGGGGCGGCAATCGCCGTCCAATCTATAAAGATCAACGGTTGAAACTGTGTCCGATAAACATATGAAATAAGCACTCCTTTGGGCTGGCAGGTGGTTCCGGCATCGAGGTTACATGGTAGGAAGGTGCGGGGGCTAGGCCCAAACTATGCAGAAAACATGGTTTTTGGCTCATTTTTAAAGCATTTTAAGGCTAGCCAAGGGTAACGATAAGGGAATGGGGGGTTTTAGGCATAAACAAAGGGAGTGTGCTAGGTGAAAAGGGGTTTTCGGAGAGGATTAAAGAATTAGAGGGGCACGGAACAAGGGAAAACGAAGGTTAACATGAGATATTCTGCAGGGGTGTAAGGGAAAAATGAGGGCTTTTTTGGAGCACAGTTTATGTAATTAATGAAACGTTATAAAGGGGGTCAGCAGAGGGAAGTTTATCAAAGGCAAAGGCACAGGGGACTTCAAGAATGATGTGTCTTCAGGGGAGATGCATTCCTTGAAGGTTCCAAAAGAAATTAGCCCCCTACTTTGCTTTGTCAAAAATTTATAGGGGGGCTAACAGTGGCTCCACATGGGGATGGCTTATTCTTGAAGGAGTCAAGAATTCAGAAATGATCTTCTAAGTAGGCCAGATGCCTGCTGCTTAAGCCACCTTCTTCTTTGATTTTCAGCTGCCACAATTGTGAAGACATCAATTTAGCAGAAGAACTTTTCCCAGTCAATCTACCTACCCACACTACAATCCTAGCATTTTTTCTTCTTCTAGGGTGCATTTGAGCTAGCAGACCCTTCACATCATTTATTTTTATAACAGAAAATAAACCTATTCTAAATCTACCCTTATTACTCCATGAAACCAGATTAGACTGTTGGTCTCATATGTTTCTCTACCTAATCTAATATCTGCTGGGATTAAACTGTCCAGCAGGTTTCTTCTCTATATTCTACGACAGAAATTGAAAAACAGTCAAACTAGGATTAGACAGTCTAGTTTGCTATAGATCCAAGGCATAAAGACAGTTGCACATGGACATAAATCTGCAAAGAACTGAAACAAAACTTTGAAGGCTTGAAATCCGAAATCTTGGAGTATCCCTCTTCTCTTTGTGACTCAGGTTGTGGGCATGCTTGAGTCACTTCTTTTCGTCATTTCAGCTCTGTTTTTGGGCATGTTAGAGCTGACTTTCCTTGTCTTCTTAGCTGGTCCAGATTTTGATCATGTTAGGACCAGTTGCTTTACTTTCTCTGGCTCAGGTTTTGAGCATATTAGAGCCAATCCTTTGCACTTCAGAGGTTCATGTTTTAAGCATGTCTGAACCTCTCTTTTTCCTCTGTTTTTTTGAAACATTTTCTCTTTTTTCTTGAAAATAAAAAACTGCAATGGTATGCACAATGGTAATGGAAATTGGAAATTGGAAATTGGAAATCAGCAGAAGTAGTGTTTGAGCATCCTGCCATTGACAGGACCCCCAAACAGCTCTGTACCATCTAATTCATGTAGGAAGAAGGCATTTGGGCCAACAGTGGCCTGGATGATGTAGGGACCTTGCCATAAACTGTCAAATTTGCTGTGTTTTCCTTTATCCTCTCTTCTTGAGTCCCACTTCAGAACTTTATCCCCAATTTTGAATTCAGCAGCTTTGGCTCTTTTGTCAAACACTTTCTTTATATTTTCCTGAACTTTCACTGCTTTGTTGTAGACCTCTTCCCTCATTTGCTGGAGATGAATTGTTTGGTTTATTCTTCTCACCATACTATCTTCTTTTGTTTGAATCTCCAGGACCAGCTTGATCACTGGTACCCCAAGGCTGGTAGGAAACACTACTTCTATTCCATAGACAAGCTGATAAGGTGACATGCCAATAGATTTCTTTGTTGTAAGCCTGTCAGCCCACAAAGCATGTACTAGCTTGTTATGCCATGACTTTTTGTTCTCTTCCAACAACTTCTTGATGATGATCACCAGGCTCTTGTTGGATGATTCAGCTAATCCATTACCTTGAGGGTAATAGGCAGTTGAATGATCGAGTGCTATTTGATACCTATGACAAAAGTCAACCATTTTCTTGGATCCGAAAGCAGTAGCATTATCAGTGATTATTTTCCTTGGGCAGCCAAACCGAGAGAGGATGTGACCCTCTAGGAAATTAATGATGACTGAATCTGTGGCATTCCTAGTGGGTATGGCCTCTATCCACTTAGTGAAGTAGTCTGTGGCTATTAGGATCCACTTGTGTTGTGCAGAAGAAGCAGGGTGAATATCCCCTATGAAATCTAGGCCCCATTGCAGAAAGGGACCTTCAACAGTGATGGGTTATAGGGGTAAGGGAAGGAGTTTTCTTTTGCCTTCAAAAATCTGGCATTTGTGGCAGGCAATTATCATCTTATGGATATCATTGAAGAGTGTGGGCCAATAGTAGCCAGCTCTGAGTATTTTGTTTGCAGTGGCTTTCCAACTCAGGTGGCCTCCACATTCTCCAGCATGGAATTCTTGTTTAATCTTCTCTGCCTCGTTTTCTGGCAAACATTTAAGCAATAGGCCATTTGGGTTTTTCCAGTATAAGTTTTCATTCAAAATGCAGTAGTTTCTGGCCTTTAGTTTTATGAACCTGGCCTTGGTTTTTGATAGTTCAGGAGGGGCATTGAGGTGTGTAAGAACATACAAAATGTCAGAATACCAAGGAGAGCTCTGAAACTTTTCCTCAACAGTGGGATCAGGCAATTCTTGTTGCTCGTCCAAGTTATTTACCATGTTAATGTCTAGGGCTTGTAAGTTTGAATCAACCATTAGTCGAGCTAAGCCCTGACCTTTAATCAGTTTTGTGGGTTTTATCTCAAGGTCATATTCTAAAATCACAGCAATCCATTTGCCCCTCTTCCCATCTGGGTCTTGGGACAGTATATCTTTGACTATGATGTTGGGCACATAAGCTATGGTGTGAGAATGCAATATGTACACCCTGAAGTCCTTTAAGGCCTTAATCAGAGCATAGGCCTGTTTTTCCATTATGTTGTATTTCAAGGGTGCATCTCTTAGTGATTTTCTGTAAAAGGCAATTGACTATTCCATTCCCTCTGTGTTTTTCTGCAGCAGCACTGCAGCCACTGTATGGTCTGAGGCAAGTGAAAAGATCAGGAAATCTTTAGAGAAATCTGGGCTGATTAGAACAGGAGCTTGGGTGAGTGCAAGTTTTACTGATTCAAAATATTGTTTAGCTCCAATAGTCCATTTAACCCCCTCACCTTTCTTTAGCATGTTAGTCATGTTCCTAAGGTGTTCAACTAGATTTGGAATAAACCTCCTAAGGAAGTTAATCTTCCCAATGAAGGACTGTAATTCCTTGATGTTTCTTGGGTGTGTGATCTGTAGTATTCCCTCAACTCTTTGTGGGTCTATCCTGATTCCTTTTTCTGATATAATGTGGCCAAGAAGTTTTTCTTCTTGTAGCCCAAAAATAGTCTTTTTAGGATTCAGTGACAGACCATACCTTCTGCATTTTTCAAACACTTTTCTCAGATGTTTTAGGTGTTCTTCTTCAGTCTTAGAATAGACTGTTATGTCATCTAAATAAATAACAATGAAGTGTCCTATCTCATCTGAAAAAGCTATATCCATTGCTCTTTGGAAGGTTGCACCAGCGTTCATCAGTCCGAAAGGCATTTTTACATACATAAAGGTGCCCCATGGAGTGGTAAAGGCTGTCTTGAGTTGATCTTCTGGGATTACTAATACTTGGTTGTATCCTGAAAAACCATCTAACAAAGAAATCCTCTTTGAACCTACTACCCGCTGTAGAATGTGTTCCATTTTTGGCAATGGGTAATTGTCTTTGAGTGAGGCTCTATTAAGATTTCTGAAGTATATACACAATCTGATTTCCCCTGTTTTCTTTCTCACAGCCACTAAGTTTGAGATCCAATCATAGAACCTCACAGGAACTATTATGCCCGCCTCATACATCTTTTTAATCTCCTTTTCGACTGCAGGCAATTGTTTTGGATTGATCCTGCGAAGTTTTTGTCTGAAGGGATTCTGATTTTCTTTCAAGGGTATTTTGTGCTGAATGATGTTTGTGTCATAGGCCTTTAAGTCTTCATAACTCCAGGCAAACACGTCAATGAATTCCTTGAAAAGGTCAATGTATTTTTTCTTCATGTCCGCAGGTAAAGACTTAGCCAGTTTAATCATTTTGGGCTTATCTTCAGTGCCTATGTTGCATTCTTCCACGTTAGAGTCTGCATGTTCTATAGTGGGCTTTTTTGCTACATCATCAAAGTCAAAAAGGTCCTCTAAGGGTGCCAGGCCTCTGGGTATATTCTTATCTTTGGCCTGCAGCACCTCCATCTCCTCATTTTTTGCGTTTTCACACTTTCCGGCTGGACTTCCAGTTTCTTCAGTTAGAGTGTTTATTTCTATGTTACGAGGTGTTTCTTCCTCATCTGAGGGTTCCTCACTTAGGCAGCTGTCACTAGACACAGAGTCTGAATCAGAAAATTCAAACTCGTTTCTGCCTATTAGGAAATCTTCAATCTGTTTATCACCCTCAAAGAACTGCCAGTTTTTTTCATTATCCAGCACTGCAGGTCTGAATTTGGTTTGTATGATAATTCGTTGGTCGATTGGAGTCTTAGGGTATGAACTAGCTAGGCAAGCTAATCCGTTTGCAATGACATTTTGACTCCTAGGAACAAACACTAATTCATATTCAACAAATGTTTTCAATAAATCCATAGTGTCATTCCTGTAAGCTCTCAATCTAGGATGTTTCATTGTGTATTCACCATTCACCTGTTTAATAATCAGCTCAGAGTCCCCACGCACAGTTATCCTATGGGCTCCTAATTTTCTCAATAGGTTCAAGCCTAGGATAAGGGCCTCGTATTCTGCAACATTGTTTGTACATTTGAAGTGCAAGTTGCAGGCATGGCTCTCTGCGTAATCACTCTCTGTGTTATGTATCCACACTCCTGCCTCAACAGTTCTTCTTGTGCAGGACCAATAGAAACTCATTTCCCACAGGGGTTCATTCTCGTTTTTGTTATCATTCCTTTCCCTACAGCTGGGTTCACCATTATGTTGCGTTATAGGGTCTGCACTAGGCTGTGGGCTGTTTAGTTTTTCGTTATGGATGTGGAAGTCAGAGAGGTGACTAGTTGGCTGATTGCATTCTGTTTCTGGTTCACTTTGCGTTGTTGTTTCAGTGCATCGTTCAAAAATTTCTACGTCTTCCTCCTCTGAGTCTAGGGTAGCCATTATGTTAAAGTCCATTGGCTTTGTTTCATCATGTGTACCTTTGCTTGTATCTACATTTTCAGATTCCGGTTCCCCCAAAGATTCATCATTGCAAAAGATAAAGGAATCCAGGTCTGTATGTACAAAGTATAGAGGAGAATTTTCAGGCTTTTCAGGGCTACTAATTAGGAATTTCATTTGTGCTTCCCTGTACAGTATTCTAAGTTGGCCAAAGATTGGGATTGTGGCATAAGCCCCATCCATCTGCATTGTTCCTTGCAGCTTGGCTCCCCATGATCTCGATAGTAACATGCCATACTTGGGTGGCACATCTGCCACAACAACATCCATGACCATACACTTGGCAGGAATCTGAGTAAGGCTCACACACAAATCTTTGATCAGGCCAAGACACTTTACTCTACTAGAGTCAAATGAATATAGGTCTTTATAGGGATGGGTTATCTCTAGGCCTAATCTTTCCATCACTAATTTAGGCATCAGGTTGTGTGATGCCCCAGAATCATGCATTGCATTGTGGAGAATCTTATCATGGACATTAAGACTGATATAAAAAGGGGGCACTACCCCTTCCTGAAACTTTCCTTCTATATTTGGACCAAACAGAAGGGCAGGTTGATCATCACTCAGATTCACAGTGTCACTGTTCTCTCCTAAATTTAATGCTTTCAAAATTTGGCCTTTATATACATCCTGAGCGGCCAACTCAGAGAGTGGGACATAGATTTTAATTTTTGCAATCTCACTCTCCAAATTGAAAGTGGACTGACTCTTTGGAATGTTCAACTCTGTTTTGTTAGCCACTGCCTTAGTGGCTGAATCAGTGTGCTGATTCTCGTTATGTACAGTGTTTGTGACTGTTTTATCAGGAGCACTAACTACAGTGCTAGTGCTGCTAGTTGGTTTGTCTTGTGTATCGGTGTTTTGGTTGTCTCTTTCTTTGTTCTTCCCAGAACTCTCAGCTGCTGATTTGTTACTTTCAGCAGTTGCTTTAGAAGTTTTCTCAGGTCTTTTTTTGATGGTGACCTCAGAAGCTTTTGGTTTGGTAGTTTCTAAGCTCCTTTTGCTTCTATTTTCATGTTGTTCTCTGACTTGCATCATGGCATTTTCAAACCCTAACCTGTAATCTTCAGATTCTAACCATTCCTCCTCCCAACCAGAGGGCGAGGGCTGATCTTCTTCTGAGTAACAATTATGGATTGAATATTCTGTTTCAAACATATTAATTGTGTTTCCCTCAGACTCTTCTATGATTCCCTCGTCTTCATCAAGAAAATTCTCTTGGAATGGGGGAATAACTTGCTGATCTAATTCTCTTTGTCTGTTGGGAGTTGTATTGTTTCTTCTAAAGTTTTGGTTATGGTTATGGTTTTGATTTCTATTTTGGTTACTAACTGTGACAACCATTTTTTCCATCATTTGGTATAGCTTCTCCACTTTTTTAGATAGATGGTCATGATTTGGGTTAGATGTGGAAGCTATGTTGTTGTCTCCATATGTTACCCTTTTCTCAGCTCTTAATCTCGCTCTTTTCTCAATCAGATTTGCCTTTATATTCACTGCTCCTTTCTGCATGTCCTCCAATGTGTTGTATTCTTTATCCCTAAGTTGATAGGCCATGTCAGCATCAAAGCCTTCAGGGTATTTCGCTAGGGCCATACCTTGGGGAGGTTTCATATGTGGAGGGAGAGCATTGTAAATGCTGTTAAATCTCGTTGTGTAATCATGGACACTCTCTCCTACGTTTCTTTTGAGGCTCATGTATTCTGCTAGGAGTTGGCGAGGGTTAGACTTAACTTCCCATTTGTTGATAAAAGTCTGATATAAGGCAGGGAGGTCATTAATGCTACCCGGAGGCAAGCTTTTAAACCATTTCTTCACATCACCTCCTAAGCTCTGAGCAAATATTCTCATTTTGACTGTATCATCATCTATCTCCATGTAGTCAAAAGAATCTTCCATTCTGTCTACATGGTATTGTGCCGTAGTAGACTCTTTTGCAGTGAAGTGTGGGATCTTTGATTGATAATAATTGGGTAAGGGTACTAGAGGCTGAGGTAAAACCAGAGGTGCATACCAGGCTGCCATGATGATGTTTTGATGAGGTAAAGGGTTGACTTGAGCAGCTGGTATATGGATGACAGGGATATTATGACCAGCAGAAGACTGATGAGCAGATTTAGGGTGACTGAGCCCCAAGTTTTGTATGAAATGTATATCAGGAGGTGTAGAAGGAGGGGTATGTCTATTCCCAAGGTGTCTACCACTTTGGGGTGGTGAACCAGGAAGCTCAAATTATGGCTGGTCTAGGACACTGAATGACCTAGTTCTAGGTAATCTATTAGGTAGGTCTAGGTCGAGGTGAAAGTGTGATAGAGCTGTAAGATCTTCTGGTGCAGAGTTAGCTCTATAGATGTGACTGGAAATAGTTGATCCTCTAGGTGTAGGTGGATTTCTGAGGATTCTCTCAGGGTTATCAACTATTTCAGGTGGGTTTGGGTTGGGATAAGCTCTTGTGTGAATGGTTCTTGAAGCCAGAATGTTGTTTTCTAATCAAGCAGCTTAATCCTACTTGTTACTTCTACTGTGGTTGATGTTGTAATGGAGGCTGGTCTCCCAGTGAAGTCTAATATGAACCAAGATAATCAGTAGGCCTACTGATCACCAGTGGAGTCTTTAAAATGTTTAGGGAATATGGAGTCGCCAAGTGGAAAGGTTTAGGATGTTCTTGGAGGGTACACTGTCCACCACAGTGCTTATGAGATGTCCCATTTTAGGGATATCTTTTAAACACAACAAACTCTAACCAGAGATTGACTGGGAGGGCATTTACCAGATACGTCACCTTTGAAAGAGTGTGAGATCTGGAGGCTACCTGGTCCTTTCCAGAATCTGTCCAAGAGTATGGGAGAACACAAAAAATGGTATAGAGGTTGATGTGTGAATAGGAGTGTTTAACTACCAACCTAACCAGAGATTGTAGGTTTTTTGAATGCCTAAGAATGTTTAAGGTGTAATGCACTCAATTCCCCAGCGGAGTCGCCATTATGTTGGGGTTCCCATGTTTTGGCCAGAATGGAAAGACCAAAAGATGAGACAACATCAAACCACTTTCAGACCTTAGGATCTAGCCCTCCTAGGTCTAGAGAGGGATCTCTCTATAATAGTCAAAGTATATTTGTCTTTGAAGCTCAAATGTTAAGATGTTAGGCTAGTTATAGGCACAAGGTTTGTTTGTTTGATTTGTTTGGTTTGGTTGCTGGTTATCAGGAAGGAAGGGTTCAATGTGAGACAAGGATGAGCAAAGAGGGATATGGAAGAGGTGAAATGTTCCAGGAAATATTCATAACCATTGGGAAAATGGAGTCAGGCAAGGATTTGTTTGCTACTCAATAGGCAGGCTTTCAATTGGGCTAGTCATATAAAACATAGGATCTTAAAGATGATTGTGTGATATGGAAAGGTAGGAGAGGAGGAGATAAAACAGATTCAGAGCACAAAGTTAAAGACCAGTTGGTCGCACAAGGATCCTAGTGGACAGGGCTAACTCTAATCCCCAGTGTTCCCAAATCTTCCAACTGAATCCATAACAAGAAATATCTAAGAACAAATACACTCAATTCATACATCAGAGAGCAGGCAACAACATCCACTACACTGGTTAAATTAACTGAAATCGATTCTTAGATGACACATTCAGAAGAAAAGCATTAATGGCAAGGAGAGAAAAAACATAGGGTACCTAACAAGGGTAAATCCTATGCCAATATTCTGATGCAAGCCAGTGGAAACGGAATGAAATGAATTAAACACAGAGATAGGAAAAAATCACCGCTGCTTTAGATCAGGATCCGAAGAAATGTGCTTGTCATATTGAATAGCAAAACCAGTCAAGTACAAAAATGCCAATAGCTGAATACTCAGTCTGAAATCATATTCCTCAGCCTATCTTACAACTTTACACAGAGACTGTGTCTCAAAAGAAACTACTTGCAATTCTCTGATAACTGATCAACAACCTTTACAATGTTTCTTCATGAAATTTTATAGCAGAAAGATGAGCTGAGGAGGTAGGTGAGAAACTAATCTAGTATTAAAACTTCTGAAAAGAAAGAGGGCCGAAGCCCATTCTGTCTAAATCCTGAGCATTCAATTCCTGTCACTCTTTGGATGGAAGAGTGGTCTTCTCCAGGCCTCTATTTACTTCGGTATGTATCTTGGTGTACTTTGATCTGCATGGCTCTGTGGTACTTTTGGTGAATAAACAAATGATAAATAAACCACTGAGAAGTCTGCCGTATTTACGAACAAGTGCTCTAGTAGCTTCGGACTGTTGTCAGGGTGGAAATTTCTTCAGGAGCACGATGTAGAATAAAAACTGCATGGGCGCTTTGTCCTTTATGGAGGAAAAACATTCTGCTGCTGTAGAAACCCTGATATGCATTGATGTATGTGTGCTGTACCTTCTGCGTGATCCCTGGGTCTTCAATCTGGTACTTTGCCTCTAAATATTTGAACCTAAGGCTTATATATCTTCATCTGCGTGCCTTAAGCTCTCTTCTACTCCATCTATATCTCTGACTGCAAAATTTGCGTTTTAATGGCGCTGGAGAGGTTTCCTAAGTTTGAACTGTCCTTTGCTAATTTTTTATGCGACTTCCACCTTTCCGGACATTTTCTGTAGCACCAGCTCTAAATTTAATTCCCTCTGGGCAATGCGCCAACATGATAGTACATATAAACCATGGCGGTTTTGGCTTCTTTGAAAACCTGCAAAATATAAAACTGAGTAAGAAAAACAAAGCATGGAGGTGGTGGATGCAATGGAGGGGGATGATAACAATTGTGCACATGAATGAGATGGCAGGGTAGCGCGGGACTGTGGTGGATAACGTAGTATGATAGTGGAACAGAGTCGAGCAGACGTGGGTGGAGTGCAGTAGGAATTTAAATAAAACCTACAAAAAATCGACCTTGGAACAAAAATATATGACAGAGGGGAAGACACGATGGAACACGTGGACATGGTGACGTGGCGATACGGGGATGGAGGAAAAGTAAATAGCGGAGAAACAAATCTGGACCATCGGATCTCAAAGGAGATCGACTGTTGAAAATGCAGCGGAGGACGACGAACGGTGGGCCAGGAGCACATCGACCATGGATTAAACCCCGCGCGACTTCGCGATGCGACAACCGTTGGATGGGGCGCCCTAGATCGGACGGCCGATATGCGTATCACTCTGTATCCTGTGCTAAATGTTAACACGCGATGGGCAAGCGGTTTTGGGACAGTGCCGCTGCCACGCGTCACAAGATGAGTGGAATAGTGGAATGGGAAAATACCGCCCGACCCCCATTAGCGGTACGATGAAAACCGGGCTGTTTTTGGAATAGTGCGCGGCGGGGATCACCGGGACGGACGTACTGCAGACCGTCGATCTGGCGGGTAAACAAACGGTTAAGATGTGACGATCGACGGTGAACGGTTTAATGACGGACACTGCGGGGGCGGCGATCGTCGTCCAATCTATAAAGATAAACGGTTGAAACTGCGTCCGATAACCATATGAAATAAGCGCTCCTTTGGGCTGACAGGTGGTTCCGGCGCCAAGGTTACATGGTGGAAAGGTGCGGGGGCTAGGCTGAAAGAGGCTAGGCCCAGACTATGCAGAAAACATGGTTTTTGGCTCGTTTTTAAAGCATTTTAAGGCCAGACAAGGGTAACGATAGGGGAATCGGGAGTTTTAGGCATAAAAAAATGGAGTGTGCTAGGTGAAAAGTGGTTTTCGGAGAGGATTAAAGAATTAGAGGGGCACAGAACAAGGGAAAACAAAGATTAACATGAGATATTCTGCAGGGGTGTAAGGGACAAATGAGGGCTTTTTGGAGAACAGTTTATTTAATTAATGAAACCTTATAAAGGGGGTTAGTAGAGGGAATTTTATCAAAGGCAAAGGCACAGGGGACTTCAAGGATGATGTGTCTTCAAGGGAGATGCATTCCTTGAAGGCTCCAAAACAAATTAGCCCCCTACTTTGCTTTGTCAAAAATTTATAGGGGGGCTAACACATAGCATCACTAATAGTTCCATTTTCAGATTAGATGGTATCAAAGCTATATTTTTACTCTGCATTTGTTCTTGTGCAAATATATAGTTGACTATTGGCAAGTTTTGATGCTTACTAGGCTTAAGCTCAAGAGGGGGGAAGGACAATGGGTTAGAGCACAAAATAATCCTCAACCAAGGAGGGCCAGAGAGTCATTAAATCCACCTTCTAATTCACCTCCAGGAGCCACAAAAGAAGCATCAAGCATGTCTTCGAGAGAAGGAGAAGTTCCTGAAGACATTGATCCCAAAGAAGAAGAACGGGTGTTTCGAAAGGCTTTCCTAGACATGATGGAGATGGTGAGGATACTCTACCAAGAAAGGAATGACATGCTTGTAAGAGAAGGGTCTAGACACTAGAAATAAGGATAGGGTTCTTAAGGAGGAAAGAAAAGTGATGACAAGTCAAAGAAAGGACATGGAGGTAATGGTGATCCACCATCGCCATCTTCATCCTCTTCCTCTACATTGTCATCCTCTACTTCGGTGAATCAATATTACAAGTCTAAAACCACTAGTAAAATTCCATTTTTAAAGCTTGATGTTAAATTTGAGTTTTCTATGTTTAATGGTGAAGTCAATGCAGAGAAACTTGACACTTGGATAAGACAGTTGGAAGTTTATTTGAGGATACAAAACCTTCATGAACACAACACCAAGATTCAGTTAGCCTCTTTGAGAATGGAAGGAGCAGCATTGGTATGGTGGGAAACCAAGACCAAGGATGAAATTAAAAAACATGGTAAGATCATTTTATCATGGGGTGAATTTATTTCTACAATTAAATTTTTTTTTTATCCATTAGCTCATTTACAAAAGGCTACCATAAATTGGCAAAGTTTTAGACAACTTAAGGGACAAAATGTTCAAGATTACACTCAAGAGTTTAGACGAAGGAATCTGTTGTTAGGAATTGATTTTCATAGACAAGAGACTTCGCTGAAATATATAGGTGGTTTACACAGCTATCTTATACGTACTATCCTTATGTTCAATCCTACTAGTCTAGACGAGGTTTGTGTTCAAGCCACACATTTACAGGCTAGAGGTAAACAATATTTTGATGGGAATGAGGATATGGAATTTAAAGGCAAAGGGAGAAAAAGAAATGCAAACTCTAGGAAAGAAAAAGGAAAATTATTTTGTAAAAACTGTTCCAAAACAAGCCACGATGAAGACCATTGCTGGAAACTTCATTCGGAGTTGAAGCCAGAAAAAATTTAAAACCAAAGATAAGGCTAAAGAAAAGGGAAAAATAGTTGCAATAGCTGAACAAGACTTAGGGTCTAAATCAAGAGATGAAACTAAAAGCAAAGACATGGTACTAAAGAACATAAAGGGGAAAGAGATTGTAAAAGAAACAAATCCTGTTCTAACACTTTAAACTGTCACATAGAAGCTCCAAATGAAGAGAGGAGGATAGAGTTGTTTCATGTGAGGATCATTTCAAAACACACAAAGATAGACACACTATTTGACAGTGGGTCTCAAGCAAACCTCATCTCAGAAGACTTAGTCAAGAAGCTGAAACTTGAGACCTTTCCATATCCAAAGGCATATCCACTTGGTTGGATTTGCAAGGATGCTAATTTTCAAGTTTGAAGGAAGTGCATGTTGCGCTTTGCCATAACATCTCATTATGTTGACTTGGTTGAATTATATGTGATATCACTTGACATTATAGGTGTGGTGTTGGGTAGTCCGTACTTATATGACAGGAAAGCGATCTTCCATCGCCATGAGAACAAGTATAATCTATTCAAGGATGGCAAGGAGTTAATTGTGAGAGCACATTGGAAGAAGCTAGAATCTTCTTTAGTGAATGCAGGGCAGTTGAAAAGGCTTGTCAATGCAAGTCAAAGTTTGACTTTGTTGATGATTAAGAAAAGAGATTTTGTACATAATCCTTTTCATGTTATTGATGATATAAATGATGATATGTTTCAGTATGAAAGCAGGTCATCTTTGGAAGAAGATGACAAGATGTTGCAGAAAGTGTCTTTGTTGTCGATCGGTGCAGAGAACAAAGTGTCGGTGCAAAGTGGTGCAAGAATCCAAGAAAGGAAAAATCATACAAGCAAAGAGGACACAAATTTCAGCAAGGATCTGTTAGGTCCCTATATTACTAGTATAGTCCCTTATAGTGTAACCCCCTTATTGTTATTATTGTACCCTTGTAACCCCCATATTGTTATTATTGTGCCCTTAAATTATTATTGTTAGGTCGGCTAGGATTACATTGTGGCCCCACTAGGATTACATTATGGCCCCATGGACTCCTATATATAAAAAGAAGGTTTTGTAAATTGTATCATCCAAGAATTGTTCATTTATGTAATGTATTGGAGGTTTACCCCTTGAAGTGGATTATTTATAAGGCGTTGATATCTCTTTTCTTCTATTTTTGGAGTTGGTTACACAACATTTGGTATCAGAGCTTTGGATTCTAGGGTTTCGCTACTCTAAACAGGTCATCATGGCATTTTCGCTATAATTTTTTTTCTACGAAGGTTTAGAATCTAAAATTTCTAGGGTGCGAAGCTGAAATCCTAAGGAAACTCATCAAAACATTTCAGAGTTTGGTTCGCAATATTTTTGGAGATATGATCTGTGGAAGGTAGTGCTTTTTCAGGCTCCCGAATTTCATCTCAAAGAGGTGATCGTGGGAAAATATTCATAACTCTCTCTCTGAGCATCAGATTGGAGTGCCGTAAAAATTGGTCACAAGTACACGGATTTTGGTTTCTTGAATATCAATTTTAGAGCCTAAGGATGAAACAGTGACATGTGGCAAGTCGTAAAAGTTCACTCTACTGAGCCAATCCATAATTAGGTCATTGTGGGAGATTGGACACAACTTTGTCTTGGAGAATCCAAATTAGGTCAGACCTGTGGCATTCAAAAGAGAATTCAGAGGGTTACGTTGATGCCGAAATTAAAATATTGAATAGCTGCAATCACAGAGATAATCCAATTTCAATATTGAGCTCCTCAAAAGCAAGAAAAAGGTGTGTGTGTGTGTGTGTGTGTGTATATATATATATATATTTTCCGAATTGCATAAGTCTTGTTTGAACAATCAATTTGAATTGATTCCAAGGGCATATTGTAGAATAGATATCAGTATTGGGTTCTAAAATATGCCCCGTAAAAATAATTCAGCACCCATTAAGCCTTTAGAAGGCTCTACTATGACTCATGAAGATGAAGAATTGCAACATGATATATCAAAATTACAAGAGAAAGTGCACCAAATTTCGCTCTCGCAAAGAGCAACAAAAAATGAAATGGAAGTTTTGAAGAAAGGCGTGGAAGTGAAGATAGACGGTTTGAAGAAAGGCGTGGAAGCTAAGATGGATGGCATGGAAGCTGGCATGGAAGCTAAGATGGATGACATGAAAGACAACATGGAAAACATGAAGAATGATCTAAAAGTAGACATGGAAGGTTTGACAAAGTTGATACAAGAAATGTTTCCTAATGGTGAAAAGATAGTAGAATAAACTCATGATGAGAATAAAATAAATGTTAATCGTGATTTCATAAACTCTAATGTTGGCGGGAAGAACCACCATATTCCAAAAATGGATATGAGGAAGTTTGATGGAAAGGATCCTGTAACATGGATACTACAGATGGAGCAATATTTTGATCTCCATAACGAGCAAAACACACAAAAGGTACGCATTGCAACTTTACATTTAGAACAAAATACATTTGTATGGTATCGATGGCTTTGCTCCCGTAAAAAAATTGTCACTTGGTCAATTTTTACGGAGGAAATGATAGCACATTATGAGGATACAAAGAGCAACACATTCTTTAGCCAATTGATAAATCCCAAACAAAAGGGTTTAGTGGGGCAACACATTGAGGACTTCCAAAAATTGAATATAAGGGTAACTGATATTCCAGAGGAACACAGGATTGATCTCTTCATAGGCACTTTAAAGGATAACATCCAACATGAAGTTCACATTTTGGAACTTGATTCATTGGAGAAGGCATTCAGGTTGGCAAGAAAAATTGAATGTAAAATTATGGCGACAAGGAAGCCTACCACTCACTTCTATAAAGAGGGAAGTGTTGCTACTCCTAAATTTCCACAACCTACAAGGTTGACACCACAACAATTGGAAGAAAAAAGAGCAAAAGGGCTTTGCTACAGTTGTGATAGCAAATACACTAAAGGTCATAAGTGTGCTGAGAAGAAATTATTTTACATAGATTGTGAAGAGGAAGAAAAAAATGAACAAGAAGAGGATATACACCAGGAACCAACCCAAGAAGAGGAAGAAATGAGTCCGACCATATCATGTAATGCATTGGCAGGAATTACCACTCCTCAAACTCTCAAGATAGAAGGACATATCAAGAAGAAAAAATTAATAGTGTTGATTGATTCAGGTAGTACCCATAATTTTATTCATTGTAAGGTAGCCAAGGAATTGAATTGTTTCCTATACCCAGCACCAGAATGTCAAGTGATGGTTGCAAATGGAGGAACTATAAATTGCTCTGGAAAATGCCACAATATCAAGCTAACCATGGGGGAATATGTATTGACTAGTCCAATGCTTTCCATTCCTATGGGAGGTGCTGATGTTGTACTAGGAGTACAATGGTTACAATCTTTAGGGACGATAGCTTTTAATTTTCAAGAACTTTTCTTGAAATTTTTTTCAGAAGGAAAGGAAGTCGAATTACGGGGTATTGAAGGGAAGCCAAGAAGGATAATAAGCTCTAATTTCATGAAAAAGCTTCTAAAGAAAGAACAACGAGGTGTAATTGCACAATTATGCTCACTAGAAGTTCCGACATCAAAATCATCTATTTCTGCAGATCTCCAACAAGTCTTGGACAATCATTCCAAGGTGTTTGAAACTCCCAAAGGACTCCCACCTATTCGTGATCATGATCATGCTATTCATTTGATTCCAGGAAGTGTTCCTCCAAACATCGGGCCTTATAGATATCCTTACTTCCAAAAGAGCGAAATTGAACGTATGATTGCAGAAATGTTAGAGGCGGGTATAATTCAACCCAGTCAAAGTTCTTTCTCTGCTCCTGTAGTATTGGTACACAGGAAGGATGGATCATGGCGAATGTGTCCAGATTATAGGGAGCTCAATAAGCTCACCATTAAAGACAAATTTCCCATTCCTGTGATTGATGAATTATTGGATGAATTACATGGAGAAATTTATTTTACCAAGTTGGATCTTCGTTAAGGATATCATCAAATTAGAATGAAGGCTGAAGATATTCCAAAAATAGCATTTCGAACTCATGAGGGTCATTATGAATTTTTGGTCATGCCTTTTGGCCTTACCAATGCACCTTCTACATTTCAAGGGTTGATGAATTCCATTTTCAAACCCTTCCTTAGAAAATATGTGCTAGTATTTTTTGATGATATACTAATCTACAACAGGTCTTGGAAGGATCATGTTCAACATGTTGACAGGGTGCTCAAACTATTGCAGGAGAAACAATTATATGCAAAAACATCCAAATGTTTCTTTGGAGTACAAGAGGTGGAATATCTGGGTCATATTGTATCTCACGAGGGTGTTAAGGTAGACCCTAACAAAATTAAAGCCATTAAGGAATGGAAAATCCCCACAACCATAAAGTAGTTGCGAGGTTTTCTTGGGTTAATAGGGTATTATCGCAAGTTTGTTAAGAATTATGGGAGAATAGCAGCACCTCTAACAACATTATTTAAGAAAGATGCATTTTCATGGACTCCTGAAGCAACTAAGGCCTTTGAACATCTTAAAGAGGCAATGTGTCTAGCACCGGTCTTAGCCACGCCAGACTTCACAAAAACCTTTATTGTGGAATGTGATGCCTCAGGAAATGGAATTGGTGTTGTTTTAATGCAGGAAGGAAGACCCATTTCTTTTGAAATTCGTCCAATAAAAGGAAAGTATTTACAGAAACCTATTTATGAGAAGGAAATGTTAGCAATTGCATGCACTAAAGAAATGGCGAACTTACCTAATGGGAAGACACTTCAAGGTAAAAACTGATCATGATAGTTTTAAACACTTTTTGGAACAAAGATTATCTCCAGAAGAGTAGCAAAAATGGGTCACAAATATGTTGGGTTATGACTTTGAAATAATATACAAAAAGGGAAAGCTTAATGTTGTTGCAGATGCACTCTCAAGAAAGAATGAAGAGGTGGAAGAATTGCTTTGTACCATTTCTATTATCCAACCAGATTGGATAACCGAAGCAAGAGATGAATGGAAGAAGGACAAAGATGTATGGACACTCATTCAAAAGTTGCAGCAAGATCCTAGTACATCTGATACATTTAGTTGGAGAAATGATTCCTTATGGTACAAAGATCGCTTATATCTTTGTAAAAATTCCCAACTAAAACAAAAGATTCTTCTGGAATTGCACACTTCTCCTTTAGGAGGACACTCAGGATTTTTAAAAACTTACCACAGGGTGAAGAAAGAATTTTTTTAGGATGGCCTTAAATCTGATATTCAAAAATTTGTGGCGGAATGTTTGGTTTGCCAGCAGAATAAAGTGGAAAAAATTAAGACCCCGGGACTTCTACAACCTTTATCCATTCCAAGTCAACATTGGGAAGAGATTTCAATGGATTTTATCACAGGTTTACCTAAGTCCGAAGGAAAGAGTGTCATCATGGTGGTAGTTGATAGACTTACCAAGTATGCACACTTTTGTGCATTATCTCATCCATTTAAAGCAAGTGCAGTTGCTACTACATTTATGGACAGAATTCAAAAGCTACATGGAAGCCCAAGGGTTATTGTGAGCGACAGAGATCCCATTTTTACTGGAAATTTTTGGACGGAGTTGTTTTCTTGTTTGGGTACTCAATTAGCTCATAGCTCATCTTATCATCCTCAATCTGATGGTCAAACTAAGATAGTAAATAAATGTTTGGAAGGATATCTTCGTTGTTTTGTATCTGATAAACAAACACAATGGGTCAAGTGGTTACCTCTCTCTGAATGGTGGTATAACACTTCCTTCCATACTGCAGCAAAAATGACCCCATTTATGGCACTTTATGGATATCATCCACCATCGATCACATCATCTTTAAGGGAAAATTCGAAGTTTCAAGCAGTGGAAGATCACATCAAGCATCAGCAAGAAGTTCTCCAACTCTTAAAGGATAACCTGAATTTGGCACAAAATCGAATGAAACAACAAGCAGATCAACATCGCAGCGAGAGAAGTTTTGATGTAGGAGATTGGGTATTTTTACGGCTACAACCATACAAACAAATGTCCCTCAAGCAAGCTAAGAAGGATAATAAATTATCACCAAGGTACTATGGTCCTTACAAGGTGTTGCAAAAGATTGGTACTATGGCATACAAATTGGAGCTTCCTGCTTCTTCGCGACTGCATCCAGTTTTCCATGTTTCATGCTTAAAGAAGGTTATAGGTGAAAATCTTCCAGCTCAAACAATATTGCCAAAACTTGATGAGGAAGGAAAAATCATATTGGAACCTGAAGTGGTCACGGAAACAAGAACTGGACAGCTACCAAATTGATCAATTTCAGATTATCTCATCAAGTGGAAGAAATCACCCACTAAATATTCTACATGGGAGGATGAGAATTTTATACAGAAGCACCCAGAGCTACTCAAGCATTAAGGACAACACTTTTTGAAGGAGAGGGGCATGTTAGGTCCCTATATTACTAGTATAGTCCCTTATTGTTATTAGTGTAACCCCCTTATTGTTATTATTGTACCCTCGTAACCCCCATTTTGTTATTATTGTGCCCTTAAATTATTATTGTTAGGTCGGCTAGGATTACATTGTGGCCCCACTAGGATTACATTATGGCCCCATGGACTCCTATATATGGAAAAAAGGTTTTGTAAATTGTATCATCCAAGAATTGTTCATTTATGTAATGTATTGGAGGTTTCCCCCTCGAAGTGGCTTATTTCTAAGGCATTGATATCTCTTTTCTTCTATTTTTGGAGCTGGTTTCAGAATGGTAGGGTACTATGGCAAGAGAAATTGGTCGAGAATCGACACAAGTACATGGCTCATTCGGCAAAAAACCGCCATAAGGATAGTTGGAAAGGTGAATCTTATTTTCAGTCTCCTTTGAAGGTAGACCATTATAGGACCAATATTTTTTCTTCAAATTTTAGTTGCTATTCTACAAACTCCAAAAAATTGCATCATGACAAAGTCAAGGTTAGCAACAGTCGATCAACAGATTCAAGGAAGAATTTATCTTTTTATGAGAAGCTCAATTTGATGAAATCAGGGAGATTTTAGTTGTTCAAGGTTGGAAGAGTGGAGAATCAGTCTCATCATCTTCAATTTATGTAATTGAGAGATATTTTGGGGTCCAAAAAGCTTCCCATTGGGGAGGTGTGATTAGGAGATCATGTCCAAGTTGATAAAATGCTAAAAAATGGAAGTGCTAAAAAATGGTTGCAATCTGAACGACCGAAAAGGTCTCGTCGCTGAGATTCTGGCGCCATGAACGGGACTCAAAACTGGCATCGTATGTGAAAGTTATGAAGGTTTGAAGTCTCCAGTAAACTCCATTTTTCAGTTCACCAAGTTTGAATTTTATAAATTGGAAAAAAAATTAAAAAAAGAATATTATAAGGAATATTCTGAGAATATTCCTCAGCTGAAATATTCCACAGGGACAAATAGGAATCCGACAAGCGGTAGTTGCTGGTTTGATAAAGGATTGATTGCTTGTGTGGCGAACCAATCGGAGGCTGCCACGTCGTAGGACCAGAGGCTGCCATGTAGCCCCAGACTATGAAGAAATCAACAATGAAAAATTTTGGAGCTTCAGAGGTTCGAACTAGCGACCTCGTGTGCCCGAGCCCCAAGGCACGACCAACTATGCTGCTGCGTGTTTCTTACCAAGTATGGGTGGCGGGTTTGTTTTGTTATTTGAATTGGATTTCGGCGGGGGAAAAAGGGGCTAGCCCGTATTCCATAGGACCTGGCGCTAGGAACCATGGGTTTAAACCACGATGGGTAGAAAGGAAAACGGTTACGATTAACCGTTAAACCATATTATGTGACCACTAATCTAAAATTTAATACGCGGAGGTTATGCCAGCATTTTATGCAGCGGTATATGCGGGTGGTCACATGACCCCGCCCAAAATTTATTGCCACCATTAACAGTTCGCCAATTTTAGCACACAGTTCTGACTTTTATGCAATTCCACGTATTCTGGAGAGTTTAACTGGAGTTCCTCTAGTTTTGGAGGAGGTTTTCTAGTGCTACTGGGCAAAAACTTGTTTGGGTCATAACTTTCTCAATTTTCGACCAAATAAGATGAAATTTTAGTCAATTTCTGCTTTCTTGAGTATTCTGGAGATTTTGGAGCAGGTTTCAGAGTGAATAGAGGTTTTTTACAACAAATTTTTCTTTGAGGAAGAGGAAAGAGGCATCAGGGCCATCAGGGACATGGAGCTGTATTGGGTTGTACTTCATTGTTTAAGGTGAAACAAAAGCCATTTTAGCTTATTTTTGTCTTATGAAGTCAAATTCACAGCTTTATTTTCTTGTTTAGGCATATTTTTCACTTTTTAATCATTTTGAGCAAATTAATAGAGCAAGGACATGCCATTGGGGAGCCTTGGACCGACAGATGTAGCACAGGAGGGGTGAACTGCCTCATGATTTCGCTGTGTTATGATATGGTGATGTTTACTTGCTGTGTATTTCTAATGTGATATATTAAACAATAAATTTAAATATCAAATCCTCACACATAAAACTCAGAAAAATTACCAAAACTACTTTTTTTAACCTGCAAGTCATGGAGAACACTTTGCACACTAAATTATATGGAAATGGATAATTTGCATATCATTACAAATAGTTCCATTTTCAGATCAGCTTTCCTCGTGTACATGTAAACTCTAGTGCAACTCTCCCCTAGGTGGGGCACCTGGACCCACAACCTCTCTCGGTACCACTACTGAAGCCGCCGTCAAAACGAGACTGCCACTCGATGTAAAATAGGTTGATAGTCCCTCTCTTGAGCCATCATCGTCTCCAGCTAGACCTCCTCAAGGTTATCCAAAAAACCTCGAGAAGGCATCCCCTGGGTCAAGCGGTCCACTCAACCCCATGCATCCTCCATAACTGAAACCCGAGTAGTAAACTTAGCAATACGAGCCTTCGCCACATTAGCACGCACTACCTCCACATCGGCACGAGCTTTCTTGGTTGCAGCCTCGGCAACAACTGAGCTACTGACCTCTCCCGAAGGGCCAGCACTGCCAGCAGGTCCACCACCCTAAATTTGTGCAGCATATCCTCCCGGTCCCCCATGACTTCCCTAAGGTCTCCGAAGAGGACCATGGCCGACCAATCGAGCCACGGGTCGACCCACCTCGCCAACATCTGCAATAGTAACCAAAACTATGTCAGTGTCACCATCAAAACACATAAGCACATATATACTCAAACAAATGCAAAAAACATAAAAACATACCTATCGACCCCCAAGCATAACCAGGAGGGAGACCCATCTCTGGATCCCCCCCGGAAGTCCATCCCTGCATATGGGAATGGAAGAAACATCTGGGTGTTGAACTCAAACTAGACCTCCGTCGTGGCATTCCAGTAACGCCCCACCATACCCCCACCCCCTCTCGGCATCATAGGAGCCTACCTCCTCATGCGAGGCTCCCGTGGCCCCCCAGGAGGCACCGCCACCACTGGTCTCAATAGCACTACCCTCTCGTACATAATGCTGCATAGAATACTGGCGTACGCAAACAACTTTGATCCATTTCGGACCTTGTTAAGTTGTGTCACCATCCTGTCATCGCAGAAGCGGGTGAAGTCAAAGAAGTGCCCGGACCTCAGCCGATGCAAGACTCCAACCTGTGGGCCCGATGCCCGTTGTGGAGCCAAAGACCATGTGAGTCACATAATAGCTACCAGAGTGCACCGCTCTGACAAGTTTGTCACCAAGGCAATGCTGATGCACCCCTCCGTAAGGGGTGCCCCGCCACAATGACGTGCCGAGAATCTCTCCAAATCCACCCTCCCATAAGGGAGTGGATACCGCATTGCCTCACCATGAGGTAGTAGCATGGTCACAAAGTATACATCCTTGTCAGGACGGATAGCGAGGTTAGTACCACACAACACAAACATGTTGCAGCTTCTGTGCCAATGGTGGATCAAGTAACGTAGCAGTCGGTCCTGAGACCGAAGAAGATCGTTCTCCACAAACTTCAGGAGCACCCATTGCGCCAGCTGTTGGTGTGCCCTAGCATCAACGGGCAATGCAGTGCGGAGCTCAGGAAAATCCCGCTCCCTCCACAACAGTCTATCATCCAAACAAGAACCCATCAACAATAGAAAAAACATCAAAAATAGGCAAAAGTCTAAAAAAAATTTGCCTCGGTCTTTTGCGCGCCTTTCTCGCACATAGGCACGCTGAAAGTGCACCTATATTTCTCACAGGCACGCATAAGGCATGCCAAAAAAATGGAACAGAGCGCTTAAAGCGTGCGAAACCCCAGAAAATGCACACAGAGGGCGCGCTCTTACCTTGATTGCCCGCACAATCTAGGGAAAAAATTACTTAGAATCCGTACAAACCAATTTTGTATGGATCCCAGCACACTTAGACTGAAAAATTTAAAGTGCAGGATGTCATGGAGGTTACATGGGCATGATATCACTAATCCCTGGTGCTCAGGCTGACCGTAATAGCAAGAACTGCTCCACAAAAGCCTCTAACCTCTCAAAAACTCAACAAGTACAAATGAATTGAATTAGGGCCATATTCACCTATATATCACCCTTTTCAAAAACTTTAGAGGACCATAATGAGAGATTAGAATGTCCATTCTCCGAACCGAAAGCAGCACTGTGATCATCACTGCATAACAGACAGAGGCGATGTCACACATTCACACTCCTGAAAAAATAATTTTTCAGTGCTGATAGGTATGCCCTCTCTCATCTTCTTTTTAAAGCTCATGACTTTCAATAATATTTGATAAAGAAGATGCTTTCACTTGAAGTAGTTGATTTTTTGCAGGAAAACTCGCAAACCATCCACAACTCCATCCATTGAAAGTTCCTGAGCAGGTATCATTCTACCCCCAACATAATAGAGTCCCAGAAAACTCTGCATATCCTGACATCATTTCTCCATCATAAATCAAGCATAGGTTCCACATATCTGACCGTGTTTATCATCACCTCACCCTGCACATGATGAACATCCTCGTTGGTCGGTAGAGCCTCCCCTCCATGACGCTCGTCACCCACAGTAGACCATATATAACAACAAAAGTGATGCCACGGCCATACCACTTTAGTCCGAGAAGCACCCCATGCCCATCCATCCACCATGCATAAGGTCAAGTTTTACCATACAAACTAAAACCCCTTTCTCGGATAGTTCGGTTGTATAAGAAGATTAAAAGTGCACTATCGCACCTCACATTTGGCCCACCATACCTCCACCAACATAATCCCATCCGTGACACTTTTTCATCCACTTCATCAACCACACACATGAGACCAACCAATGGGCCCCCCACCCTCAGAAAAACACCTTCCTCACGTCATCAATGACCAAACACTTTCATGTTTTGGGGCACTCGTCTCTGTGTTTTGTACAAACCAAACCCTATTATTTTATTATTTTGGTAAGTGTATAAAGACCGGAAACGGTGCACTACATCGCCCACCCACTCATTCATTTTTTTCTCCCATGGAAGTAGTCCCTGAGCACCCTTGGTGTGAGTATCATACCCTCATGCAAAATCCACCATGACATTCATAACTAGTTTATATCCACCCTGGAAGTCCTACCGACTCCAGGGTTTTCCCCATCAGAAATAGTTATGACTACCGCCAAGCTACTTATTATACTCCGACCTTGGGCCACTCGATCCCCATCATCAGTTTTCAGTCACCCCTATTCACCATGCCTATGTTAAACCCATCACATTCAGGATCTTGATCCTTCATATCAGCTACCCCTCGTTCGGTTGAGGCTTCCTTTTTTTCGACTTCAACATTTATTTTCCAAAAAGGAAGTGACACCTTGGATCACCCCTCTCCATAAAAGGGTCATCTTCGGGTGGCACTGTGGGAGACATCATTTTCCATAGATGTCATTGATCCTCCTGAAATTTGACTACAACACAAGCTTTCATGTCAAGATGGTATCGTACCTTACAACCATTGCACTTTGATCAAATTCGTTGAAGACCCGTGCCTTCCTAAGTGTCTCTGTCAGCAATGATTACAAGGGAAGGTCCCAACCATCACCTATGCATACAATGCGCAATTATGTGCCATAAAAAGTTTACGCATATGGGTACCACATTCCACCTATCGTTAAATAAAAAACTCCCCTTAGGGTGTCAACAGTTGTCGTCATTAACCAAAAGATCACTACGACACAAACATAACATGTATTTGTCAAATAGATTTGTTTAAATAGACACAACATTATGAGCATGGGACATGCCCGCCTCGTAGAAAATTTGTATATATTGTATGATATTTGCTTACAGGGGTCCCACAGGACATGGTTGTTCTTCGAACCGGTGCAGGGTGTCTCCAATTCTGAGCTACACGCAGGTCTCTCTCTCTCTCTACGCACACTATACAAAAAAGAAACTATAATGTATTTCAGTATACAGTTCTTCCTAGACCTCACACATTAGGGGGAAACTGTTAACACTGAAATATCGTACAAGTAAAGATGACATTATTTAATGTTAGGCAGAAGGATTTATAGAGTTGAGAGACATTAGAGAATCTGGAAAGTATTTAAAAATATCTACGGTCTGAGGAAAAATCAAACTTGAGCAATTCATGAATGCTTTTGCGCGCAAAATCCTTTGAGAAGAGTGCCTTTTCATGCCTTTTGACCCAAAAAGCATGCAATCCTGGGACTGGAGAAAGTCACTTTCCGGGACCACAAAAATCACACTCTAGGAGAGTGATTTAATACTTGAAGCCACCTAAGGACAACCACCAAATACTCCTTAGGACATAAAGGGAGCACCCAATGGAATAAATGTGGCACACAATGGAATCATCCCCCTCTCTTGGGTCACCATCCAAAATGTACCAAGAGAGGGAAGGAGGATTTGAATTCTCCTATAAAAGGCCACCAGGAGATTAACAACTTGAGAGCACATTGTTATGCTGGCCAGAATTGCCCCAAGCAATACCAGTAGTGTGTGATCTGGAGTTGAGATAGAGGGGACTCAATTGTTGGCCATTCAACAAGTTCAGTCCACCATAATAGAGAGAGGGAGACTTTACACCGAGGCAAGCTTGGAAGTAAATACATCCTTGAATCGAGACTTATAACCCAAGTTCTAAGGGCCCCTTGGCAAGTGGGTTAAAGTTTCATCCTCATTTCCTACCAGCACTCAATAAGAGGGGACATAAGTGCTGCCGTTTGGATTATAGCAGTTGTTTGACTCTATTCAGAGCTTTTGTTTTATTTGTTTTAGTTTTAGTTCATTTTTTATGTTTGAATGTGCATGATATTTTTCTATCTAGTATGTTTATGTTCTAGCATGTTCCATTAACTTGCTTGACTCCATATATTTTCTGCCTGTGACCAATAACTTAAGAGGGTAAACCACACCCCTTAATTTGGTGTGATTTAGTACATGCATGCACCAAACACACTAACACAAGTGGCTTTGCTGATTTGCACCATGTCTTCAGCACTTGATAGGACAAAATTGTGAAGAAATTGTAGTAGCTGGATGTGTTTTGCCATGTGGACTCACTCGCTTGAATTCATGTTCAATTTTATTGAACTTTCTCACTTGATTTGAACTTGTTGGATTTGAATTCTCTCGCTTGATTTGAATGACACACTCGCTTTCTTTGGAATTTTCTTGATCTCTTTCTTGGTGAAACTTGTTTTTCTTGTTTCATGATCATTGGAACTCATGGTTTCTTGCTGTAGATTTCAAATTGCTTGATTGTTGTTTGAATATTACATTTACTTGCGTTAGCGTTGAACTTGCTTGCTTGCTTTTATTGTTGACGCTGGCTCGCTTGAGGTTGTGAACTTTGTACTGACTTGATTGTGCTTATTGGAAAAGGGTGTCGAACATTGTCGAAAATGCTCCCAAAAGACAAATGAAAATTTCAAATAATATGATGCAATTGAAGACTTACTTGAATTAATTGTATTATTTTGACCACCTTATCAATTCAATTTGGGGTGTCGGATTCAATCGAGAATGCACCCTGATAATTTAACTCAGTTAAAAAATGTTTATCTGCAAGTGATATAAAAAGTGTTGTGTTGATGTCGTCTTGTCTTAGAATGCTTGATGTGGAATGTGGTTGTAGAAGACCTCTTTGTCAACTTGATGATGTGTTGCACAAATGCATGTGATTGTTTGTGCTTTTATAGCTTGATTACATGAGCTTGATAACTTAATCTAGATGACTTTAAGCTTGCTCATGTGCATGTAGTTGTTTAATTGATTGTGTACCATATTACAAAGAGAGTGTAAAAAAACTGGGCACAATTCATGTACACACATTCACTACACAGGGTGTACCTAAGATCCCATTATTCAATTTCGGGCGGATCTAGGACACGATCACCACAAAAAAATTATGTTTTATTAAAGATCGAGGTACATCAACCTTTCATCTTTAGAACAACTTCGTGGAAACATCTCAAGCATAAAGTTTGGGAAATCTGTAGAGGCAATTTGTCTTCAAAACTGATTGGACCACCTAGAAGTAAAAATGTTACTTCAACAATCAACTACTTCTTATCACTCCAAATTTAAAAAAAAATTCAATCTTGTATCACTCCACAAATTACTTCAACTTATCACTCTAAAAATTAAAAAAGTGAATCCTTATCACTCCAAAATTCACATTTAAAATAAGATACTCATCTCTCCAAAAATAAAACTCCGTATCACAACATGAATTACAATATTCACCCTTATAACTCCCCTTACAACAAAAATATTTTATATACTCCTTATATTGCCCAAAAAACACACACACGATATATATCACCACTACTATATCTCTAAAATAAAGCAACCATTGAAGTCACTACTATAAAAAATAAAGCAATCACTCAAGCTTAGAAATCTGTAATCGCAAAACACCCAACAATTGATGACCCTCCATGCCTAGATGCAGTCGCTGTAAAAAATTTCAGTAAATCTGTCAGCGCAACTTTAACAGGGCATCCATCCATTATTTTCGGGATGACATTATGTTGGATAATCAGATGGAAAACCTTTTTTCTCTACGTCTCGGCTCAACATCCTTGTAACTGAATGAAGGCGAGTAACATGAGTTTTGGAGGACGATTGTGAACCATTTGGTGAACAAAGAGGATGGCTTTCCTCGAACCATGATAAGCTCGGAATAAATCACTACTAATGCATCCAAATCGATTTGTGGTCCAAATAATAGCAAAATAAGATTAAGAACAACAATGTCACCAAGTATGCTATTGCACGGTTTCTGAACCCCGTTCTAGAGCCACCGCTTTTGTTTATAAATATTACATAGATCATGTGTTATATCCACTGGTGGAATTCATTCAAAATAGAAATAAAACTGAAATTAAATGCGTACAGAGCGCCATTCAATCAGAAAGGGCATTTCTAATTTTTTAGATAACACTGGTGCAAACTGAAATGACAATCACTGCAAAATATGGCGTTGAATTCATTGCAGGATATATAGCTGCTGCAAAATTATCGGTGATGATCTGCAACAATCATTTATGGCAAAGAGAGTACATGAGGTCTAACTTAATTGCAGAAGTGGTGATTGCCATCGGCCTGGACAATATGTATCTCCATGCCAGTCCACTTCTCTCTTTCGGATTTGAGATCGGTTCTTCTCCCACAGTGACCGTTGGCCGCTTGATTCTTATTCACTATGGGCCAAATATAGAAGATCAAACCGAAAATGAATGAAATCGAATTCAAAGAGATAAAACTGAAGCAAGGTACCTTTTTTACGTGGTTGTGGATAAATCCAGTGCATATATCTGATTCCATGGTACATATCTTCATGTGGAAAAATCACAGCGAGGAGCTCAATAAATTGTGCTACATCGACGATATAACCTCGGATGCATGCAGTCATGGTGTAAATTACAGTGAGGAGAGCCAAAAATATGTGCTACAGTGAGGATTTAGTCACATGATGGAAATCAACCACTGATTTGTGACTTTGTCGATGGTGGAATATTAATCACTCGCGGATCTTAACACGCGCCACTTGCAGATATTAATACGCAGATATAATCATAGATCCATCATTCACAAATATCATATCTTTTGGCATTGCATATCATGATCTGCACACCACTTAATGGCTAAAAAAATATCTCTCACAAAACCTTTAACAATCTATTTTTCCTGATTGCATATCCTAATCCTGATTGCAGGAGCTTTAACACTCTATTTTTCATCTCTGATACTTAATTAAATACCTCCATGCTAATTCAATTACTCAAAACAGATCACAGCCTGATCGTCCCATCTCAAAAGGATTCTATCGAATAATTACAACAAAGATACATATCGATTTCAATTTTCACAAAGCGATTCCAACCATCAAAATTCCTTCATATTTTATGACAAAAGTGGCATGCAATTTACCGAATAAATACACATTCTTCTCTATTAAACATGCATATTTACCTCTCACGTTACAAAATCTTCTTTTAGAGTGTGATGAATATATGATGGCTCCTCCCGAACATTTTCTCACGAGTCTACACCATTGGCTCTGATACCACATGTAAGAAATTAAATCAACTCATTAAACACATAAAAATACTAGAGACATAGAACTGACGGAAAAGGCTTGAAAGCCTTATGACATTTTTCGTTTTTTTTTTTGGGCGGAAAAGGCCTGAAAACCCATGCTGTACTCCTCACATATTCTTCATTATTAAAATAATGTAATAATACAAATAAATAGATGAAGAATTTGTCTCAAGATAGTGCGTCTATCTTGGACAACTTGGTTGAGAAAACATCTCAACCACACACACTAATATAGGAGCTAGGTTAGGTAAGCCTAAACTAACTCCCAATTAAGAGGAACTAATATAATCTAGAAAATTAGGCATAAAATCCTAATTTTCAATATTTAATTAATTTAATCAACTTTGGATTTATAATTGTTTATGAGAGAGAGGACAACAAAAAAGTTCCCTCTGTAGCAACGCAACTGGTGAACCTTCCTCTAAATTGAAAATAACTCTTCTCTTGTTATTGAACTTTGGTGGGTGAAGGCGGAGTGGCCTTAGCACACCCTGTTGTAGCAAATACTCTTGAATCGTAACTCTGGGAGCACTCCTCCTCAAGCTTTGAAATCTGGCTCGGGTGTGGCAATTGTAAGAAATATTGGTTGCATCTCGTTTAAGGTTGGGTGGAGAGTTAGAATCCAAATATCAGTTTCCAGGTTTCTTCATTATTATATAAGTACTCATATAACTTCTAATGCATAAACTCACTTACTGAACTGTTTGTACGCCATTATGAATGTGTGGAATGATTACTGCATTATTTTGGGAAAATGGAGTGGTTTTGCATGAATCAATATAAATAGTTACATTCTTGATCTATATATGTGTTTTGGACTTACAACTTAGTAAATTTGTTGGGTGCATGGGGTTGTTGTATTTTTTCACCTGCATTAATCATGCGCAATTAAACTGTATAATACCAATATTATTGTGGTGTGTGCTTATTGTGAGGAATGAGCCTTCTACTCATTGCATCACATATATGGATGGATTTATGTCTACGTTGGAATCAAGGGTTAAATGCTCCCACTTATTTCTATGCATGAGGTTGGTAAACTTGTTTGAATGCAACATATGTGATTTATTTGCTTGTGAGAGCTTGAAACTAATCAATTTACTTGAGTATGGAAGATCGACAAAATCCTTGTGTTGAAATGATCTCTGCGTTTTTAAATGATTTTCATAAATTTAAATTCCCCCACTTATTTCTATGCACGAGGTTGGTCAACTTGTTTGAATGCAACATATGTGATTTATTTGCTTGTGAGAGCTTGAAACTAATCAATTTACTTAAGGATGGAAGATCGACAAAATCCTTGTGTTGAAATGATCTCTACGTTTTTAAATGATTTTCATAAATTTAAATGCCCCCACTTATTTCTATGCACGAGGTTGGTCAACTTGTTTGAATGCAACATATGTGATTTATTTGCTTGTGAGAGCTTGAAACTAATCAATTTACTTAAGGATGGAAGATCGACAAAATCCTTGTGTTGAAATGATCTCTACGTTTTTAAATGATTTTCATAAATTGCCTTATATATATATATATATATATATTGTTTATCTACATATTTGCATGACTAGGTGAAGCCATATACTTTCTTAAGATGTTAAGTAGGCAAGGAGAAGGAACTTGCAGTTTGTGCACCTATAAATATATGTAAATGTATATCTTTTTCCACTTGAGGCTTGAATTGTTTCTAAGTCTACCAAGTTTGAATTGTTGTTTAAGTTGTTGGGGAATGAGAAATGGGCGGAATTATGTCTTATGAGTGATTTTATTATAGACCTATATATCAGGCTTTTGTGTTTTCTTTAATTAATTAAGCTCAATATATATATATATATATATCATGGAATAATGGCTTGGGCCAAATATTGTTGAAAAGTCAACAAGAAATGTGTGTCTAACTTAATTTTCCCTTAATTAAATTGGACAATAAATTGTAATCTTATCTCATAATTACTTGTAATAGTTAACTAATTGTGATAGACTCAGTTAGCTCATGAAATTCGAGTTGAGGGTGATTGGTGAGGCATGTAGAGTGATTCTATTTGTTTTAGAGTCCAAGTTGCAGTTAGTGTATTAGTTTAATGCATGAGAAATCAGTTAACTCAATTAAGTGAGTTAAAGTCAATCTAACTAGTTGTAACTTATTGTTGCACTAGTGAGAGGTCAAGTGAATTAAATCAAATTTAATTCACATGCAGTGATCTGTCAAGTGACTGATGATTTACTATTAATATATGTATGCATGTCAGTTCTGATGAAGACCTAGTTGAGACAGAGGTTAAAGGGATGCTATCTATTAGTTGTATTATTAGTAAATTGCCGACGCGCAATTAGAAAACCATAGGATTTCCCCTGATGTATTGCGCATTTTTGGAAGGTTGAATTTCCTAATTAATAGGGATCAATTGTTCTTAGAATTGCGCAAGCAAGGATGGCTGAGCAGAGGCAGGAAATTGGCTAAGTGTTGGTCGATTTTATCTAGATGAGTGTGAAACAACCTCTTGTGAGAAGAGTGCATTGTAATTGTTTCATGATTCCTTGGTTTTATACAATACATATAGAGGGGTTTTGAGCAGATAGCTTTCCCTAGAAAATTTCATGTGTTGTGGATTTGATTCTTTCTCTTACTTGGTGTGATTGTGCGATCGTGTTTAATTTCCACAAATTAATTGTAGAAGGATTCAGTATCTTGCTCTAGAATATTGCATGATCGGATTGAATCCATTGGTATACACATTGTTTGTATAATTTCTGCATGGTATCAGAGGGCCATAAATCACTATAGTGGAGAAGAAATTGAGTTTGTGCTAAACAACATTTGAATTTGCAAAAAATATTCCTTGGTGCGACAGGCGAATCAACATGGATTACAATGGATTAAGATTGGAATATGCAGTCGAGGGTATTTCTAGTTATATTGCATGGAAAGAAAAAATGGAGGCATTTCCGGAGGACAATGGGTTGAAAGAATTTATCGACACTGATATTCCAAGGCCCGTAGCAACATACGTCACTCTTCTTGATGCTTCGTAAAGGAAGGTTGCAAAGGCGAGGAGGAACTTATTAGAGGGAGTTCGAGATCACATTGTCTCGAGTCTCCATGGAAAGACGACTCCATATTTAATGTGGAAGGCCTTGACAGATTTGTTTCAGAGAAATAGTGACCACAGAAAATTGGCACTGAAGGAAAAGCTCAGGAAAATCAAAATGGAGAAAGGCGACACTATTCCGAAATACTTGACCAAGTTCATCCAATGTTGAGATGAGCTTGGAAATGTCGGAATTACTACAGTAGATGATGACTTGGTGATCCTAGCACTTCTAGGCCTTCCCAAGAGCTGGCATAGTTATCAGGACTCTGTTAATGGGAGGGAGAAGCTACCAGATTAGGAGTGACTTTGGTCGGATTTGGTACAAGAATAATTCAGGCGGAATACCAGGGATGGATCCTCATCCAAGATAGATGATGAGGAAAATTGCGCCTTGGATGTTAAGGCAAAGAAGGGGAAGGGGAAGGGAAATAAATCCTATTCCAAATCTGAGACCGACATAGAAGGCAAGACATGTGACATGTCTAGAGTGAAATGTTTTCATTATCACGAGCATGAAAATTATGCCACCAATTGTACACAGAAGAAGAACAACAACAAGAAGGCTTCAGGATCTGTAGTGGGTGATGCTTTGGCTTCATCGTTTGAGTTGGACTTCTCACTCATTGTATGCATGGTGTCTAGTGCGATCGGATAAGTGTGGTACTTGGATAGTGGTGCATCTTTCCACATGACAGGAGACAAAGAAATCTTTAGTAGCTTGGAGGAGAAGGATCTTCATATGCACATTGATATGGGTGACGACGGGAGGTATAGCGTTACCGGGATTGGTACAGTTACCTTTAAGAGACAGTAAGGTAAAACTTTCTTATTAAAATATGTCATGCGAGTACCACGCTTGAAAAATAATTTAGTTTCAGTTGCTATGTTGGAGGATAGAGGATATGATGTGGTTTTCAGTGAAGGGAAAGCATTCTTTCGTCACAAAGCCACAGGATAGGTTAAGAATATTAGGGTTAGTTTGAAGAACCTCTACAAACTTGATGTAGATGGTTGTGCAACATTGATGAGTAAAGCAGACAGAGTGGTGAGCCGGGATGAGGGTGAGTTATGGCATAGGAGATTGGGCAATCTACACCACAATTCTTTGAAGGTCATACAACAGATTTCTACGGGGCTTCCAAAGGGTACTCTTGCGCAGATAGAAAAATGCAAGGGACGTACCATGTGGAATTATACAAAGGCCACTTTTCACGAGAAGGATAAATGAGCAGTGGAAATCCTTGAGAGAGTTGACTGGGATGTGTGTGTACCATTCTCTACAGCTTCTATAGAAAATCACAGGTATTATGTGATTTTTGTTGATGATTTTTATAGAAAGTGTTGGATCTACTTCATGCAGAAGAAAGATCGGACGTTATCAAAATTCTGTGAGTTCAAAGCATTGGTTGAGAAAGATATAGTGAAGCAGGTGAAGGCTCTGAGGAGTGAAAATGGTGGTGAGTACATCTCCAATGAATTCAAGAACTTTTGTACCAAAGAAGGAATTCATAGTGTGTTGATTGCGCCTCATAACCCACAACAGAATGGGGTTACAGAAAGAAAGAAAAAAACAATTGTGGGTGCGTCACAAGCTATGTTACATGATTAGGGCCTACCATTGCATCTGTGGGCAGAGGCATGCAACACAACGATATTTGTGCAGAACCGTAGTCCTCATCGGATACTTGGCATGAGTACACCATAGGAGGATTTTTCTCGTAAGAAACCCGATGTTTCATATTTTAAAATTTTTGGCTCATTTGTCTATTGCCTTGTGACCAAAGATTCCAGAAAGAAGCTAGAACCAACAATAGAGATTGGGATATTTGTGTGGTACATTGATACTCCCCACAACTATCGGGTGTATTTTCTGAACAATAAGATTACAGTTGTCAGATGAGATGTAAAATTTGATGAGGAGAAAGCCATGTGATTGTCGCTTGAGAGGGAGCTTGATTTGCATGCAGATGAGGAACTCTTGGTTCCAAAGGATGAACCTCAAGATGTGGAGCAGCCACTTGAGGAGGGTCATGGAGTGGCAGAAACCACTCATGCAAAGCCATCCACTAGACATGGTAGGAGGCACACCATAGAGGCTGACAGATTGAGACTTGATGTGGGAGAACATGTAGGAGAACCTACATCACAGTGCAGATAGAGACAATCACCAGACATGTATAATGGATACATGGCTCTTATGAGCAAGTGTATTGTGACAAAACCATCCTCTTTTTGAGGAAGCAGTGCAATAACCAACTTGGGTTGATGCCATGGTTGAGGAGTATGACTCCAACGTTAGGAACAGTGTATGGGAAGTTGTCCCAAGACCAGTTAGAAAGCTAGTGGTTGGATCTATAAGGTGAAGCAGGCAGTAGATGGTAGTGTGGAGAAGTACAAGGCTAGATTTGTAGCTTGAGGATTCTCACAGGTTGGGGGGATTCACTATGAGGATAATTTTGCATCGGTTACAAGATACTCATCGATTAGATATATCCTCGCACTCTCAGCGCAAATGGGGTGGCAGATACATCATATGGATGTAAAGACTACATTTCTCAATGGAGTTATTAAGGAAGAAGTGTACATTGTGTAGCCAGAAGGTTTTGAGACCTTTGACAGGGAGTCGCATGTGTGCAAACTCAAGAGAGCACTGTATGGGCTGAAGCAAGCACCTCGTGCTTGGTACACCAGGATTGAAAAATATTTCACCGTCTTAGGCTTCCGAAAGAGTGAAGCAGATGCGAACCTGTACCAAATTGTGGTTTATGGTAAGATTTTGATTATCATACTTTAAGTTGATGATCTTATTCTGATAGGTGATGAGCAACTCATAACTTCTTGTAAATAAGATCTTGCAAGAGATTTTGAGATGAAGGACATGGGACTCCTTCCCTATTTGCTTGGTTTGGAGATATGGTAGCAGGATGGGGAGCTATTTGTTTCTCAAGGCAAGTATTCCAAAGATATTATGAGGAAGTTCCACATGGAGAGATGTAAAACCCATGGAGACTGCTCTTGCAGGAAACTGGAGGAAGGAGGATGCTACTTCAGGTGAGGTACTTGACACCACTGTTTACAAGCAGCTTGTGGGTTCACTCATGTACTTGGTGAACACAGGATTAGACATATGCTATGTAGTTAACTAGCTTAGTCAAGCTATGGTTAATCCGAACAAGCTCTTTTGGAAGGCGGGGAAGTATGTCTTGAGATATATCAGGGCACTACATAATATGGATTATGGTACAAACAAATATAGGGAGTGAAGCTTCAAGGCTTCACCGATGCAAATTGGGCAGGTAGTCCATCAGACAAGAAGAGCACATCAGGAGGGATCTTCAGCATAGGATCAACAACAGTTTCTTGGTACAGTAGGAAGCAGAGATCAGTTGCTAGGTAGAGTACATGGCAGCTAGTCAGACGGCATGTGAGGCCATGTGGATGAGGAAGATACTTGTTTGTTTATTTGGTCATCAGATGGATTCGACAGTGATACATTGTGATAACCAAAGTTGCATAAAACCCTCGGTTAATCCAGTATTCCATGACATGTCCATGCATATTGACATTCGGTGCCACCATCTCAGAGATTGTGTTCAGAGATGCATTATGTTACTTTAGTACATTACCATGGAGGATCAGGATACAGATATTCCGACGAAGATGCTCGCCAAGAGAAAATTTGAATACCATAGAGGCAGGATCGGGGTAGCTAATAATCCCTTTATTATTGAGAGGGAGTGTGGAAAATTCAACAAGAAATATGTATCTAATTTAATTTCCCCTTAATTAAATTGGAAAATAAATTGTAATCTTATCTCGTAATCACTTGTAATAGCTAACTGAGTGTGATAGAATCAATTAGCTCATGAAATTCGAGTTGAGGGTGGTTGGTGAGGCATGTAGAGTGATTCTATTTGTTTTAGAGTCCAAGTTGCAGTTAATGTATTAGTTTAATGCATGAGAAATAATTTAACTCAATTAAGTGAGTTAAATTCAGTCTAACTAGTTGTAACTGATTGTTTCACTAGTGAGAGGTCAAGTGAATTAAATCATATTTAATTCACATGCAGTGATCTGTCAAGTGAATGATGATTTACTATTAATAGTTTCATGCATGTCAGTTCTGATGAAGACCCAGTTGAGACAGAGGTTAAAGGGATGTTATCTATTAGTTGTATTATTAGTAAATTTTCAGCGTGCAATTAGAAAACCATAGGATTGCCCATGATGTATTGCACAGTTTTGGAAGGTTGAATTTCTTAATTAATAGGGATCAATTGTTCTTAGAATTGCGCAAGCAAGGCAAGCTGAGCAGAGGTAGGATATTGGCTAAGTGTTGGTCAACTTTGTCCGGATCAGTGTGAGATAGTTGGTAGAGTGTGATAGACTCTCGTGAGAAGAGTGCATTGTAATTGTTTCATGATTCCTTGGTTTTATACAATACAGATAGAGGGGTTTTGAGCAGATTGCTTTCCCTAGAAAATTTCATGTGTTGTGGATTTGATTCCTTCTCTTACTTGGTGTGATTGTGCGATCATGTTTAATTTCCGCAAATTAATTGTAGAAGGATTCAGTATCTTGCTCTAGAATATTGCATGATTGGATTGAATCCATTGGTATACATATTGTTTGTATAATTTCTACAGATATTGATAAGCTCCGCAGGGATAGTTCTAAAGGAGTTGTATATCCCTAAGATATATTCATATTCACATATGTAAGTGAAATGCATAACCTTAATACCCTAGAGGAAGAGGATTGAAACCTTTGTAAACACGTGACGAGGTGTGCTAACCAAGCGCATAGGAAAGTGAAATCCATACCATTCATAAGATACGATGTGTTCTCAACCATTGGATGGCCCTATGACTTTTAGCCCAAAGGTTGCAAAGGGAGGCCCATCATGAAAATTTGGAAGTAAATCCCTGAGAGGACATGGCTTGGTGGGGCCGCAAATCAAGTATGTTGCATGGGCTTGGTGTCAATTACAAAAAACACACAAATCCATTCTTTCCTTTTTCAATGAGATTTTATGAAAATTGCGTGACACTAGGTGTAGTGGAAACCACAATGCACATGACGTGGAGGAAGCAACAAATGATGACATCACCTCAGAACCTAGAGCATTTCGACAAAGAACCCCTCAAGATCAATTTTATGGGGTGACTTACTGTGTGGAGGACCGTTTGGTGGGGATAAGTTTCATGTTGCGTGAATGAACTCACTTACTAGTTAATGGGGAGGTTAAGACATAGTGCAAAGTTTGCGATGCCATGTATCCCATAAGATTTTCCTTGGCATTTCAGTGGGGAACCGTATTGGATCACATTGGGATTTTATTGTTGAAATGGCACCAAGAAATGACACCCAAGGTGGCTTTTGATTTAATTTTCCCTTAATTAAATTAGAAGAGAAATTGTAATTTCATCTCATGACAACTTGTATTAGTTAACTAGGTGAGGAACACTGAGTTAGTTTAGGAAATTTGGGTTGAGGGTCAAAGAGGAGGCATGTAAAGTTATCACATGATTTTAGGGGGTCTAATTACAATTATTTGTGAGTAATTAGTTAACTCAATTAATCGAGTTAAAATAAATTTAACTAGTTCTAACTGAGAGATGAGCTAGTGATAGGTCCAGTGAATTAAATCTGGTTTAATTCACAAGTAGTGATCAATTAGTTAACTGATAATTCGCTATAAACAGTTTTTGCATGTTAGTTCTAAGGAAGGCCTAGTTGAGATTGAGGTTAAAGGGAAGATAACTATCAGTTGGTTTAATAGAAAATTGTACAGGTGATGTATGAGGTCATGAGGATTCCTTGAAGGAATTTCACAATCAATTCTTGGGAATTTTCTTATTAGTAGAGACATAATTCCTCCAGGAATGCGTGAGCAAGGCTGGTCAGACAAAGGTTAAGAATTGGTTAATTATTTGACTGATTTTGCCTATATTAGTGTGAGATAGTCAACGAAGTGCAAACGTTTCTCAGTGAGAGAAAAGCATTGTATTGTTTCATGGTCTTGACTTTATACAATATATAGATAGAGGGGTTTTGAGCAATTTATTTCCCCAGATACATCATGTGTTGTGCGATTAATAATTTTTTTCTCTTACTTGTTATGTGATTGTGCGATCGAATTTGGTTTCCGCAAATTGTAGAAGGATTCAATATTTTGTTTTAGTACATTACAAGACCATATTGAATCCATTTGGATAATTTCTACATGGTATCAGAGCGCCAAGAATCACAATAGAGGAGAAGAACCAAAGCTTATTTTGAACAGGTACATCAGATTTGCATAATTATTATTTAGGACCAACAACAGTTCAAGATATATTTCAATGGCTTGAGACTAGAATATGCCCTTGAGGGAATTTCATATTACATAGCATGGAAGGACAGGATGGAGGCAATGCTCGAGGACAACAGACTGAAGGGATTCATTGACAGTGATATTCCCAACCCGCAGCATCAAATGCTCAACTTCTTGATGCATGGAAGAAGAATGTAGCAAAGCCAAGAAGGATCTTGTTAGAAGGAGTTCAAGATCATATTGTCTCGAGTATCCATGGAAAAGAAAATCCATATGCAATGTGGAAGTCCTTGAAAGATCTGTTTTAGAATAGCAACGACCACAGGAAGTTGGTGCTGAAAGACAAACTCATAAAGATCAAGATGGAGAAGGGCGACACGTTCCAAAAATACTTGATGAATTTCACTCAATGTCGAGATGAGCTTAGAAGTATAGGGATAACAATTTTCTAGGATGATTTAACAGTTTTGCCATAAATTTTCCACAAAAAAAGACCAACAAGAAGGCCTCAAGAGGAGAAGCAGGTGAAGAAATTGCTTCACATTTTGAGTTGGATTTCACTCTCATCGTATGCATGGTGTCATCGGTGATGGGTTATGTGTGGTACTTGGATAGTGGAGCTTCGTTCCATATGACCAACAACAAAGAATTACTCAGTAGCTTGGAGGAGAAGGATCTACAAATGCACATTGAGATGTGAGATGACGAAAGGTATAGCGCTACTGGTGTAGGTACAATTACCTTTTAGAGGGAGTCAAGTAATCGACTCACATTAAAAGATGTCATGTATGTTCCTGGTTTAAAGAAGAATTTAGTTTTTTTTTCTATGTTGGAAGATCATGGTTATGATGTGATCTTCAGTGAAGGAAAGGCCTTACTTCGTCACAAAGCCACGAGACAAATGGAAAATATTGGGGTTCGAGTAAAGAACCTCTAAAAATTGGATGTAGAAGATTATGCTGCCTTGAGCACGAAAGCAGAGAAGGTGGAGAGCCGAGACATCGGTGAGTTATGGCACAGGAGATTGGGCCATCTACACCATGGCGCTTTGAATATCATGCAATAGTGTTGGGCGTGGAGATTGATTATCTTCTTTATTTAAATGTATTTCCACGTTGGACCCTTGTTCTTAACGGGGCGACAACGTCGCCCGTCATTTAATCGCTGTAGGGGGGTCCAAGGAAAATAGATGTAAAACTGCCTTGTAAAATATTGTAATTTCGTAGTCAATCTGGGTCGTTCATTAGGGGGATGATCTGACGATAGAAGTTATGTTTAATTTAGGGTTTTTTTCCCTAGAAGGCAACCCCTCATTTTGTATGAGGGTATTGTATTGCGGTTGGGTATGGTATGTGTATTATGAGCGAGAAACAGAAAGGGGGACTGTGAGAGAGAGTAAAGGATATTACAACGGATCTGCTGTAGGTTGTGTCTCTTCATCTTGTTGGATAATATAAAGGAAGGACTGGCTGTTCAGGGTGGACGTAGCCCAAATTGGGTGAACCACGTATATCTGTGTCTCTCTTATTTTATATGTTTTCTGTGTTTGTGTTTCCGCATATTTTATGTGTTCCATTGCTCTGTAATATATAATTTTCTAACAAATAGATTTCTACAGGACTTCCAAAGGGTGCATTTGTGTAGAGAGATACACGCAAAGGGTGTACATTGGGGAAGTATGCCAAAGCCACCTTTCACAATAAGGAAATCCCAGCAAAGGCGATCCTTGAGAGAGTTCACTTAGACGTGTGTGGACCGTTCTCGACAACTTCCACAACAAAACACATGTATTATGTAATTTTTGTTGATGATTTTTCAAGAAAGTGTTTGATTTTCTTTATGGAGAAGAAAGATTAGACGTTCACCAAGTTTTGTGAGTTCAAGGCACCTGTCGAGAAAGATACAAGGAAGAAGGTGAAGGCTATGAGGAGCGATAATGGTGGAGAATATGTCTCTAACGAATTCAAGAAATTATGTGCCTAAGAAGGAATTCAAAGAGAATTGATAACAGCTTATAACCCACAACAAGATGGGGTTGCAAAAAGAAAGAACAAAACTATTATGGGCACAACACAAGCTATGTTGCATGATCAGGGCCTACCATTACATCTATGGGTGGTAGCATGCAATACAACAATATTTGTGTAGAGCATAAGTCCTCATCAGATACTTGGGATGAGTACAATGGACGAGATTTTTCATGTAAAAGACTAGGTATGTCATATTTTAAATATTTTGGTTCATCTGTTTATTTCCATGTGACTAAAGATTCCAAAAAGAAGCTAGAGCCAACATCAGATTTGGGGATATTTATGGGGTACAGTAATGCACCTCACAACTATTGGGTGTACTTGCTAGCACACAGGATGATAATGGTCAGAAGAGATATCGGAGAAAGCCATGTGACTGTCCCTTGAGAGGGAGCTTGAGTTGCATGCCGTTGAAGAAATCTTAGCTCCTAAAGAAGAACCTCAAGATGTGGAGCAACCAAAAGCATAGGAACATAGAGTGGTAGAAACCACTCAAGTAGAGCCATCCACCAGAGATGGAAGGAAACACACCAGAGGTTGACAAATTATTTCTAGATGCGAGAGAGAATGTGGGAGCACCCACATTATAGTGTAGGCAAATAAGGTCCCCATAATGGTACACTGGATACATGGCTCTTATGGAAGAAGGTATCGAGATAGAACCATCATATTTCATGGAAGAAATGCAACAAACAGTTTGGGTTGATGCCATGGTTGAGGAGTATGACTCCATTATCAGAAACAATGCATGGGAAGTTGTCCCAAGACTAGTGGGGAAGTCAGTTTTAGGATCTAGGTGGGTCTACAAGGTAAAGCAGGGAGGATATGGGAGTGTGGAGAAGCACAAGGCCAAATTTTTGGCCATAGGGTTCTCTTAGGTGGAGAGTATTGAATATGATGAGACTTTGGCACTAGTCGCAAGGTACTCATCTATAATATCCATCCTTGCACTCTTAGTGGAGATGGGATGGAAGATACATCCAATGGATGTAAAGACAACCTTTCTCAATGGAGTTATTGAGGAAGAGGTGTACATTGTGCAACCAAGAGGTTTTGAGACCTTAGACACAGAGTCACATGTGTGCAGACTACAAAGATCACTATATGGGCTGAAACAAGCACGTCATGCTTGGTACACTAGGATCGAAATTTATTTCACCAGGTTAGGCTTCACCAAGACTTATTCAGATGCAAACCTATATCATATTGAGGTAGATGTTAAGCTTTTGATGATTTTACTTTATGTTGATGATATTTTTATGAAACCAGCTCCAAAAATAGAAGAAAAGAGAGATCAACGCCTTAGATACTGACAGGTGTTAAGCAATTCATCAAGTCTTGCAAAGAGGATCTTGCAAGAGAATTTGAGATGAAGGACATGGGGCTCTTGCACTATTTCCTAGGATTGGAAATATGGAAAAGAGATGGGGACCTATTTTTATCTCAAGGTAAGTATGCCAATGAGATACTTAGGAAGTTCCACATGGAGGGAATTAAATCCATGGAGACTCCTCTATCAGGAAACTGGAGGAAGGAGGATGTTACTTCAGGTGAAATAGTGGATGCTATTGTTTATAGGTAGCTTGTGGGTTCACTCATGTACTTGGTGAACACACAACCAAACATATGCTACACAATTAACTAACTTAGTCAAGTTATGGTTAATCCTACCAAGCTCTTTTGGAAGACAGGCAAGCATGTGTTGAGATACCTCAAAGGCACTATAGAGTATGGGTTATTGTAAAAACAGACAAAGGGAGTGAATATTCAAGGCTTCATCGATGAAAATTGGGTAGGGAGTCCATCCAAAAGGAAGAGCACATAAGGGGACATCTTCAACATAGGATCAATAACAGTTTCCTGGTACAACAAGAAATAGAGATAAGTTGCACTCAGTTTAGAAAAGGCAGAGTACATAGCGACCAGTCATGCAACATGTGATGCCATATGGATGAGGCAGATACTTATTGATTTTTTTGGTCAAAATATGGATCCGATGGTGATACATTTTGATAACCAGAGTTGCATCAAACTCTCAGTTAATCCAATTTTTCATGACAGGTCCAAGCATATTGATATCCGATATCATCATCTTGAAGATTGTGTGCAAAGGCGAATTATGCCATTAGAGTAAATTCATACAGAGGAGCAGGAGGCATACATCTTGATGAAGGCACTGGAAAGAAGAAAATTAGAGTTCCACAGAGACAGGATCGGGGTAGCAGATGATCCCTTTCTTGTTGAGAGGGAGTGTTGAAATGGCACCCAATGGGGCTTGTTGAGTCCCGATTTTGCTCATTTTTTATAATGTTTCAAAGGCCTTGATTCCCCCCTTTTGAACACTTTTGGCCCTTAATAACCCTCTTTTTTCCATATTACATGTGTTTTAACCAAAAGGGTGTTGTGAGCTTTAAGGTATGCAAATTATTCTAATAAGTATCATTTCACTTTTTTCTTGAGTATTTTCGAAGCTAAATGTTACCTAATTGAATTATCTACAATTTCAAGGTTGACTGACTAAACCTTATGCAGATTAATTATGTTTTGAAGCTGTTCCATGATTTCCTACAGATAGCTCGTGATTCGTTGATTTCTTGTAGACATTCCGCGATTTCCTGTAGACATGGATTTCTTGTAACCGTTCCAATTTCCTGCAGCAATCTTGGTGGTTGATTATGTTCCAGTCAACCTCAAGAAGAATGGGAACATGGGTTTTGTTAGGAAATCAACCTACATGGATGATATCCTATTGGATGTCTTGAAACTGCCCAAATAGTCAGTCCTTTAATTGATGGTTGTATTTGGAAAAAACTCCAGCAACTCAACAAAATGAGTTTTACCCATGCTTTCAGTCATGGATCAAACTTAACATAGCTATTTTTATTGTCTTTTCTAGTTATTGTTAGAAAACAGTTGGAGTTTGTTAGTTTTCCTTATTTGGACAAGTTTATGCCTATGCACTTGTATAAATAATTTTATGTTTTATTTGCAAAGGATGTTGGACATACCAAACATCTTCATTATTGTAATATTTGTCTATATTAATATAAAATTACATGTTCTACTGATCTTGCTGTGTAGAATCCTTTAGAAGTAAAAGGGGTTGTGAGTAAGGGAGGGCCCCCTTTGCTCACAACTTCAGTAGTTGCAGATATGTGTTTCTTTTAATTGTGCTTACGAATTGACAGAATAATTGCACAACCGTTGTTTCTCTTTTCTAATTTGTAGCAACCCATGTATGATGGTTAAATGGTGAATTTCATTCGATGAATATGTTTGGAGTCATTTTATGAGGCTTTAATTTACATTGTGAAATGTTAAATTGATTTCATTGCTGTTTGATTGGTCCCTTATCTTTTTATGATCAACATTAACAATTTTAAGTGTTGTAGAGGGATGATTAAATCCTCTCCATAGCCTTTGCTGCTAAGTATTGATGAGGAAAAGAGATATTGAATATGTGTGTGTATGGTTTTGTTTATAAAAACACTTAAAGTATTAGCCTGCATATATTTTGCACAACATATCATAAGCTTACCTACCCCTGGTTGATGATTTATGTATGACAAATTATAAGTCTATAATTTGCCCAAAAAGTTCGTTGACGTTTCTGGGTAGGTGCTAAGGGATGCTATTGAAAGTAATTTTGTATTTGATATTTTTAGGATTGGGGGAGTCGAACTGGTAAGACGTGGGGTAAGGCCTACACACTTGCGGAGATCAGAATTCGCCAAAGCCATGTCCTGATTGTTTGGTAAGTAGAGTTTTGTGTTTTTATGCATAATATATGAATAGGGTCCAATATTTTCAAAATCTTTTAGTGGTTGTGTGAGCACCATTTCTTCAACTAATAAACCGACAAGGACAAGGAAGTCTGTAAATAACAAGGCAATGAATGGAGAGGAATTCAAACAGGAGGTTCGTAGTTCTGAAAAGAGCTTGGTAGTTGATTCCAAGTAGATTGATACTCCCACATTAGATTCTTCCACCAAAAGGTATTTTGTTGTTGCTCATCTAGAATCTCTTCTTACAAGGAAGACAACATCTTTGCTTAATGGCCAGCCTGATGAGGAATTCCTCGTCAATCCTATTCAAGAACCGGAGTTTCAGACCGCTGACTTTGAAGAAACTGCAACTTACGAGGGTCCTACTCTCTCCTAGTTCGATATGGCCCATCTAGAGTGTTACACCAATTTTTGGTCATCTAACCTGTTACTATTAGATGGACCAAAGTACACCATGTAAGACCAATTTTACCCTAAGTAAAATTTCTTCACTATGAAAAATAACATAGTAATCCATAATTTATTAAGTTGTTTATGATCTAAACAGGAAACCCCATGAGGAAATAATGAATAAATCCATATTTGTTTGATTTTCCTCAAGGAACAATTAGTTAAACAACAATTTAATTAATATTCTTGGTCATATTTAACCCAAAATAGGAAAATTAATTAGATAAATCATTATTTATCTTATTATTTTCTAGGAATAATTATTTAAACCTTATTTAAATAATATTCCTTGTTAAATTTGATTAAATCATTTATAAATAATTGAATAAATCACTATTATTTTAATTATTACTCAACCACATCTTTAAAATAATGAATAAATCATTTATTTATTTATTATTTACAAATATAGGGATTTGACCAAATTCAAATTCTTTTTCCCTCCAACAAATATAATATAATATTCCATAAAAGTTGGATCTAGATTTGGTTAATAATATTTTAATTATGCACCAATATCTAGACTAACTCAATATTTTGTTATAAATAGAAGGGTTTTTCCATTCACTCATTACCTTTTGTTGCCTAAATATCACTCTGGATCTATACTTTTGGTTTGACTTTGACCCTCCATCATGGACATATTTTGCTACCATTTTTCTTGTGAGCTCCCTTTGAGTTCCATCTTTTGACTGGGTTTTCTACACCATCAGGAGAGAGAGATCTTAGATCTGAAGTGCTGAGAACATACAAGAACCCATCCCATTGAGGGGGACTGGTAACATCTTTCTATGTTCCCTTCCCAGGTGTCAAAAATAAAAAAATTCTTTAAAACTATTCTTGTCTTGTCTATTGGATGCATGGAGCAAGTCTTACTTTTATTTACTGCTTAATGTCTTTTAGTGCATATATCTGGATTTTGTAGCATTTATCTTGGTCAACTAACTGCAGATCTAAAGAAATTGGCAGCCATATTTGTTGTTAGGGCTGTTTTTTATGCACAGCTAAAGTAGACTTTTTTCATATGCTTTCGATTAGAATTCATCCTAAGATAGAGGGTATTGGTACTACAGATGGGGACTGTAATGAAAATGAAGAGGAACTAGTCACATTTTAATTTCCTATCAGGGAGACTGGTGGAGCTACCCAGATGAAAAACATTCCTCCCTCAGCCTTGCCTAACTTTCGTGGTATCTGTGGTGAAGATCCTGACACCTTCTTATTCGAATTTGATGTATTGTGCAAAAGATATGACTATTCTTACAATGCTCATAAGATGAAGTTGTTTCCTACTACATTAAACGATGCAGCCCTCAGGTGGTTTATGGGGTTGGGCTTAAACTCCATTGGAACCTGGGATGAAATGGAGAAGGTGTTCCTGAAAAAGTATCAAGATTATTGCAAAATTAGGGATCTCAAGGAAGAAATTTTTGGCATGACTTAGAAGGAAGGGGAGAGTCTTGAGGACTTGGTGGAAAGATTTCAATATAATCTGTAAATATCCAAGATGAATCAACTGAGTAAATAGAGCAAGAGAACAATTTTTATCAAGGCAACCAGACCAGAATTTCCAGAGGTTTTGAACCTGATGGGAGCAGGTGATATATAAAAACTAAGTTATGATGATGTGTGTAAGTTGTATCGACATTATTCAAGGGGAAATTCTAAAGTTTGAGGAGGATCAAGAGATACTTCTTCCAGGATCATCAAACCATTTTTTGGAGCTAGAGTAACCAAAGCTGAAATGGGTAATTTATTTGAAAATTTTAAAATTGGTATTCTTAGCACTTTGTCTTCACATTTGGATCTTTTTCATGCTAAGAAGAAACATGATGAAGTGGAGAAGGCCTTGGATGTGTTCTGCTCCAAGTGTAGGAAGAAACATCCCTTGAAGGATTGTCCCGTAGATAATACAGAGGTATGCCAAATTTGTGAGGCTGATCATTCTACCGATCAATGTCCTTCTCTTCCGGAGATTAAAGAAGCATATCTAGAAGATTAGGGAGCTATCAATGCACTCTATGCAATGGCACCTCAAAAAACATGGAAACCACATCCTACAGGTATGTCACAACAACAATTTCAATTTCCTTATACTCAGAATCAGATGTGGAATATTCCAATGCCATGACAGCCCTGGCCTCCACAACTACCTTGGCAGGGGAACTTTCTTTACTCTGCTACACAGAATTTTCCATCTCATAATTTCTATTCACCAAAGCCCATACTGCAACAAATGGTTCAACCACAACAATAACAACTTTAGTTGCCTGCCCCACCAAATCAACCCTGTCCCACACAAATTCCTGCCCAGCCATTATCCAACCCCAACAATAAAGCCATCCAATATGCTCACAATATTGGAGTGGCCACTTATCCCACTTTTCCTACTTATTGTATTGCACCACAATCTCTACAGGAAATTTCTGTTCCTTTGTTGCAGGAATTTCCTGTGTCGCTGTAGGAAATTAAACTCAGATCAGGAAAAGTGGCGACTCAACCTGGAAAAATTGAAGAGATTATAGAGGAAGACTCTCTGGACAATCCTGAACCAACAGAACAAACCATTTCAAAGTCACAAGAACCTTCCTCGTCCCATACTGTCCAATCTCCTTTTCCAGAGAGGTTGGAGATGAAAATTAAACAACCCAAGTTCGATCTCGTGTGGGAACTGAGAAATGTATGCATTAAGATCTCGTTACTACAAGAAATTAGGGATATCCAAATTTATGCTAAAACAACGAGGGAGCTATGTACCAAGAAAGTAGGGAGATAGAAGAAATAAGCCTCCACAATTCAAGTAGGTGGGAAACTTGCAAGCCTTATGTCCACTAGATTTGATACTGAGAAATATGCAGACTCCAGAATCCCTATGGTTACCACCTTTATCAATGGGTATTCGATAAGAAACACTTTAATCGATTTAGGTTCAGCCATTAAGGTGATGAAAATGGAGACATTATCTCACATAGGATCCCTTGAATTACTTCCTACTCCTACCATGTTAGAATTAACAAACAGGTCTAAGGTAAAGCCATAGGGTGTATTAGAAGACATTGTCATTTCATTAAATTCCTGGGAGTACCTTGCAGAATTTTATGTTCTTCAACCTAAGGCCAACTTAGGAGGGCATCCTTTGATCTTGGGGAGACCTTGGTTAGCTACGATAGATGCCTACATAAGGTGTAGGTCTGGAAAAATGACCATCACTCATGGAGCTAAAACCAAGCATATCAATTTGTACCCCCTGCTAAACCCCTCTTAAGATTAGGAAATACTCAGTGGGTTGAAGAAGAAGAACATAATTCAGAATGTACCTATCCAATTTTGACAATAGCCTAAGCCATGAGCCTTAAGGAAAATATGGAGGAAGATTTGATAAATTGTTATATTTCTAATCCTGATTTTTCACAGCATTTAGAAGGGCAGTCTAGTCATAATATAGATATCATTACTGACCTATAGAACTCTTATGAACATAATACATCAGCTGAATTACATTCAACCCTCTTATCTGCATTCCCTGCATATTCAATGACTGAATGTGGAGTTAAAGTAATTGAAAAATTTCCTGGAAAAACTCTAAATATCAATTATGCCTTAACTCCCGAATAGGAGAAACAATTAATTCAGACATTGAAATTTTTTTCAGATACATTTGCTTGGGAATATACAGACATGAGGGGTATTCACCTGGACACATGCATTCATCATATCTACATAGAAGGAGATGCCAAGCCAATGAGACAACCACAAAGAAGGATGAACCTTGCTTTAAGAGAAATTGTAAAAAATGAACCGCCGAAATTGTTAAATGTAGGGTTCATTTATCCTATCTCAGACAGCCAGTGGGTATCCCCACTAGTTATCGTCTATAAAAAAGGATTGTAAATGGTGAGTGTGTATCGATTATAGGGATCTAAATAAATCTACATTAAAAATTCACTTTCCCTTGCCTTTTATGGACCAAGTGCTGGACACTTTAGCAGGGAAGAATTATTTTTCTTTCCTAGATGGATTCAACGGGTACAATCAAATTAGGATAGATCTAGAGGACCAAGAGAAGATGACATTCACATGTCTCTGGGGTACCTATGCATATAAGGTACTACCATTTGGTTTATGCAATGCACTAGCCACATTTCAAAGGGCGATCCTTGGTATTTTCTCCGATCTTTTGCATGATTGCATCGAGGTTTATAGGGATGATTTTACAGTAATGGGTGATACATTTGAAGAAGCTTTACATAATATTAAGATAGTTTTGCAGATATGTAGAGAAACTAATATTTCATTGAGTCATGAAAAATGTTTTATGATTATGACTGAGGGTATTGTTTTGAGTCATCATGTTTATGCTGCAGGAATTAAATTTGATCCGGCTAAGATCGAAGTAATTGTAAAGCTGCCTAGACCAACTAGTCAAAACAGAGTTCGGAGTTTCCTTGGACATGCAGGCTACTACAAAAGGTTTGTTGAGAATTTTACAAAGGTAACCTCTCCATTGTTTAAATTATTGACTAAAGAATCTAAATTTCATTGGAGTGATGAGTGTCAAGCTGCATTTGATATACTCAAGGAAAATCTTTCTTCAACACCTGTCTTGAGAGGTCTAGATTGGAAACTAGCCTTTCATATTTCCACTGATGCCTCTGATTCATATAAAGGAGTGGTATTGGACCAAAATTAAAATATCGTAACCCATGATATCTAATTTTTTAGTAAAAATTTAACTCTCACGGAATTGAATTACACCGTAACTGAGAAAGAGTTCCTTGCTATAATTTATGCTATTAATAAGTTTAGACATTACATCACTGGTTACGGATTTTTTCACATACTGATCATTCTTCTATTTGACATCTCATGAAAAAACCAGTCACTAATGGCAGGATTACTAGGTGGATTTTGTTGCTGCAGGAATTTGACATCACAGTATTGGGCAGGCCCGGAAAAGAAATTAGGTAGCTGATTTCATATCTAGGCTCAACCATGCAGGTGAGAATATTCCTGTTAATGATAGCTCTCTCGATGAGAATTTGTTTTCCATTTCTGTCAAAACACCTTGGTTTGCATACATGGCCAATTACCTTGCTACAGGAAAGTTACCACCCTACTTCTCATCTAGTCAGAAAAAGAGAATTATTAGAAAAAATGTTGATTAATATTAGATAAAAGGCGACCTCTTTTTCACCGGACATGATTTGATTATTCGTAGGTGTGTCAGAGAGGATGAGATATATGATATCTTGAGAGCTTTTCATGTTCAACCCCGTGGAGGAAATTTTGCAAACAAGTGGACAACCTATAAGATCCTCCGCTCAAGTTACTATTGGCCAAGTGTTTTCAAAGATATAAAGGAGTATGTCTGTAAATGTGATAGCCGCCAAAGAATAGGGCGACCTGTTAAAGCAGATGAAATGCCTTTGCAGCCACAAGTTCTCATAGAACCATTCGAGAGGTGGGCTCTTAATTTTGTAGGTACCATCAATCCTATGTCCAAAGGTGAGAAGTATATTTTGGTTTTTACCGATTGTGTTACGAAGTGGGTGGAAGCAAGAGCACTACCTAGAGCAACGAAGAAAGCAGTGGTAGATTTTTTTTTCTATAATTGTTTTATTTTAATTTATTTATTATTATTATTATTATTTTTGTAAGATTTGAGGTGCCAAGGGAAATAGTTACTGATTAGGGTACTCAGTTTGTGTCAAAGCTTGTGTAGGGAATTGTACAGAAATATCAAATTACTCATCAGAAGTCCACCCCTTACCATCCATAGGCCAATGCGCAGGTGGAATCAATAAATAAGGTGTTGGAAACAATCCTAACAAAGACAGTGCAATTACATAAGAAGGATTGGTTTGATCGACTTCCCGAGGCATTGTGGGCCTACAGGATCACACGGAGAGACACCACAAACTTATCTCTGTATGAATTAGTGTATGGAAAACAAGTTTGACTGCCAATTGAATTTCAGATCAGAACTTTTAAGATGGCAACAGATTTGGGCACATACCTTAATGAAGCACAATAGTAGAGAATCCTATGGCTTAATAAGTTGGATGAGATTAGGCAGGATAATTTTCAACATACTGATCTGATCCAAACAACAACAAGCTAAATGGCATGTCAGATACATTAAGAAAATTCAGTTCAAAGAGGGAGACTGGGCATTGCCATTTGATTCAAAATTTAAGAATTTTAAAGGGATATTTAACAGACATTGACTTGGCCCATATGAAAATGACAAAAGTTTTTGATAATGGATCTGTTCGGGTTAAAACAATTGATGATGTAAATGTTACCTTCTTGGTGAATGGGCACAGACTCAAGATATATCATAAACCCCAATCTAAGGAGGAATTTATGGAAGAGATTGTGAAGAAGAAGGAGCTGGAAATGGTGGGAGAGGGAGTCATTCCTTTCACTACCTCTTCTTTATTTTTTTCCATAATAAACTGAGCTCACTTTGTTCCTTCTCGTGCTCAGTAAACCATGAGAGGAATGTTTATTGGGTACAATTTTATTCCTTTTTCTGGCCCCAATGGACTAATTACGGAAAAGGAGTCCCCTTGGAGTCTTCTTTTTTAGTATTCCAGACTCTCTAAAATTGAAATCTAGCGAGCATGAATTGCCCTGGGCTCGTTAAAATCATAGGTCAGTAGATCCTTTGGGATCCTCTAAATAAATTATGTATTTTAGTTAATTTTTGGTTTGGTCATGTTGGACTGATGTGGGATCTATTAAGGCCCTCCTTCCAACAATCTTGGCTCATCGACATCAACAAATTATTTGGGTTTAAGATTAGAGAATTTTGATGCCTAGAAGCTTCCATAATGGTAATTTATCTCATCAACAACAATAGAAAGTTAAATACGCAAAACAAAGACCCTACTGGATCCTACAGGTGGTTCAACAACAACTCATACATTCAGACTTGATAGGATGCATCAGATGTACCTTGGTCCTCACTCTCATTAATGGTGACGGACCTCGCATTGGTTAACAACTGACCTTAATGGTTGGTAATCCAATGAGATCACTACACATTCGACCTTAACACCTATATTCATGTGCAGTGAATTGTACAAAAACGGGAGAATGTAGTTTCATGCAGAGGGATTTCATGCAGAAAAGTTCAACAATTGCATTTCCTGCAGCAAAATCACTTATTTCCTGAAAAATGATTTTCAGACATAACATTATTTTAAAGAATCAGGAAAGTCCTGATCATCTTCATCATTAGTTGAGGCCATGTAACTATACAATTTTCCATATGATATGGTTTTAAGGTGGTTTATTTTTCCAAGGTAAGTGTAGTCGTCACCCAAGTACTTGATCGTTGTAAGGTAAGATCAAGCAGGTACAGTTAGCGTCAAAATACTTAAGGTAAAAAGGTAATGGTACAAATTTTTTGAATTTGCATAAGTATGAGTCATGGCCACCCTCGTGGAATAAGGTAGCTATGAGATGTTGTGTCGTAACATGAGTTCCTATTCCCAATTATCTTCCCAACATTTATCCCACAGGATGGATCATGATGACAATCACGATCATGTCTTGCGTCATTCGAAGTTGCCTCACTACCCCGAATATTTCCTAATTTATTCCTTTCTTGTTTTTATCGAGTTTAAACTATTATGCTTGGTCTTAGAAGCATGTCAGCGAATTGTCTCAAATTCTGCTCTCCCCCATTCCTAGCTATGTCGAAAATGTGTTATTTTGTTAGGTTTGAACCTCAGGGTCCTGCATTACTAGATGCTGACCCACGAAGTAAGGCAAGGTTGGAGAAGGCATGATGGCTGCCTTTGTTCCTAAATTTTAGCGGGCATAACTCAGAGGTGACGAAGTATTTTTCCCTAAAAATGGTGACAGGGCGTAGGTGGGTAATGTTAAGTTCAAATTGAAAGAGGAGTTGGTAGCCCCTACCAAGCTTGTGGAATTCCACAGGAAGGGGAGTGCTGGTTTTAAAACCAGCAGTTCAACATGGATATTTGCGCACCCTTCCTCATAAAAGAGCATGCAAGCCTGAACTAGAGTAAGGGAATTCTACAGGATTACCTTAGAAGTAAGTAGTAACGCCTCTTATTTTTCCTGTAGAAGTATATCACCTGTGAAGGTCATTTTGGGTTAGCTTTTCTATTTCATATTCATCTCCTTGGCCATTTCAGAGACAGACCCTTCAATTTACCATATTATCTTAGAATGTCCTTGTTGAAGATGTCTACTTCTGCCAAGGAAAGGGCATCACATATAGAGGAGAACCTCTATCATCATGGTCTTGTAAAAATTATCATGACAGAGGTTTTGAATAAACAGAACAAAACACAGGAAGAATTCTTGGTAGAGAATTAGTTCGTGGATGATGAGAAGGAGCCTAATTAACCAAAAACAAAAGAGGCAGAACCAACGGAGAAGTAGAGAAAGAAACCCCAGACCCATTGTCAGTTTACAAAAGAGGTTAAGAAAGATAAGGAGGTGGTGGTAAACAGGGAAATTTTAGGGAAGAACCCTAAGCTGTCGAAGAGTGCATAGGATATGGTTTTTGACTTTGCATCATTAATTGTTTCTATAAAGAAAAATTCCAACACTAAAAATACATATCAGCTGAATGCATAATGAAATCACTGTATGCAATAACTCGAATCACTTAATTCATACAGGATCAATGGTTATACACCCTTGAATGCCAAAATAAACCCCCCTAATTTCCAAAAGAATTAAAAAACATCCACAGATGCAAGAATTTTACTCGTTTAATTTGCAAAATCTCTGCTTTAAGTTGTTACCTCTTCAACCCCATGGACCTATGGAGATTCCCTCTTTCGAATTCAGGTAATTTAGCAGAAAGGACCTCGAACATTTGCAAGGTTTGTGTCACAACATCTTTGGCAGTATCTGCGCCCTAGTCAAAACAATTTTCTTAGATTCGATTGCCATCTCAAGATTTTCAATGAGCCACAATCTTCCTATTTTTCACTTTACAGGGGAATCATGCATGTGAGAATGGGCTCCTTTCACCGTTCACAGATCATTGGATGAATGATATTTTTTGCTGCTATTTCTCCATCGGCGACATCCATGAACAACAATAAATTTTTCCTTCTCAAGGGAATTCTCATGGATAACTACCATTAAGGATTCCACCCGAGGGAGCTCTGATAGTAACATCCTTACCGCTGCTTTGATACCACATGAAGGATTTAATAAAAAATGCATAGAAAGATTTATTAGAGAAATAAATAAATGAGACATGTATCTCTTTACATTCCACATGTGTATCTTCACATTCGACATGTGTCTCTTGGAATTCTTTTACATTATATTTATTCATAAAAGAAAAATCACATTAAAATGCTGGCTATGTAGGAAAAAACTATAATAAGACAAAATATTCCTCATGAAGTAGAAAAGGACAAATCAATAGCTTGAAAATGGATTTCATTGGTGATATAGGAGTGCCATGTGTCTGCTCAACTTAGTGTTCCTAAATTGATGTCATAAATTGTCAACCAGGGCTAGTAAACTGTTAAAGTGAAATGCACTATATGTGCCTAGGTATCTATTTCTCACTACGTTGTGTTTAGTGTTTTTCCAATGTTTTTGATTTTGTGTTTTTATTCTAAGAGGAAAAGAACTAAGTGTTGGTAAAGAGAAGTTGTTGGTCACACTAAAACAAAGCAAAATCTATTCTAAACTATGTATGGCACTTGAGAACAGAAAATGCAATACTTTAACAAGAAAAATATCTCATAGCATGAACTCAATAACTCATAACATGAACTCAGTCCAATTCATTCATTAGAAATATGTTGGAATAATTTGAGAAAAGGATAAGTTTAATGTAATGAGGTTCTTCTAAGTAAACAACAATCTACAATATCACAGAGAAAATCTCGTCCATGGCTAGAAATTTGTTGGAACACATTTGGAAAAAGATAGTCTGCAACCTAGTGAAGAATTCTACTCTAAATTAACCTATGACACCAAAATTAATCCATTCCACAACTCAAAATATCACTGTTAAACCTCATTCAAGAATTAGAAATATTTTGGAATAGCTTTGGAAAAGAGGCAGTTTGTGAAATTATGAGAAGTTGCAGAACAGTCAAGACTTCAAAATGACATTACAAATTCTTGTTCCTATGATGATGATGTATTAGTATAAATTAAGAACAGGAGTGGTTTGTAAATAATGAAGGCCATCAAGTATAACTTAACAACTAGAATACAACTGACTAATAAAAAATACAATGGATAAAACTGAACTAGAATGCAATCATTCAAACTTGAAATACAGTGAATAGAATTGAACTAGAGTGCCATTAACCTCCGGAGTTTTAAAACTAAACTAAAATGCAACTAATCATTGAAATACTACAACTCTGTCTCATTCGGTGTTAGTGGTATTTTGGAACAATTCATAGAACAAGACTGGCTGTAACATGTGATGTAAATGAACATAAAAACATAAAGTTTAAAAAACACAACTAAGCTCTAAAACACCACAGCTAAGTCTCATTCAGTGTTAGTGATATTTTGGAATAATTCGTAAGAACAAGACTAGCTGTAACAATTGATGTAATTGAGCACAAAAACGTAAAGTTCAGAAAAATGCAACTAATTCCTAGAATACTACAGTTATATCTCATTCAATGTTAGTGATATTTTGGAACAATTCGTAAGAATAAGACTGGCTGTAGCATCCAATGCAAGTGAGTATAAAACACAAAGTTCAGAAAATTGCTTAAGCTAGGAATGCAACAAGGCTAAAGTTACTTATCTAAACAATGTGCACAGAGCTTCTCGGCCAGTAGGGGCCCTCTACCACCGGATTAGAATACAAATCTCCTCAAGATTGCCTCAGATATTGCAATAAAGCGGTACTTCTTTCATTAAAGGAAAAGTATTTCAAAAATAGAGTATTACGGTCTTTTGAGATCTAGCAACAAAACATCAATCTAGCTAGCTGTCTCCCGGTCTTCCAAGTCATTCTTATAAAAGAAATACATAACTACCCTTGAGAAGAAATAGGAACAAGTGTCTTTTTCAATCAAAATCAAATTAGAACTCTTATGGAATCCTCGTACTTTGTTGGAGACATCTGTAGAGTCCCTATCCTGGTAGGAGTCTGCTTCTTGGCTTTGATCTCTTCCACGTGCATAACCACCTATAGCTTCTTGCTCAGACTTCGTAGAGAGAAATAAATGATGTGGGAGTGTTGTGGAATTCAACCATATGCGTTTTTCCTTGAAGTGACACCTGTAATCTGTGAGAACATGAAGATAGCTGCGGAATAGGCGACTGGCTACAGAATGGCTACATTCTGTAGCTGAGTCTAGTAAAAAATTACTACAACAACAAAACCATGAAAATATAGCAAGTCAGTCATTGTATACATTCCTAAAGTGAATTTAATCAATCCTATTGACCATTTAAGCCTGTAATTGATAAGGGACAAAGGAAATGAAGTGAAATTTGGTGAAGGGAAAGGACATCTTTGGGGCTTAACATACCCCCACTGTAAAGTTTTTGCATGTCCTCATGCAAACAACTCATATATTTTGAGACTTTTGCTAGGACATCTAGGCTCCTTTTCTGCTTTGCCTGATAGTCAATGGCCTCCTAGGCTTCTTTATGACCAACTTGAATCTCAAATTTATAAGTGCCCTGCTCAACTTTTTGTTTTTCTTCTTCAATTTCTCACTAGCCTTGTACAATTTTTCCATTTGTAGAGAGAGAGTTGTATTCATATCACTTTTCAGCTTAACCTGCTCCTTTAAAATGCCATTCTCATTCTTGATATGCCTATTGAGTACTTATAACTCATATGTATCTCTTCTTAGCATATCAATTGGAGATTCTGGTGGGCTAGGAGTTCTGTCTCTACTTTCTGAGGCTCTCTTCTCTAATGTCTCAACATAATTATAAATTTGTTGTTGTGTTGGGTCTATCTCCGGAGCTCATTCATCAAGGTCCTCCTCGTACTGGTACTCAGGTGATCTAGCAGTTGGTGTCTCTTCATCCTCAATGTTTATAATTCCCGTTTGTCTAACCCCTGTTTTCTTCAATATACCTCTAAGCCTGTGGCTTCGTCTTGGTTGGGATGGTCCTTCACCTCTCTCCTTGGCATACCTTCTTATCATCTTCTCCTTTTTAAGCTGTTTCTTAATTTTAGCCAATTTCTCAGAAATTATCTCCTCACTGTCCTCTTGTATGGACTTACCAGTTTTAGTTTCAACAGCTTTGGAAATTTTCCTTCTCCTGCTCCTTTTTGTAAGTTTGCCTTCAGATGGAGATTCCTTGGGTTCTTCAAAGTGATTCCTCACTAGAAACTCATCCCAATTGTCTCCCACCTTTCTCAAATGATGTTCAATCAGGATTTTAACTAGGCCGTGGTGGTACAAAGTGGTTTCCAGGAATTGAACCCTCTTTTGAACATTAGAGGCCATTCTCTTCAGACTATGAAGTAGGAAAAAGGGTAAATTGATTTCTTCATCTAAGAAATGCATCATTAGCTGAATATGATAAATATATAAGGTACCAAAACTTCCCTCACAAGTTATAAAATTTTGAAAAATGAGCAACATATTCTGCCATTTATTCTTCAGTGCTGAGCTAGGAATGCCCTTCTTAAAAGTGAAAACATCCATACCTGGTGTTTTAAGCATTTGCCTCCATGCCTCATTATGAAATTCCCTATTTTTGAACCATCATTCTCCTTGCCTGGGTAATTCCGCTGCTTCTGAAATGAAAGCTTTTGTAATAGTGAATTTAACATCTCCTATTTCGACTTCTGCTCCATTGAAGGACCATGCAAATGTTTTAGTTACCTCTTTATGAAAACCATTGAATTTTTCCAAAAATTGTAACCACCCAGCTTGCTGTAGCATTTCTCTAATTTGTAGGTAACCCTCCAAGTATTTGGTTCGGACCTTACTTTGAGACCCATGGCTTCTCTTCTCAACCTTCAATTTACTGCTCTTCTATCCACGGTGAGAATGGCTGTTAAAGAGTTGTTTTTACCCCAAAGGTGCTTTCTCTGTTTATGCAGTAGGTATTAGATACAGAAGGATGATATGAAGAGGTTATAGAATGAGTGAAACGTAGTGAGGGTGATTTACACGAATTAATGAGTTTGAGAGCCATCATGGGAGAAAAGACCGCGGAAATATTTCGTGAAAAATTCAAAATCATCACTGAATACTTCAGCCTAGTGACGTCACTGATTAGGTCACTTCAGTGCTTAACCGTTAAGTTTTAAATGATGATTTGATATGGCGGAGAGGAGGGGATTTTGTCCAAAGTTTTTATGATAGGTTTTAATAGGCATGATCAACATGAATAATTAAAACAAATTTTTGAATCATACATGACTTAACTATACTATAACTTTCATGTTCTGTCATCATAATAATTTTACAACTTTACCTTTGCCTTTCCTTTAATTTTTGTAGTTTTGATATGCTTTGTCCTCCTTTGAAAATCATTGATTCTTCAGTCTTCATAATTCCTTTGATTTTTCTTGTTGACATAGGTGTGCAGGGTCAATTTGCTGCTGAACAAGTGTTGCTAGATAATTGCCTTCAGGATATCTGGCTGCAGAATGTCTAGCTCGCTGCAGAATGTTTGACTGGCTGCAAAATGTACCTGTAGGAACTTTGAAACATGGAATGGAATGTTGTATGAAATGGATCATGAAATATGGTGGAATGGCTTATGAGTGAAGTGAAATGTAATGGAATGAAATGAATCACAATTGTGAAGTGGAATGAACCATAAAAAGTGGTCTGCAACTCGTGATTTGTAATACTCAATCTGCAGAAAGAGATCAAATTTAGAAATCTGAGATGGAAATGAAATGGACCATGAAATGGAGTGAATGAAGTATGGATGAATGGAATGAATGAGATATGAATGAATGGAGACATGATGGAGTGATACTTATGATTTTGTGATAGCTAATTGCAGAAAAAGAACAAATTTGAAAAGCTAAAGTGTCAGAAGGATTCTGATTTTCACTTTATCTTTTCTGTATAAACATGCTAATCAATGATTATTTTTCATGTTTATACTTTATTTTTATTTTTTTTTTTCATTTGAATTCAAAAAATTCAACTAAGTTGATGGAGAAGAAAAATTCTTCTTCATTAACTTCACATTACTGTTTTCCTGGAATCTCTTGACAAATCCTTCTCTTGAAAGTGGCTTATGATACAGCTTCAATCTATGACCATTTACAAGAAAAGTGACCTTCTCTTCATCTATTGTCCTGATTTTTATTGCTCCATTGTCAAAAATTCTCATAATTTCATATGGCCCAAGCCAATGTGTTTGGAATTTACCTTGAAAATATTTGAACTTTGAATCAAACAAGAGAGCCTAGTCACCTTCTTTGAACTTCTTTTCCTTGATGTACTTATCATGCCATCTAGTTCTTTGCTATTGGACTATACTTGTTTTCTGGATTGCATCCTGTCTGATCTCATCCAATTCATTAATCTGCTCCAATCTGTGCTTTTGTGCCTCTGTTAGATAAAGTCCTAGCTGAACTGCCATTTTAAAAGTTTGAATCTGAAACTCTATGGGAAACAAAACTTGTTTTCCATAAACAAGTTCATAAGGAGTATGACCTGTTGTGCTTCTCCATGTAGTTCTATAGGCCCACAAGGCTTCAGGAAGCCTATCTGCCCAATCTCTTCTACGTAAATGAACAGTCTTTGTTAGGATTCCTTCAATGACTTTATTGGCAGATTCCACTTGACCATTTGCTTGTGGATGATAGGGAGTAGATTTTCTGTGTCTGATTTTGTACCTCTCCATCATTTTTTCCACTAGCCTTGATGTGAATTGAGATCCTTGATCTGTAACAATTTCCCTCGGGACACCAAAACGAGTAAAAATATCCTCAAAAAGAAAATTAACTACAGATGCTTTAGTAGCAGAAAGTAATGGCTTGGCTTCTACCCATTTGGTAACATAATTAGTGCAAACTAATATATATTTCTTTTGTCTTGATGGAGGACTAATAGGTCCTACAAAATCTAAAGCCCATTTTTTAAAAGGTTCAATATGTACTCGAGGCTGCAATGGCATCTCACCTGAAGGAGAAGGTTTCCCTACCCTTTGGCAACTGTCACACCTTTTGACATACTCTTTAGCATCTTTAAAAAGGGATGGCCAATAGTATCCTAAATGAAGGACCTTATAAGCTGTCCTCTTATCAGCAAAGTGTCTGCCACAAGGTTCATCATGACATCCCTTGAGAATCTCAGGCATCTCATCTTCCCGAACACATCTTCTAATGATAAAATCTGGACCTGTTTTGTATAACTCATTAGCAACCCATGAATATTTTGCACTGTCATAAATGATCTTTCTTTTGTCTCTTGCATTCATTGTTGAAGGAAATTTCCCTGAAACTAAATAATTAGCAATGTCAGCAAACCAAGGAGTTTGAGTAGAAATTGCAAAAAGATATTCATTAGGGAATTGATCTTCAACTGGAGTGTTATCTTTGATGTTTTGGAGTCTATATAGGAAATCAGCTACTGTGTTTTGTTTTCCAGATCTATATAGAATGGTAATGTTGAATTCTTGTAAAAGCAATAACCATCTTATGACTCTGCCATTAGTAATTGATTTTTTCATTAGATATCTAATTGTAGAGTGATCTGTGTGAACATAAGTTTCATAGCCTGTTATATAGTGTCTGAATTTGTTTATGGCATGAACAACAGCTAAAAACTCTTTTTTAGTTACAGTATAATTTAAATCTGAAGGAGTCAAATTTTTACTTGTATAGTAGATGGCATAAGGAATCAGGTCTTTTTGTCCCAATACTGCTCCTAAAGCTGTATCTAAGGCATCTGTCTAAATATGAAAAGGTAACTTCCAGTTAGGTCCCCTTAAAATAGGTGCTCCAGAGATTTTTGTTTTTAGGGTTTCAAAGGCTAACTGGCAATCAGGATTCCACTTGAATTCACAGTCCTTGGTAAGTAATTTGAAAAGTGGAGATGCTATCTTGGTGAAGTTTTCTATAAACCTTCGATAGTATCCTGTAAATCCGAGAAAACTCCTAACATCTTTTTGACAACTTGGAATAGATAAGTTAGAGATGACTTCAATTTTTGACTCATCAACTCTAATCCCATCCCTTGAAATGTGATGTCCCAAAACAATTCATTCAGTAAACATTATAAAACACTTCTCATGACTTAGTGAAAGATTTTCTTCTTTACATCTCTTTAAAACTTTTTCCAAATTTACTAAAGCTTCTTCAAATGTGTTTCCATAAACTGTGAAATCATCCATATATACCTCAATAACTCATAACATGAACTCAGTCCAATTCATTCATTAGAAATATGTTGGAATAATTTGAGAAAAGGATAAGTTTAATGTAATGAGGTTCTTCTAAGTAAACAAAAATCTACAATATCACAGAGAAAATCTCATCCATGGCTAGAAATTTGTTGGAACACATTTGGAAAAAGATAGTCTGCAACCTAGTGAAGAATTCTACTCTAAATTAACCTATGACACTGAAATTAATCCATTCTACAACTCAAAATATCATTGTTAAACCTCATTCAAGAATTAGAAATCTTTTGGAATAGCTTTGGAAAAGAGGCAGTTTGTGAAATTATGAGAAGTTTCAAAATATTCAAGACTTCAAAATGACATTACCAATTCTTGTTCCTATGATGATGATGTATTAGTAGAAATTAAGAACGGGAGTGGTTTGTAAATAATGAAGGCCATTAAGTTTAACTTAACAACTAGAATACAACTGACTAATAAAACTAAAAATACAATGGATAGAACTGAACTAGAATGCAATCATTCAAACTTGAAATACAGTGAACAGAATTGAACTAGAGTGCCATTAACCTCCGGAGTTTTACAACTAAACTAAAATGCAACTAATCACTGAAATACTACAACTCTGTCTCATTCGGTGTTAGTGGTATTTTGGAACAATTCATGGAACAAGACTGGCTATAACATGTGATGTAAATGAGCATAAAAACATAAAGTTCAAAAAAAATACAACTAAGCTCTAAAACACCACAGCTAAGTCTCATTCAGTGTTAGTGATATTTTGGAATAATTCGTAAGAACAAGACTAGCTGTAACAATTGATGTAATTGAGCACAAAAACGTAAAGTTCAGAAAATGGCAACTAATTCCTAAAATACTACAGTTGTATCTCATTCAATGTTAGTGATATTTTGGAACAATTCGTAAGAATAATACTGACTGTAGCATCCAATGCAAGTGAGTATAAAACACAAAGTTCAGAAAATTGCTTAAGCTAGGAATGCAACAAGGCTAAAGTTACTTATCTAAACAATGTGCATAGAGCTTCTCGGGCAGTAGGGGCCCTCTACCACCAGATTAGCATACAAATATCCTCAAGATTGCCTCAAATCTTGCAATAAAGCGATAATTCTTTCATTAAAGGAAAAGTATTTAAAAAACAGAGTATTACGGTCTTTTGAGATCTAGCAACAAAACATCAATCTAGCTAGCTGTCTCTCGGTCTTCCAAGTCATTCTTATAAAAGAAATACATAACTACCCTTGAGAAGAAACAGGAACAAGTGTCTTTTTCAATCAAAATCAAATTAGAACTCTTATGGAAGCCTCGTACTTTGTTGGAGACATCTGTAGAGTCCTTGTCCTGGTAGGAATCTGCTTCTTGGCTTTGATCTCTTCCACGTGCATAACCACCTGTAGCTTCTTGCTCAGACTTCGTAGACAGCAATAAATGATGTGGGAGTGTTGTGGAATTCAACCATATGTGTTTTTCCTTGAAGTGACACCTGTAACCTGTGAGAACATGAAGATAGCTGCGGAATAGGCGACTGGCTACAGAATGGCTGCATTCTGTAGCTGAGTCTAGTCAAAAATTACTACAACAAAAAAACCATGAAAATATAGCAAGTCAGTCATTGTATACATTCCTAAAGTGACTTTAATCAATCCTATTGACCATTTAAGCCTGTAATTGATAAGGGACAAAGGAAATGAAGTGAAATTTGGTGAAGGGAAAGGACATCTTTGGGGCTCAACACCATGCTCTGCACTTTATTGCAATAAATTTGAATTTGATTGGAATCTCTACAACATATCACATCTTCACCTCCAAATCCTTTGATAATATGGAATTGGAGCTTGAATATATGTTATTCCACGACTTAATAAATTCCAGTGAACTTTAGTTGGCTCAATTGCACACTGTAGAATATTATTACTAGTGATATCCAAGCCTTCTTGATCTGTTGCCTGCTTGATTTATTCAAGAAACTCCCTTATCTCCCGCATGATGACATCCTTGCTTCTTATATCTCCAAGTGAACCCATACAAGGTAATTTGTGTTTCTTTGCTAAGGAATCTAAACCAATATGTAGCCAAACATAAGCAACAATTGTATTGATTGCTTGTTCACCAAGGTGGGCATAGTTCTGAGTATGAAGCCTCAACTACACTCTATCCACCTCAACAGCTATCATGTCCTTCTTGACCAAATTTTTAGAAAAATTCAGATACTTGATCCTCCAATCTTGTATCAAGTATACAAATTTGCTTGTCACCTTGAGAAGCTTCAATATCTCTTGATATTTCTTCTCAATTTGAACCAAGGGTACCACCATATCATGCAAGAGAATAATCTCATTGTACAGTTTCCTCATGGTGTCTTCCATTAGCCTCAACTCTTCGTATATAGATGATCATAGCTTTGTCAAGTTGATATTAGCAAAAGATAATCATTGATTCTCTGCGGTAAGATGATCAACAGGTTTCTTTACGATGGCTAGCTCTTGGCATAATCGTGCAACCTCACTCATAAGAAATTCTTTGTTATCTTAAGCTACTGTCGCAAAAGCCACATTTGTTGCCATGGCTGCTCTAGGATTTCTCCTACTCCCTGAATTTATCACCTTCTCTATGGAAATGGAAACTGGATGGGAAGAATAATTGGGAAAGCACCTTCGCTTTTATTGTACAATCCTCTTATTCATATGGTCGAAGGAGAGGCTGTACACATCCATGACCCTGTCATCTGGTGGAGGAAAAATTCCCATCTCACTAAATGGTAGATGACCACCGGTAAGAGGAGGTGCGGGTTGAGTGTTTAGTTCATCTATAAGTGGTTTAATGGCATCCTCCTCCTCCAATGTTGCTTCTAATTCACAGGCCATCTACTCTTCCTCCATTATTTTTGCAGCTTCTTCCTCATGCATGTTATTCATTTTTTCTTCTTGTGATTTCTTACATAGTTCTTCTTTCGTTTCTCTTCTCCTCTCGTCCTCTTCCGTCAGCTTCATCAAGTCATCTTGCTTCTTCTTTTATTTTTCTTCCTTCTATAATATCTCCTCCTTTCTCTTGCAGTCTTCTTCTAACCTTCTCTCCTCCTCCTCCTTATGTTTCCTCTGTTGCTCTTCCTCAATCACACGTTTTCTCTAGGGTCAACCTTTAATTTTCTACTACTCCCTTCCATTGGATCATGTTTTAGCTTCTTCCTAGGTGTTATAGTGTCCACTTGAGAATTTTATCCTTGTCAAATATCCCCCATATGAACATTAAGTACCTGTGGAACCTTGGAGGGACCTGTCTCATCTTTTGGATGATTATTTCTCGAACCATTGTACCAATTCTTAATCTTTTCATCTTTTAGTACATTCATAGGTCCGTATGGACAAGTATATTGTAAATTGTCACATTTTTGTTTGCACACTTTATTAGGATTGTATCTATGGAAGCTCATCGTTCAAGCGGTTGATTTCGTCAATTTTAGCATCAGTTGCCTTGAATCTCTTTATCTCATAAAGTCCAATTCTTAAAGGGAGAGTGGGCCAAGAATCCTTTTTCCTCCTGTGGAGTTGTGTAGAAAAATCCATTATTCAACTGATAGGCTACCTCAAGCAAGACCACATTATTGGTCACATACCTCGGCATAAGATGAGGGGTTGTATGACACCTGAAACATATGATGTATGTGCCCTGCAATGAAGCAAACCAAACAACAATCTCACAGAGTGCCTACTTCACCTGATCTGGGATGCAGGGAGGTTTTGTCTCAAAGATCATCATTTATAACACTGCAAATAAGTGTTCTTCTATCTTGTCATAAATTCCTCTAAAAGCAACTTCTGATATCAGTTTGCAATGAAAGTAGATAGGTAATTGTTCTTTGGGGTCCAATTCCATTTCATCATAGTGAAATCATAACGGGAACATATACCATCCTGTAGATAAGCAGACATGTAAAAATTTGGTGTTTTCTTAACTTATAGGGTTGGCTTACTTGTTGTATATGAAGCTGCAGTTCATGAGAGAGGATAGATACCTAGTTGAAAACTTTTCCTCTCGAGACAACCATGTTGAGAAGGAAAATCGAATTCTCCTCAAAGTATTTTTCATTCTTCCATCCATACAACCTATAGCGCATCACTATGTGATATTGATATAACTTTCTCAAGGATTTAGTTTGATAAATTGCACTTGTATCTGGTAGAACCTTGTAGGCTCTTGGCACCAATATTTGATGACTTAGTATTGAGATTTTCCCAAGTTACATAAAATAGAGTGTTCGCATATTGTCTAGGCCTTACCATCTTGTAATAAGAATGTATATCATGCAGATGGTAAGTGGAAATGTACTTCCCTTTTTCATTGCGAAGTACCAAATTTGTATTATCCATGTGTGACAAGATCCATTCGATGGATTTTGCACTGGGCATCACTTGGAATCTGCATGCAACTTTGTGTATCATGTACTTCTTTATGTTTATGTTAACTTCCCTGTCTTCCAAGTCTTCAAGGAATTTATTTTTCATGAAAGAATATTTTATGTACTCCATGAGACTTTCAAGCATTTGTTAATGAAACATTGTGTATCTGAAAGAATAGGGATTGTTGGCTTAATGATTTCCATTGCCTGCTCAGTACTAGTTTCTAATATTTCCTTTGATGTAGCTTTACAGGTGGTAGGAAGCATCGTATCAGCAGATGATGAGAGAGTGATGTGTTATGTATTTTTAGTAGCTACAAATGGAAATTCACTCATGGAGAACAATGATTACTTTCAAGAAATTCCCTAACTGTCACATGCAAACCATTCCAAAGATAGTGAAAAAGGAATATATGGGCAAGCTAGGAGCACAATCCTATCACATATGAGACAAGGTCACTTAACTAGCCACTAAAGTAAGCATTGTGCCATGGAAAAGAAGAGGGCACATGTCAGGACAAAAGTGGACAGAAAATGTTTGACTGGGGCTTGAGGATGTGTTATGTGCTCATGAAGAGAGGGAGAGACTGCTTGGGCGGAGGGCGCAACATTATTACTAAATAGTGTGTTGTGTGCTCTGGAAGGTCCAGTAAGGGTGCAAGGCACAATAGCTGTGGAAAAGGATGTCGATTGTTTCTTTTCGGTGTGTTATGCACTCAAGAGAGGGTCTTGTTGTTTTTTGGGTGCAGTTTCCAAAAACAAAGTGTCCTTGTTTCTCAAAAGTGCACTCTGAAGGGAGCTACTTCTGCTTAACACATTTTTGGTGGATCGGGTCCTTATTTTCTAAGAGTTTTCTCTGCTCAAAGATGGGTTGAAAACAACTAAATGAAGGCCAACAATAAGAGTTAAACATAGTTACAAAGAGAGAAAATAGTTGCAAGTGTTTATAACTTCTTTCGCAATCATGAATGGAAGGTGAAAGGTCATGGAATGCAAAGAATCACAAGAAATGCCACTTGCGTCAACAAGATGACACTTGTATGAGGACGTATGAATGAAAACGCTACTTAATAAGCGAAAAGAAAATGAAACGCCACTAAGGAAAACATAAGCGCCAATTAAAATGAAAAAAGAAATCAAGAACAACATTGTGCAAAATTTGTCGAGAATCCTCGCACTTAAGATCAAGATTGAAGCAAAACTCCTTGTGCTTCCCTTGCTAAGCGCTTCACTAGAAGCTAGGCTGTGAAGCTCGCGATAAAGGAAATTGTAGACGAAGGGGTACAACAAATTAAAGTTGATAAAAAGGATAAGAAGCCCTGAGACCTGTCTAAGGGGAAATGGAAGATTGAGGTATCTGAATTCATTGACAAAGAAGAGTGGGAGTCTGCGTATTTCCAAGACCCACAACTGCAGGAAAGTGGGGATAAAATAGTTGAAGACTACCAAGAGAAAGAGGAACCAAGTCTACCTCAGTCCTCTCAAGGACAACATGGGGAGGAGGGAAATTCTAAGAAAAAGCAGTCCCGAAAGGAGATGGAGGAAATTATCACTGAGCTCACTGTGTCTGAACGGGTTCTTTGGAACGAAAATGAAACTCTAAAGGAGAACAACCTATGCTTGCAGAAGGAGTTGAATGAGTGGAAAGGGAAGCATCAAAGGGCATGTTGAATCATGAAGAAGAAATAGACTCAGATTGACCACTTGTAGAAGAGGAATGAAGAATATTAGAGTAGGGTTCAGACAATTGAGTCCATCAGGGCACAATTGGATCACTTGGCTGCAGTAGCTGCAACACAGGGAAAAGAGTGAATTTTCCTTATGAAGTTGCAACACTTTTGCTTGCACAGGGGACATGCAAGAAGCTAGGTGTGGGGGAGATGTTGAGTCCCAATTTTGCTCATTTTTTAAACATTTCTAAGGCCTTTCTTCCCCCCTTTTGAACTCTTTTGAACCTTAATAACCCTATTTTTTCCATATTAAACGTGTTTTGACCAAAAGGGTGTTGTGAGCTTTAAGGTATGCAAATTATTCTAAAAAATATCATTTCACTTTGTTCTTGAGTATTTTCGAAGCTAAATGTTACCTAATCAAATTATCTACAATTTCAAGGTTGACTGATTGAATCTTATGCAAACTAATTATCTTCTGAAGCAGTTCCACGATTTCCTGCAGACATTTTGCGATTTCTTGTAGACGTGGATTTCCTGTAACCATTCGGATTTCCTGCAACAATCTCGATAGTTGAGCATGTTCTAGTCAGTCTCAAGAAGAACAAGAACATGGGTTTTGTTAGGAAATCTACCTACGTGGATGCTGTCCTATTGGCTTCCTCGAAACTGCCACTGAAACTGCCTAGATTTGCATTACTTTCATCGATGGTCGTATTGGGAAATAGCTCCAACAACTCAACGAAATCAATTTGATCCATGCTTTCAGTCATGTATCAAACTCAACATAGCTATTTTTATTGTATTTTTCTAGTTCTTGTTAGCAAACAATTGCAGTATGTTAGTTTTCCTAATTCGGGCAAGTTTATGCCTCTACATTTGTATAAATACTTTTATGTTTTATTTGCAAAGGAGGTTGGACATACCAGACTTCTACATTATTGTAATATTTTTCCATATTAATATAAAATTACATGTTCTGCTGATCTTGCTGTGTAAAATCCTTTAGCAGTAAAAGGGGTTGTTAGTAAGGGAGGGCCCCCTTTGCTCACAACTCCAGTAGTTGCAGATTTCTATTTCTTTTAATTGTTGCTTATGAATTGACAAAATCATTGCACATCCGTTGTTTCTCTTTTCTAATTTGTAGCAGCACATGTATGATGGTTAAAAGGTGAATTTCATTTGATGAATACGTTTGGAGTCATTTGATCAAGCTTTAATTTACATTGTGAAATGTTAAATTGATTTCATTGCTGTTTGCTTGGTCCCTTATCTTTTTTTGATTAGCATCAACAATTTTAAGTGTTGTAGAGGGATGATTAAATCTGCTCCATAGCCTTTGCTGCTAAGTTTTGATGAGGAAAATAGATATTGAAGCTGTGTGTGTATGGTTTTGTTTAGAAAAACACTTAAAGTATTAGCGTACATATATTTTGCACAACATCTCATAAGCTTACCTAACCCTGTTTGATGATTTATGTCTGTCAAATTATAAGCCTATAATTTTCCCAAACATGGCTTCTGATTTAATTTCCCCTTAATTAAATTGGAAGAGAAATTGTAATTTCATCTCATGGCAACTTGTATTAGTTAATTGAGCCAGGAAGACTTAGTTAGCTTAGGAAATTCGAGTTGAGGGTCAAATAGGAGGCATGTAGAGTTCTCCCATGATTTTAGGGGGTCCAATTACAGTTATTTGTGAGTTGTATTTAGTTAACTCAATTAATTATGTTAAAATCAATTTAAATAGCTCTAACTAAGGATGAGCTAGTGATAGGTAGAGTGAATTAAATCTAATTTAATCCATAAGTAGTGATCATTGAGTTAATGGATAATTCACTATAGATAACTGTTGCATGTCAGTTCTAAGGAAGGTCCAGTTGAGATTGAGGTTAAAGTGAATATAACTATCACTTGTATAATTAGAAAATTGTACAGGTCATGTATGAGGTCATCAAGATGCCTTGAAGGAATTGCGCAATCAATTCTTGGGAATTTTCTTATTAATAGGGACATAATTCCTCCAGTAATGCCTTAGCAAGGCTGGTCAGATAGAGGTTGAGAATTGGTTAAGTATTTGACCGATTTTTCCTAGATCAGTGTGAGATAGTGAGCAAAGTGTAGAGGTTTCTCAGTGAGATAAAAACATTGTAATGTTTCATGGTATTGACTTTATGCAATGTACAGATAGTGGGGTTTTGAGCGATTTCTTTCCCCAGATACATATTTTGTTGTGATTGATTTTTTCTTTCTCTTACTTTTTATGTGATTGTGCGATCAAATTTGGTTTCACAAATTGTAGAAGGACTCAGTATTTTGTTTTAGTACATTACAAGAACAGATTGAATCCCTTTGGATAATTTCTACATTTATTTTCATGGTGAGGTGGTGAGGGAGGGGCCTGTGCTTGTATAACTCGTAAAATTAAGTTTATGGACACTCATTTGTATGGAAGGGTCTTGCAGTATGAACGAGTCACCAGCCAGGAAACACTTCCACATGAGTGGCATCATAGCCACAACGAGGGCCCGTGCCTGTGTAATATATATAGATATATATTGTGCATTATATGTTGGCCTTGTAAGGGGTTTAATGTGTATGAATGGGTCAACAACTGTCGTGTGGTCTCTGATGACGTTGGAACCACATGGTAGACCTGGGGATGTGCGACAATCTGATTGGCCAAGACTCTAATTGGCCATATCATTTGATTTGAGAATTGAATTGGAGAAAAATTTATATCGTTGGAAAGTTCTTGATGTGACGAACACAATAATTCTATCTAGTTTAAGTTCTGGGATGGTTGAAAAAGATCAAAAAGTTTATACCCCATTTCCACAATAGGACATTGGGAGCCGAGTTAGCATAGTAACTACCTCCTTCTACCCATAGTTTGGGCTAGGTTTAGTAGGGGGAATGTTACTCAAACATTCCCTGGGAAGCCATTATAACACAAGGGTCAAGCACAACGTCACATCAGGGCCAATGGAGTGATGTGGCCCACTTCACTTGGTTTTGGTGGTGAGCTCTACACACATGAAATGATTTCCTTCAAGGGGTTGTGGGCTTGATACCCTGCATTTGTCTGTGGACTCGATAAAATATTGTACACCTAGGTCGGTTGGTGGTATGTGGCAACCATAGTGGCCATAATATTAGGGATATTATACAAGTGACGATGAGTGGCATGCACTTGTTATACCCATTACAAACATTGGTTTGTACTCCTTCAGATCCATGGAGGGTGCCCATGTATAATTAAGGGTACTTGCACCAAGCATTGACACGTTAAGAAGAAGGCCAATGTAATTTACCAACCATATATTCGCAATTGACTTGGGCCCTTATCAACCAAGCTTCGACTATGGGAAGATCCATATGATCTATTAGTTTACGTGCTTGCTCAAAATATTTGAGAGGTAAATGTTGTTTTGTCATGTCTATTAGCCTTATGTTTCATTCATTTCATATTTTTTGTGTACATCATTTATCACTATTGTGGTTTGGATTAGTATACATCATTCTTTTCGTCTCTAGGGAATTTATCCTAATGAGGATGTTCCACTTCCCTGTAAACGTGGGCTTAACCCTATCACTACCATAGACATACTTACTTCAAGGGCCACTTTGAGTGATTCTCATGGGGCTAAACCATTTGTTCGTGAAGTGGTTGAAAAAATTCATCCACCTCATTCTCATTCCCTTGTGACCCATATTATGTCACCCATATTCTTAGGTGGGGGTTTAGACTTGAACGGATTCTCCATTCACATTATCCTTACCAAGAGTCATTTGCGGTTGGTTCATTTTGATGGCAGAGCCTAGTGTGTCCACACTTGGTGTCATTGGAGGTGTCTCTGAAACAAATTACATACCTTCTAGCACCACCATAGGTTATTTCCACACAACCTTCATTTACACTATCTTGTCTTTTTTGAAGCATATATCGAGATTGCATCTCCCTCCATTTAGGGCATCCACTATGGGTGCCTTCACATCATCGACCACAGTCCCTCCATTCAATTTTGTTGGAGGCTATAGTTCCACCATGAGTAGCATACCCATGTCACATGTAGAAGGTTCAAAACCTACATCCACATTTGCATTTGTAGGGCCCTTTGCTGGTCTCAAAATATATATAGGTAGTTCATTCGCACCTAATGTTGTATATCCATTGGTTGGAATAATCATACTAGGTCCATGCTTTTCCCTAGCATAGTTGGGGGCACTTATGTTTGTGGTGGGTTTACATTTCCTTGCGATAATCAATCGTCAAGGGGATCTAATTTCCAAGGGAACACTATGTTTCTTTGGAATTTATAAGAGGTCAGGGGCATTATACTTGGTACTAAATTTTTTCCTTGATGTGCCAACTCATTTGGTCAAACTTTTGGTCCAAGAGGATTTCCTCTTGGTTCACCCTTTGGACCTGGAGGTCAAAAACCTTTTGGTAATCCTTTTTCCATTGGGTGGCACTAACCTTTACAATACACACATGGGAATTGGAAATAACTCCTCCAGTCACCCTAATTCCTTGAGCATCCCTTCCACTCTTAGATACCATGCTATGGGAAAATCACAGGGGGCATTGACTACCCCACAGGCCTCATTTAACTCACCCTTCTTGGCAACCCTTATGTCGCATGATCTCTCAAGTTAATGAGTGATCCCATCAAGAATAACCCTGAATGACAGACGATCCCACCTAAAATCCCAACTAACATTCTTGAGTTCGACGGTAAACCCAACTAAGACCCTATAGCTCACATTATAACTTACCACTTATGGTGCTCATCGAACTCTTTCATGGATGATAGCATCAGGCTCTATATTTTCTAGTGAACTCTTACCAACAATGCTTCCAAATGGTACATTGATCTAGAAAGAGTTTCATATGATAAATTTATGTCTTTAGCATAGGCATTCGTTAACCATTACAATTACCTATTAGGTACGAAACTAAAATTGATAT